>OZ024787.1:7549898-7589553 GCA_964017065.1 Haliclona indistincta | reverse complement strand
ACTGGGCGTGTCTACAATGTCAGCACGCAGTGATTTCGATGTGGGCGGGGCTTGTAGATAGCAGGCATGCTATGACGTATGTAAGAACTATATTCGACATTAATTTTACGATGGAAGTTTTGTCTGTCAGTACACACTATCAACTAAAGTATACAAGACTATGAGATCTACTGAGTTCTCTAAAACATTGACTGCTGGAGGAGCCTGCTCATGTACATGACGATTAGAGCAGATATTGAACAGCTGCAATCATCAGAAGTAGCCATACTGACAGACCTGGAGAAGACCAGTTGATAAGATAATATTCTGCAACTAATATTTCAGTTACCTGTTATCATACCAGCTCCAGATGGAGGCGGTGCTGAGCTGAAGCAATACCGGTCCATGCTTGCCGCTCTAAAATCATGGCGCATGATTCTGTAAGCATCAAAATCTGCAACTTCACCCGAAGCAACCAGAAGGTAGAAGCATTCTTGGTTATCGGTCAAATTAAAGTCGCTGCTGTCACCGGTTTCCAGAGGGCGTGTGAAGTTAACTTCGATTTGTCCATTAATGAGAGTGACAGAAGTTGACATCACATTCTGGACTGCATCACGTGGAGGCATAGCCCGAATTGTTGCAAACCTGCAGACCATCACACTGAAGTTTATTACACGTTGTTGCAGAATAAGCCCACCTGTCATCCACAAAATAATCTGTATTGTTAATTGCTCCAAGGACAATGTCAGTCATATTCTATAGAAAGGTATCAAATCATGCACCCTGCACACTTAATGATAAAAAAAGAGAGGTGTCAATACACAAAGCAGTGAAGTGGCTATTCTTGCTCTAGAACGTGAATGACTGTGTGTGTGTGCGTGTGTTTGTAGCCTGAGTACGTGTTTGTGCAACTCCAATAAGTATTTTAACACCCCAAGAACAATATTAATTCCATGTGATTCCATGCAGGGACTTTACCATAATTCGGTTTCTGGAGAATCCTACTGCTGCATAGTCTCCATCTTCTGCCATAGTTCGAAGAGTGAAGGTCAAACTTGCATTTCTAGCTTGCCAGTAGACTGATGCCTGTCCAACAGTTGTAGAGTTCCTGTATCTTGCTACAAAATAATAAGAAAATGACTATACGTTTTCATAAACAACACACACACACACAGCAGTAAACACTGACATGTTTACAAGAAAATTTGGCAGATAACAAAATTTGGTGATTATTATCAGTCGGGATGTAGTACGTTTTGCAAACCATATAACTCACTTGGTAGGTTCTCATACATTGTATCTGAAGAGAGTGCATCCCAGTGCATTAGCCGAGTTCGGACAACAGTGTACCTGTAAAAGCATTGCGGATAGATTATTGGAATAATTTTACCGCGTCACCTAAAAACGACAGGTCCAGTTCCTGCTCTTGGAGTCCATTGGAATCGAATGTAGTCCTTGTCGGAGCGAGATGTGTGGGTGAACCCTCCAGAATCCGGAGTACAAGCATGTTGTTGAATATCGACACTGCTCTCTGCTAGCTGGTCAGCTACGATGCTCTGGTCAGCTACTTGACGTAGCTGCACCAGAAATCCGCGAAACTGAGTGCCACTCGCAGTGCCTCGCAGAGTAACTGTGTGTGATACACGTAATCAGATTCAGTATGTGTGGGTACGGCTCACCATTGTAGGTTCGTCCAGCCTCGTAGTAATATCGACCTCTTGCACTCAGTAGACCTTCGACCATTAAAGTGTAAGGGCTAGCTGCAGTGCTGCCTGGACCGTGATTCGCCACCGCGGGTACCAAGCTAACGCAGGCTGCGTCTGGCGCGCCTGTTGGGAGGGCAGAGCTAAAGCCCAGGATCGAGACTAGCAGAAGCAACACTGTGATTGCAGCCATTTCGAGTACGTAGAGCGTAGTACACGTACAGGGTCCCCAGCTACGTGTAGAGACTATCTATACACTGGTCTTTATACGAGTAGCCCTAAGTTACATAATAATTGCTGAGCTACTTCCTGGGTCTATAAAATTCCAGGGCTGCACCATTAGGCAAAACAACACAATGCCAAGAGTATTCATAGTCTCACTCTCAATGCGTATCTCTCTTGTAGAATTAACATACAAGTGTTTGAAGAATATTGTGTATCTTCTCTCTTTATGATATTCATACATCTAAAAATCGATGTGTATATGGATTATGCAGTGTACAACGATATTCTTTGATCATAATCTATTGTATCAATAAAATTATTACCCACTGTGACTGCAAGGTGACAGGATGCTATTGGGGTTCAATTGTGATTTCACACCTGTGTATACAGTGAGGAGTGTTTTCTTCTACATGTAGAGATACAGCGATTTTATTACTTCTTGCTAGGGTAAAACCATAGACCGCAGACGTAAAGTGTGGAGCACTACTACGTCTATCATCATGCTCCATTGTGTGAATAAATACTAGTGACTTGACACATTAGTGACTGCAAGGTGACGCTTTACACTAAAATCTTCCTTGCAAGAGGTAATAAAATCTCTGTACCAGGTCATAGGAGTTTTGCATTTGAATCAACAAAATAGCAAAAACCTACAAGTTATATCCTTGATAATCAAGTAATACAACATAAGTAATACAATTTCTGTGTACAATGTGCTTGTCATGAACTAACTGCCTTCCTTGATGTACTTACACAACCCGGAGGTCCACACACACATGCTTACGTCTTCATGTATTGCAACATCTTGCATACACAGACAACAAAATGATTGGAACACTTAGAAATAGTAACATGTGTGTGGGGTGTGTATAAAGATGGTAGTTAAACATGCTTAGTATTAACTGTTGCTAAAGTGTTTTCTGCTCCCCCCTGGAGTAGCTGGGGTCTTGCTGTGTTTTCTTATCTTAGAGCATGCTTTGACTCGATCCAATTCTTTTTGCAGAGACTCTGATTTTTGAGAGAGAACAAGCACTTGACTTCTCAAGCTTTGAATGGTGTCCTCATAGTCCTAGGAGAGAGGGAGAGAAAGAAGACCGAGAGAGAGAGAGAGACAGAGAGAGAGAGAGAGAGAGAGAGAGAGAGAGAGAGGATGGATGGATGGATGGATGGATGGATGGATGGATGGATGGATGGATGGATGGATGGATGGATGGATGGATGGATGGATGGATGGATGGATGGATGGATGGATGGATGGATGGATGGATGGAGGGGAAATATGAGAGAGGGGGAGGGAGAGGGAGCATGAGCAGGTGAGTTGGTGGGTTAGTGAGTGAGCTAACCTTTCCTGCAGTGGCTGGTAGCATTCCTTGTAACCTTGTCTCGTAATGTAGTTTTAGTTGAGACATCTGAGTGATGTACACATCATAAACTCATTTTGGCCTCAAAAAGCTGTTCTACATTACTCGTTACATACCTTAGCTTCTCTGTCTAAGTACGCTTGTTGTAGTTGTGTTTGAAGCTGTGAAGCTGCTATACTAACAGACTTGCACTGTTCTTCCAATGACTAAATAAGAACAGTGTGAAATATCTCTATCACACACATTCTCTCTCTCTCTCTCTCTCTCTCCTTCTCTCACATGAATATATCCCTCCAGCTCAAGCTTCATCTTAGCTAGTTGTTGTTCATGCTGTTCACTCAGTTGTGTAATCTCTTCCGTGTGTAACTGTTGCTGCCTAATAAGGAGATAACATTTCATCCACTGATGCACACCGACAAATACTGGATGTGTATTCAGGGTTGATAAACCATGCAAGATAGACCACTAGTACATGCACCTGGGCCCAACAAACCTTATAAAATCATTATGTAGCTTGCTTATTTGAGCTTGAAGTGATGTTGTGGTCTAGTGTGGGTGCAGACAGGAAGTCAAGTCACGCCAACTGAAGGTGTCAATGTATGTGTACTGTACCTACCTCATCTACTAGAGCAGTCTGCCTTGCTTTGTCTAACTGGAGCTGCTCCATTTGATGCTGATGCTATTATGCCGGAGGAGAACAACAAAAAGAATATTAAGGGAAATGTAATACTGTATAGGAAATGTCTGTGTGTGGATACCATTTTCCTAAGAACACAGTGAAAGTTGTTAGAAGCATGCCTACCTTCTGCATCAGGTTGCTGAGTTCATTGGTATGCTCATCTCTGATGCGTGTTCGTTGGGTTTCGATTTGTGACTTAAGTTTAGATATCTACAATGTCTATAATCACATTAGTTACATCACAACAACTTTGATCACATACTGCAGACTTGTGAATACGTAGAGCTGACTCTTTGTCAATGCTGGCTGCTTTTCTGATCTCTTCAGTTTCTCTCTCGTGCTGCGATTGCTGGTATTCTAGCTGTTGAGAGAGGGCTTGCACTGTTTGCTCCAAGTCTTCAGCAGACTAAAATTTGTGTAGTAACAATGTCCAGTAGAATAATATTATTCCTTAATCTCAATTGAATTACCTTTTTGCTTGTTGTGGCTTTGGCTTTCTCTTGCTGAAGAGAGACTGTGAGTGATTGTAACATTTGTTCCTGTAGGAACAAACAGACAATTATCCACAAGCGGAAACTGTACGGTAGCGTGGCCGAGCGGTCTAAGGCGCTGGTTTAAGGCACCAGTCATTTCGATGGCGTGGGTTCGAATCCCACCGCTGCCAGTTTTTTTTTTACCTTTTCTTTAAGCTTCTGAAACATTTTTGTTCTTTCTCGTACAGCTTCTGCCGTTGCCTTTTCTTTTGAAGACCTGTAGTCAGCCACCTGTCCTTCTAATCTCTCTACCTAGACCAAAATCAGCACACGCTGCGAGTATGCAAACTCTCATTACCTCGCTCTTCATCTCTGCAAACAGCTTGCTGGTCTTTGACTCAAAATTTGACTTGTACTCTTCTATTGTAGCTCTTGCCTGTGATGTCTCCTCTTCATGGAGACATCTTAGTTTTTCTAGCTGTTTCTCTCGCTCTCTAGGTGAAAGTGATGATTGATCAAGGGGTAAATGTGTTTGCCTAGATTACATACATACCTGAGCTCAGATTCAGCTATTAGCACCCTCTCCTGATCCTTGCTCATCTTTGCCTCTAGTTCAGCTTGTAAGCTACACATCTGAAGATGACAGTAGTAAAACATGCAACAAGTGGAAGACAGAATGCAGTACCTTTCTCTCGTTCTCTGCTTCCTTCTCTCTCAGCTGTCTCCATGAGCAGCTTTCAGACTCCTGTAACAAAGTTAGACACCGGCAAACAACACACACAACTACACAAACCATCATTGCTAGTTTATGAGCTGCTGCTGTTTCTTGAAGAGTCTGCTCAAGCCTATTCACTTCATGGCGCAGCTGTGACGCTTCTTCAGATTTCTGAGAGAGAGAGAGAGAGAGAGAGAGAGAGAGAGAGAGAGAGAGAGAGAGAGAGAGAGAGAGAGAGAGGGTGTGTGAGTGAGTGAGTGAGTGAGTGAGTGAGTGAGAGTAAGTGAGAGAGTGAGTGAGTAGTGAGTGAGTAGTGAGAGTGTGTGTGTGTGTGTGTGTGTGTGTGTGTGTGTGTGTGTGTGTGTGTGTGTGTGTGTGTGTGTGTGTGTGTGTGTGTGTGTGTGAGAGAGAGAGAGAGAGTGAGAGAGAGAAGAGAGAGAGAGAGCGAGAGAGCGAGATGAACTTAAGTTGTGTTCACAGTTTCTGCTTTAACCTGTGATTGCTGTACAGTCAACTGATGCTTGAGGTTGTTGATTGTTAGCTCAAGCTTGTTCTGGAGTTCTTGAAGCTGGTTGTTCTTCTCACCTACAGCTGCTTTTCTCTCCTCTTCCAACACCTCAGCTCTGTGTGAAACATGACAAATTGACAACACAAACAGTAACAGCAAAAGTTCAAAACAGCTAGTACCTTTTCGTAGCCATAACAAGTTGACTTTGTATGGTATCCACTTTCCTCTCAAGTTGTAACTAAGCAACCATAGACACATTATAAGATTAATACATAATATGTAGACAGACAAAATTTAATTAGGCTATGTGTTTAAACACAACTACAGAGACAAGTTGTTTCATGTTCATTAATTTAGCTTTTATGAAAAGTTATGATTTATCTTTAGCGCACAAAGTTTGTAAAATGGGACAAAAAGCTAAGTAATAACACTCAACGTTTTGTGCTTGTCGTCAGAGTTCTACTACCGCAATCCTCTATTACAGATATACCTTTTCTTTCACTAACTGTTCTCTTGAGCTGCTGACTGCATTCAACTGATGTGATAGGCTCTTCAGTTTTTCCTCAACTTCAGTTCGTGCCTTGCCCTTCACAAACGAGTACATTTCTCATCTTGTGTCTATACCTAGCTGCCTACGTACCTCACTGTCTGCCTGAGCTTGGTACTGATGCTGCAGCTGTGTGACACGGCTGTTGGCTTGCTCTATGACTTGCCTCACTTGTTGCGAGTGGGATTGTTCCATCTCCAGCTTCTGTCTCTCAAACTCACTGACAGCTGCATGCAACTACACAAGAAGCCAATAACGGTTCAGTACGGATACAAATTATGTCAAGTTCTGTGATTCTTAGATTTGTACTGAAAAAATCATAAAAATTTTGTCTTGATCAGGCTGCAATTCTAATGATATTCACCGTTGTGTAATGATATTCACAACAGCAGTCATAATAAGGCGTGGCCTGACCAATCGCATTCTGTATTATGGTCAGGGGACACTAGTATGTACCAGTCGTCGCGCTGGAATGTAGCGGTTATAATTTAACCATGGTTACTTAATAACATGCGTGGGTGTACACGTGCGCTTTATCACGATGGCTACTGGGGATCAGGAAGTTTACACCGAGTCCATCCTTGATAGATCTGTACCCCAACTGTTGACAGCATTCACCGCTGCCTTTTCTACAGCCACGTCTGAGATGCAAGCTGAAGCCGCCATAACGTTTGTTTACAATTACGTAATTAATGAGATTCATAACGTAATGCTACAATCTGATTGGGTCGCAACTATAGTCGCGCCGTGTACAACTTTGGTATACTAGTGTCCCCTGACCATACACAGAAGGGGTTTGGTCAGGCCACGCCTGACTAAATAATCATCTCATGTATAGGTAAACTTGTGAGGTAACACAGCCCAACAGGATGTATTGACAGTTGCATGTAAATTCTGTCTATGACCCTCATAGTCTTCACAGCATAGATGCACTAGGTACATACATACCTTCTTTTCAAATCGTGTTTGAATGAGTTGCTGATGCTGTTGGACAGACATTTTTGTGGTTGAACTCTCCTCGGCCTCCTGTGACACTGAGAGTAGTACAAAACACATCGCAAGATTATTCTAATGCTGTCAGCTCACGTTTCGCTTCCAGTCTCCTTCTCTTAGATACCTCCTGGTGCAACTGCAGTCTGTGTTGAGCTTTGAGCTCTTCCATCTCATTGTTCTTTCTGTCAAGAATCTACAAAGGGATGAAAAATCTCAGACACTGCAAGAGTGTTTCACTATTTGCCTTCTTTAGTGATTTTGAATGATGAAGCTGAGTCTGCAGTCGCTCTCTATGGATTTGTGCATCTGTAGAACTCAATGACTGAAGTAGAAGTTGAACAAAATGTTTTAGAGAGATGAGAAACTGACGAACTCACTCTGTTTTCTTTCGGAGGTGAGATAGTATCACCTGTAATGGCTGTTCAAATATAGTTTTGTAACTGTACAGCAGATGCTACAATGTATGACCCACTGGTTTGAAGAGGAGACAGTCTTGTAGAGACCAACGTGTCACTCAGCCCAGTGACATCAGCCGGTTGCTGTATGTGAAAGACACATCACAAAACAATCTTTCAAGGGCATGCCATGAACATGCCCTTGAAAGATGGGTTCACAGCTGGTGGTATAACCGAAATAATCACAAAACTAAATTCACACCTTCCAATACACAATACCACTTGCAAATAATCAGTAATCACACTTTCTGAACTACTAATATTACGAAGATTA
The DNA here is from genome assembly GCA_964017065.1 of Haliclona indistincta. Lineage (NCBI taxonomy): Eukaryota > Metazoa > Porifera > Demospongiae > Haplosclerida > Chalinidae > Haliclona > Haliclona indistincta. The sequence goes on along the minus strand of OZ024787.1, from coordinate 7,581,641 downwards.
TTATTTACTTGCTCAAACTTACGATAGATGAAGATGAGTGAGACATCTTTTTCGCTCTGGGCAAATGTTCCAGATCAAGAAGCAGCGCCACATCTGACGCTCCACTACTGTCACTGCTTGTCTACAGTAAAGAAATACACGATGTAGCACTAAATCAGCTGAACTGTGTTTCATAGCTAGATTCGACTGTAGCTCTTACAGATGTGAGAGAAAGACTGTGATCAACATCATGTTTGTTGAGATTATCACTGGAGGAGGAGCTAAGACTGAGTGGTTTCTTTATTCTCTTTCTTGCCCTCTAAAAGCAATCTTGTGTATTGTTACAGACTGTCGTGAATTTCATTACCTGCTTGTGGGTGGAGCCAAAAGTTTTGGTACTGCTTTGTGAGGTAGCTAACTTTCCTGAAAGTGAGAGCTTTGGTAGCTCTGACATAGTGTAAAGCCACTCTCTCCTGTGCGCCCCAGAGCTTGTTGACATGTTTTCTCTCTGAGCTTCAAGTTTCTCTAAGTTCGTTCTTTGAGCAGTTAACGTTGCTGCTGGTTCATGAGGAGTGGAGTGTAATGGACCTGGTTGCTAGAGAGAGATGGATATATGGAGGGAGGGAAGGAGAGAGAGAGAGAGATGGATATATGGATGGATGGATATATGGATGGATAATTATATGGATGGATGGATGGATGGATGGATGGATGGATGGATGGATGGATGGATGGATGGATGGATGGATGGATGGATGGATGGATGGATGGATGGATGGATGGATGGATGGATGGATGGATGGATGGATGGATGGATGGATGGATGGATGGATGGATGGATGGATGGATGGATGGATGGATGGATGGATGGATGGATGGATGGAGGGAGGGAGGGAGGGAGGGAGGGTGGGTGGGTGGGAGGGAGAGAGAGATAGAGATAAAGAGAGAGAGAGATGAAGAGTACTAATAAATTATGCTAGAGGTACATTTGTGGAGAGTCCAACAGTAGAGGACAATGGAAGACTGGACCAAGTAGTCGTGATATCTTCAGTGGTTGTACGAGGAATAGTCAGATCATCCTCCGTGATGGATTGAAGAATGGTCTCCAGCTCATCTCCCTAGTGCAGAGAGCCAGAGTAAGCAATGTAGAGACAACTGATACTATCATTCATTCTAGAAAATGGCTTAGAGTGTACTCATCAAATGCTGTGACAGGCTCCTATGCTACAGGACTATAGTCACATACTATACTCAATATTACACTAGTGTAGATTAAATGTGAGTCAAGACACGAGTAGAAGATTGTGTGTACTTACCAAGCTCTCGTCGTGTGAGGGAACACATAGAGGTCCTGATGGTGGGGTGGAAGAAAAGGGATGTTTGAGATGTCCCTCACGCAATGTGGCGAGTAGAAGACCAGCATAATGATCACGAGCATATCTATACACGTATAATACGTATGCAAGACTGATATGATGGCTCCCTGACCTGCTGGAATCTTTAGAAATCAACTTTTTGATCCATTGAGTTGCTTTGGCTCTTTCATCTGCGTGTAGTTTGAGTATATCGCCATAAATCGTGGTTGTGGCGATTTCTACCAGGTAATCTGACCTGATTCACGGGATAGGAGCTTCGCTAGAGGCTTGATCGACGCCAGAGTTCTTTTAAACTCATCGTCCATTGATCTTCTCTCGCCTGTGAGTAGTTTGTATTTTGCGCCGATTACGTCAAGCCCCGCCCACAAACTTTGATTGGCGGCCGGGCCGCGCTCGTAGCGATTTGATTGGCTGGCTCGTAAGCGTCTCTTCGCAACACGCGGATGCACTCAGCGATCGAACGCGGGCTGTCATTTGCAGTATTTTCTTGTTTCAAGAAGTTGCTGTGCTTTTTGCTCTGCTAAAATCGTCATGATTTCGATCAAGAAGCTCCACGCTCGTGCTAATGCACGTCCCCAGCAACCGTCCTGGGGCCGTACTACCATGGAACCGATGAACCAACCTGGAGACACCGCTTGCACCACTAGGAAGCCAATCACTGCGGCGGAGGACTACAACTCCTTCCAAGATCCCAACCTCGCCGCGAATATGCGCAAACCTAACGTGAAGCAAAATCTCGTCCAGGCTGGTCTGATGTACAAAGATGGAAACCATCTGCCCACTCGTGAAGAGAAGATACAGCTGGATCGTTCAGCTCGCCTTGACAAGCAGTCGTACCAACGCTGCGAGAATGTGTATCGTCGCATGAACAAGCGCCTTGAGAGGATGAAGGCTGATCTTGATGCCAACAAGCGCCTTTTCAATCCTAAAGCAGCTGAATCGTGCCAGTACTGCGGATGCACCAAGCTCACTGAAGTTAACTCGACTTTCGCCAATGATGGCTACAGTGTCAAGTGTCTAGCCTGCAGTCGCACGTCTAAACACAGCGATACTTCTCGCGGCAAGTCTATTGCTACTGCATCCCTTACTGTGCCTAGGCTACCAGCCTTGCGCCCAAGACCACTTGCTACACTACCACAAAATTTTGTCCCTGTAAGTTTTTAGTATACAGTGATAATAGTCTACTTGCTGTTGACATTTTTTTCTGTTGTAGCTCAAAGCCAAGCTACCTCTTCCTCGTGGACCTATGCGACCAAAGAGAATGCCACTTCAAACCATCAAGCATGAAGTGCCTGAGTATATTTCATACAAATATGAGGCTGCTGCTACTGAAGCTATCACTGCCCCGCCACCCTCTCCATTCCCTGATTGCAATGTTGAAGTCAAACCTACACCAGGTCTGATAGATGGAAAACTAGAAGAGCTCCTACAAGCTGAAGAAAAGCGTCTGAAGGAAATGTACGATAAAGTCTCGAAGAGGGAAGAAGACCTTGACTCAAAGTGAGTGCTAGTGTGCGACACGTTTACTTTCACGCATGCGTATTCGTCGCGTGTTTGATCGCGCGCGCGTGCGCGTACGCGTGTTAATGTTACGTTACGACCGTGTTTTTTTACGTTTGTACTGACTGCAAGCATGTACTTACACATTATGATTTCTGCTCTAAGGAAAGTCGTCCAGCAGCCACTTGAAAATCCAGAACAACTAGTGATGATTGCTGGCAAGGAAGATCAGCTTCATGCATGCTGCAAGCGGTACATGACCCTTGCTACAGCTGTAGATACCATCGAGGTGGGTGCATATAATACTTACAAGAGTATACAAGACTGTTAATATTATTTCTGAATAGGCTATATCTTCTGAAAAACTAGGCTCTCCAAAGACATCCAGATCAACCCTCAATTCTTTCCCAGTTTCACTTAAGGTAAAGGACAAAGCAAGTAGTGTGTCTCTCGCGCATATAATGCATGTTAACAAGATACGTATAAGCATTTTCCTCTTGCAGGAGAAAGATCTGCACGAGATTGAGGATATCGAGAAAGTTGTCTGCCAGGAGATGCAAGTATCAAAAGTTCACCTGACTAAGAGAGCAGCCAAAAAGGATGAAAAGAAATCGTCTATCTCCCTTGCTCCGTCTGCAGCACCACTAGCTGCTCCATGCTCTGTCTCACCAGTAGAGAATGAGAAAGCCTCAGAACCCAAACTTATCTCAATGGATGATGACTCAACGGCTCTAGTCCCCTGCTCCCCTACTAAGGTAAAATTCTAACTTAAGTCAAACTATAAACTTCATTATTTTTTACAGTTGGAACCCAGTGACAAAGATGACATCAAGCAGCTTGACAATGGTGACGTCCAACAGCTTGACAATGGTGACGTCCAGCAGCTTGACAATGGTGACATCCAGCAGCTTCCTGACATGACTCCCGCCACTCCTGCACCAACTCGATCCACAACTCCTGCCCTCTCCCCTCCCAGTAGACCAGCCACCCCTGTCGAACCAACCACTGCCCAGCCGACTACCCTAGATGTCATGCAGATGCGTCCAATCGTCCTTACTCCTGTTCGTCCTGCAAGCCCTCGCCCAATCCTGCCCTCCATTAGGAGAGCTTCAAAGCCCAAGTTTCCCTCCAAGCTTACTCCAATTCGCGTAAGTACATTTACACTTTATAATACACAGTCTAAATTGTTTTATACTTTGTAGCCAAAGCCAGATGAAAACCTAGATGGAATTCAGTGCACAGGCACTAACCCACTGAGCAGCCGAACCACTAAAGCTCCCACTCCTTTTCCGTTCAACCGAACCCCTAGACTGAAGAAACTCACCCCTCTCAACCTATCCACGAACAAGTCTTCCACTTTTAACTCTAAGAAAAAGTCCCAGGGACTCTCCGTCAAGGTAAAAAAATATTCGACACAAGATCATTTTTCACAATTTTTGCAGTTTACTTCTCCGCCTGCTGACATGAAAACCAGACCTCCTCTCATCATCACTGCCACTGGACCTCGCCCAACTCTGCCCTGCATCAAGAAGACTCCACGTTCTAATGAACAGTCTAAACTCATCACTTTGGAGTTCCCGATAAATACGCCATCTCCTATCAATGTATGACGTATAACATGGTTAATTTTTTTAATTTTAATCTTTTCCTATAGTGTCAAGGAGTGCCTGCTGGGATACATTCAACTGGTATGCTTCGTCCCGCAGGTTTACGCCCTGTCACCAGGAGACCCTCAATGCCCAGTACACTGCAAGAGACTACCACTAATGATGGGTCTCCCAGGAAATCCGTTTCTTTTGAGCCAGAAAAGGTAGCACAGCAGGCTGCCCAACATGTAGTTACCCTGTTTGGTCTGTCAAAAACAGGTGCCTCAAAGTGACAAAGGAGATAAAGTTGCTCCTGATGACGAGGCTGTTGATAACACTGACTCTGATACCACTGGTGAAAACCAGCAGGTATGTTGACACTTGTGCATACTGTGTGATGGTGTTTACTCTATGGTTTACTGCCTTTCTCTGACTCAGTTGGTTGATGGAGCCAGTGAACAAGTACATGTAGCTACTGGAAAGCAAGATGACAGTAGCTCTATCTCTTCTGATGTACCTGACAATTCTTCACTCAATGGTGAGACTACTAGTATGAAAGATGAAGTACAAACTGTTGAGAAGAACGTCAATGAGGTAAGTACTTGAAATGCTATCTTGTGCACTCTCTATTACAATGCTTAAGACGTTCAATGGACCTAACATGACTGTTGAGAAGGAGGGTACTCCAGATGCCCCTCAGACTGCTGGTCTGTTGACTGCCAGCACTAGCAACAATGCAGTGGATTGCACTAGTCCCACACCAGGCCTCACCACAGAGCAAGATGAGGAGCCCATGGACCAGTCACTACAGAAAGTAGACAAGGAGCCCAACCCTCCGGTACGTTATGCAACATATCACTATCCCTAGTGCCTAGCGTCTTATCTCCGCCTCCAGATTGTTCCTCCACTGCCCATCAACTCCTCAACTGATGATCTACAAGGTGGTGCCTTAGAGAACCACCAGCAGCAGCGAGGCTCACTTCAGAGGTCCTATAGTCAGGTAAGTAGAACAAAACCTCTCAAGACTGGATGAACACCTCTCTCTCTCTTACAGGAGCTCAATGTAGTTGCTGAGCAAGTGGCTACGACGGCCATAAGAGCAGCAGATGAAGACGACTGCTGATAACACTGAGTCCAGTAACTCAGTGCTGAGTAAAGGCCTGTTATTAGCAGACAGGACCTAATCTGATGTAGTATGTAGTTCTCCCCCAAAAAATTAGCTAGAGTAGTGCATAGCTGAACAAACTGTCTCATGTTGGTGATATTGTCCATTGTCTCGTGTGTGCATAGCTGACTATTGTTGTAGTAGGCTTAGAATAGCATCATTAGTGTATTCAAAAAGTTGTAAAAAATGTCTTTTGACCCAAAAATTAATATCTTGTGATGTGGGAAGGTTATTTATTATACTGAACAAGAAGGAATGTAATCTGTCATCACAGAGGCAGTTAGTCTGTGTTCCTGGCTAGCTGGGCTGAAGTGACAACTAACTGAACATCTGTGGTGTTACCAACAAGTGGATACATGGAAGCCATGGACTCAAATTCTTGAGCAACTGTGCTACATAGAATAATCATACTGCACTGGACAAGAGCTAGCATTCATAGTTGACATAGTTTGTGGAAGTGTATTCACTGACAAAGAAATTGGTTTTGCGGACAATAGCATTCTCACAATACAATACAAACTGCAATAAATCAATATCGTGCTTACATAAAGTTTTTTGTTCGTTTTGTACCAGTCGTTCAACTGTGATTCGCTGATAGCTGGTTGTGTGGTCTCGACTGGTTATCGCTAGACCACAAGACTTGTAAACATGAGAGTAGTACGGTGGGAACGAACAAAAGGGGAGAGAATGATGAAGTAAATGAGAGTCTATGAGCTGGAGAATAGTACAATAGTGATCATGATCTAACGGCTATACTGTTCGGAAACTTGGTCCGAAGTAGTTCTTGTGTGGTACCAGTCGATCTGAGAAACTCTACCGACTTGCTGAAATCCGACGGGCGCGTTGACACGAAGAAATCTCCTAGTAGAGACGCTCCTTCGACTAGCTTTTCCGACAGGAACATTGGTAGAAGAACGACCACTAGTAGGGCGCTTAGAGGTATGGACAGCGCTCTCATTACTGCTGAAAACATCGCGACAAAGAACTTGCAACTGTTGTTAGCCGTACAAAAATGAATCGGGTGACGTGGAAAAATTACTATAAATAGGCACAAATCACGTGCCTCTCCTAACCTAATTTTCTGCACGAGGCAGCCATGCATTGCAAGCATGCAAAAACAATCCACACTGTGCCAAAGCACAAGGCCGGCTCGTGCTCTAGATAATGCAGTGATATTCTTGTGTAATGGGATCACTCTAAAAATCTCCACTAGTAACTGTCTTCAGTCCTCTTTCTTGGAAAAATCTGTGTCTAGTTTTGGGAGTGGGTTTGGCTCCGAAAAATTGACTAATCTTGGCACAGCCAACGGCAGCTTGTACCTGGTCTGCTTCCTCGTCATCAGGCCTGGGAATGAAAGTAAAAATGATGAAAGTAAACAAACCCAAGCCGCACACCATGTCACAGGCAGCGCCTTCTTGTCCAGTCTCTCTTGACATGTGGACCAGCTGAACCGAACCACATTAGGATAACCAAACACTGGATCAAGGTTGTCTGTCAACCACTTCTTGGTCTTTGGGTCTGTACAATAGACAAGAGATTATACATAATATGAGGAAAATTAACTTATAACAGCAACAAATTGTAAACTGCACAAAACATGTCAAAAATAAATTATTGTACGTAGCTGCAAAATTATAGATCAAATTTTAAGGTATGATGTTTTAACACTTTGTATCACTGTCAGTGTGTTGACTATAGAGGGCTGTTCTAGCTGTTCCTCAACACAGCCATGACAATAAATCCACCTATTAATATTGGGAGTACACCTGTAATACACATGGTAACCATGGCAACTAACCACCCAGTACACAACACCATATCAAAGGCTTCAGCTCATTGATAAGAAATGACATCATGATGGTATCATCATGTGTTGCATTCAGCCTCAAAAACAAATTGGAGGATGTTTTAATACAGCCAACAAGCATTCCACACACACACACAAAGAATTGAGTGTAGGAGTGCATGAGGGATTCCGTGTTCCATATTCATGCTAATAAATCACATCCTGTTCTTGATAGCTCAGCCTGCAAGCTACAAAATTCATAGACACACAGTCTATAAATCTTGTTCACCAATGACTGAATATGAGTATTACTTCACTGAGAAAAAATTATTTCATTTGTTGTTTCCACTGATGCACAAATCCTGATGTGAGATGTGCAAAATCAGCAGCAAAAATTTGTGTTCAAAGTTTAGCATCGAATTTTAAAATGTGCTAGCAGTAACATTACCACACAATGTGAATAAGCATGCACATGTACCTCCAGGATATCCACTACCCAGTTCACCAGAACACTCAAAACCATTCTCCACAAACTGCCAGTTCTTCAGAACATAGTCTCGTATCACCTATCAACAGAGAAGGGAGAGGGAACAGAGAGAGAGGGGGGATGAGAGGAGAGGGAAAGAGATGGGAGAGAGGAGAGAGAGAGGAGAGAGTGAGAGAGGGGGGAGAGTGAGAGAGAGAGGGGGGGAGAGTGAGAGAGAGAGAGAGAGAGAGAGAGAGAGAGAGAGAGAGAGAGAGAGAGAGAGAGAGAGAGGGAAGAGAGAGAGAGATGGGAGAGAGGAGAGAGAGAGAGAGGAGAGAGAGAGAGAGAGAGAGAGAGAGAGAGAGAGAGAGAGAGAGAGAGAGAGAGAGAGAGAGAGAGAGAGAGAGGAGGGAAATAGAGGAGAGAGAGCAAGAGAGAGGGAAGGGTGACAGTAAATGTAACAATGTAACTACATTCTGGTATTCGTAAAGAAGTAGGAAGGTGTAGAAAATAAAAGGTAGCTAAAATACAATTAATTTGCTATCATGTCATGGATCATGCAAGTTCAGAGTTGAACATGTGTACAGGATCACGTAGCTTGCCTTGGCACAGATGCTAGCAGCACTGACAATAGGGAACAAGCTGTCGGCCTTCTTAGTGACAGTGATCTGTAGCTGAGGGTATATCTTAGAGAGCTTGGCTTGGTACTTAGTCGGGTCTCCAACAGTGTCTACATAAACCTGGAGAGAGGTTAGCTGACTGATAACAAGGAATAGGTGCTTTGTTCTGAATTTGCAGAAAATGACTCGAACATTGGAGCCAAATTTCTACTGCCGTATGACTTTACTACGACAATTATTGAACAATAATTGGATTGACTAGTTCCTGATAAGTAATTAAAGTAATTAAAGACAGTCAAACCACAGATTATATGACATGGAAACACGAGTCCCTTCGTACTCTACAGGTTAACTTGATTATGAATTTTGTCGGTTCACCTTTTACAAAAATTATACATAGTCAAACTGACTCTAACTTAGCTGATTCCAAATACGGCATTACAAACCTACCTCTGTCAATTTAACCCCGTCAGCTATTACTCTCCTAATAAGGTCGATAGCTGCATCATGTGACACCTCGTTCAAACTATACTTCGACCTGAGAGAGAGAAGGAGAGGGAGGAAAAGAAGGGAGGTAGAGAGGGAGGGAGGGAGGGAGAGAGTGTGAGAGAGAGTGTGTGTGTGTGTGTGAGAGAGAGAGAGAGAGAGAGAGAGAGAGAGAGAGAAAGAGTAAGAGTAAGAGAGATAGGAGAGAGAGAGGGAGAGAGAGAGAGAGGGAGAGGGAGAAGGAGGAGAGAGAGAGAGAGAGAGAGAGAGAGAGAGAGAGAGAGAGAGAGAGAGAGAGAGAGAGAGAGAGAGGAGAGAGAGAGAGAGGGAATGAGAGAGGAAGATGAAGGGTAATAAAAGTAATAAAAATAAAGAATCATACCGTTGTAACATGCGGTTCGAAATGTAACTGGGTGATATGACAGCCACCTTCCAACCAATAAAATCATTCGATTCTTTGATGCTGTTAAACAGTGAATCTCTCTGTGCTTCATTGAGCACTTTTGAGTCTAAAGAAACCAAATCATGCACTGTAGTCACAAGAATCACATGATCTCTAACCTGCAAACTGTAACTCTTTCAGTTGTTCTTTTCTAGACAATGGACAATAACATGTTCCATAAACCATGGGGCCTGGAGTGGTAAACACATAGTAATCTACAAAAACTAGATTTAAAATTGGTAAACTTAGATTATAACTAATTAATGATCACAAATTGCAAGTGATTGCGAATAAAAATTTAGCGGAAAGCGAACTGTACAACACTTTCCAATTTTCCATCCATCGATCATCATGCGGTCTGTTTTCTTGCATCGCTGAAGCAAAATGAATGTTGACTTTCAATGTGCATGATGGTACGTGTGAAAAACTATTATTAAAACTTGAAGGTGACGAGCCTTCTGTTTCGGTATTGCACTTTTTTAGTGGAATATCATAGAGGCATAGTATTTTTAACCACGCCTCCATAAAGCCCGCCTTCTCAGCTCTGACCTCACCATAAAGCCCGCCTTCTCAGCTCTGACCTCACCAAGTACTGGTCCTCTCCCGGCCTCATCTATTCCCATGATACTCTCCTCCTCTTTACACAAAGCAGGAACGTTGGATTCGAGAGGGCTCACACCGAAAGGGCTAGCCAGGATCGCCTCGATACCAGGAATAGAGACTTCAGGTTTCGCCATTTTAAACGAGTCTGAGCGAGCTAGATAATGATATTCATAATGATTGCATAATGCTTGCATCACTATTACATGTAAGCAAGAGTAAATAATGTAAGTGGTGGGTGAAATTGTTATGTGTGTCAAATAAATTCTACGGTAGAGAGTGAGTTCTCTTGAGTTTCGAATTTGTGTCAGTGTATTTGGAACTGAAATTGTCCCCTGTGAAATGATAATTGCCGTGTACAATGTTGATTTTATACGGAAATATCAATCACCCACCAGCTGGTACTTGAAAAACAGGCTGCCTTTCTGATTGCATCATCAGTGCTGGTATAGCTAGGCCGAACATCTGTTTAACAAAATTAAATATTATAAGTAAGTTATATTTTTAGCCCATTAATTATTTACTAACAAACTGTTGCTGAGCATAAAGTGGTTGATACAACTGGCTGTCCATGTGACTCCGCCAGTCGTCCTCACTTTCTTTGCACTTATTTCTTGTACCGTCATGGTCATGCATCATTCTTGCTTCCTTTTCTGTGTTCATCTTTCCCAGTCTTGTCTCTCAACTCTTTTCCTTGTTATTGAATGAACTTCGTAATATTTTGCAATCTCTTCCTCCTCCTCTTCCTCGTCTTCCTCCTCTTCCTCATCTTCCTTCTCTTCCTCTTCTTCCAACTCCTCCGACTCACTCGGTCTCTCTTCCTTGCTCCATTCCTCCTCTTCTTCACTCCTCCATCCCTCCTCTTCCTCCTCACTCCGCTCTTCCTTCTCCTTCTCTTTTCTCTCTTTTTCTCGTCTTTCACTCTTTCTTTTCCACGCCATTTTTGTTGCATAGTCTATTTTCGGAAACGCATCCAGTTCTTCCTCTTTCTGTCCCACCTCCTTTTCTTTGTTAGTAATCGTAAACTTGCTTGCAGTATACATGTCCGGGTCCCACCAGGCTGAATGACAAAAATATTGCTCAAGGTTTCTGTTAAAAAAGAACAGAAGCTGAGTGCTGACTTTCATAGTCACTGTATTACTACTGAATTTTAAAATTACATCGCTCTCTCATATTATGCCTCAGCATGCATTCAATCGCAGTCATGCAGCACAAATCAATGATTGCTAACTCTGATCTGCAGGATTCACTACTGTGTGTAGCTTGTAGTAGTCCAAAACTCATCTGCTCTAGATCTTTGTCTTAAAAGGTAAAGAGACAACAACAGCACTGGTATCTGTATTATCAGAAATCTGAATACCTTTATCAGACTTAAAGGAGGAACGCTCAGAAATTTTGGTGAGACTCCATGGCAATTGATGGTAGGAATCTCTTGATGCCATCACTCCTCAGTCACGGATGATACAAATACTTGAAAATGCTCAGTATATAGAAGTAATATAGTTTACCACAATCTTAGCTTATACGTACACTGTTTGCACCAATCAAGTATCGTTACCATGCAATTATCAGCTTGATACTAAATTCATTCAATAGTCACACACACAAACCATGTACCAGCTAATAACCAAGTGATTTAAGTGAATGAGTTAGTTGGTGAACAAGAAAGGAATACAGTGGAACCCTTCATCCCTCTACAACTGACACTTACTGAATCCCAAATATAATCGTATGATAAACCCCTGACCAGAGGACAATGGACACTTTTTGTTGGTCCCGATGGTGTCTGCCTTAGAGGGGCTCCACTGTAGGTACTTCAGTACTTAATTATAGTTGGTAGACGATTGCAAGGAACTACATGGAGATGCAATGGAAGTCTTATACATTCCTTACTTCCCTACCGATTTGCTGCCGACTAGAACCCTGTTGGACTCACGCTGTCTTCGACCTTTCATTGTTTCCCATGAAACCTAGCTTGCAGGAGTTAGTTACATACTGAGGTGCAGGGGCTCGTGTGGTAATGCTATGCACATAAAATAATTATAGACAGAATAATAAATTATTTTGACAACCGTTGATTGTAATTAGCTTAAAGTTGTAACAGTTTTAGTAGCTGTCCTGTTTTTATGCACTTGATTCACCGAGAGGAGGGGACCTGAGTATTAGAACAATGATGTTAAGGTTATTGGGCTAGTATTATAATTTACAGTTAGAGCGTAATAAAATTGTTTGAGAATGAACTCACCCATTTGCTGTATGAAGCATAACATGTATTCTGTTGTAGCCGCATTTCATCAACTTGGGCTTGATTAATTTCATCATAAATATTATTGATTCTGTATGGTAGAAAGAAACCAGTAGCTATACATCTCTATAACACTATCATACGTACTGATTATTGGATGTATAGCAGACATTGTGCTCTAGTTCAACTTGCTCAATGCAGTTGTTAACAGGATACTGAACAGTTTGAGAGCTTTTTCTTCTCCAACAAAAAATAGCAATCCCTGTTAACACTATTGCTATGGTAATAAGAATTAAAGCGACTGGTACTGCTGCAGACAAAGTCAGTATTATGATGGTATTGTCGTCTGTTGTGGGCATGATAGAGCTACTCATTGTTACTACAGCACTAGCTTGTGATGATGTAGAAGAATAAATTTTGGAAGATTGAAATGTCATGGATGTTGTGGTCCCTGTAAACATTAAATAATAAATTATTATTGTGAGGTTATTGTCTGTGTATAATTATTATGCTATTTTAATTTGGAGATATTTTTGTGAGAAAAAATTCATTGTGTAACAAATACTTTTGTAAAAAGCAGCCTTGTGTACTAGTGCAGACACACACACTAGCTTTTGATTATTGATCATTTTTGTGTTTTTTTCAGTTGCTATAACAGTTTACATTGCGAATCACTTTACCTAATTTATCTGTTCTGATCTCCACGGTCACTAGTGGGTAGTCATATTGTTTGTCAGGAGTATCAAGAGTCACAGCAGAAAGAGTGCTGTCCACTTCATAATTTACAGGACCATCTCGTATCTGGTAGCTAATGACCAGTTGTGTCTCACTGCGTAGTGGTTGATACACACCAAGTATGTCTCCATTCTGGAACTCTACTGGACAGTCCAAGCTGTACTCAAGCACATTCTTAACTATCGGTATTGTACGATTTAAAAGAACGAAGCTGACTTTAGTGTAAGTGTTAGCACCAGTGTAATTCTTCCTCCATACCTGTATCTCAGTGCGTGGCGGCTTGGTGGTATCTCCTATTTCAACTCCTGCTATCAGCTTAGTGATGGAGCCATTACAGGTGAAGTGTATATCAGGAAAGATGCGCTGTTGATTATTTCTCCTATTCAATCTATTAATATTCATTTCTAGTACTCTCTGCCTCAATAATGTACATGAATACATGTCCGGAACATAATATACCTTTCATGTTATGTATTAGATGTTTCTAAACACGAAATACCTGATAAGGAAGATATTTTATCTGTGGATGAAAGCTGCTAGATTGATTGATGAGGTGGAATTGCTGTTAATCATAACTGTAGCAGGACCAGTAGCATCAATGTTGTAGAACAGTGTAAACAAGCTATCACTTTCAAGTGGTTGATACATTCTCAACACATCTCCACTCTGAGAGGACATAGGAGTGGTCAGATTGCACTGGAGTACTCCATCAGGACTGATGCAGTCCCCCGCATGCAGCCAGTCAAATCTCTTGAATAGCTTGCCTGGTGTAGAAATTACCACCAGAGCCAATCACTGTACTTCTAGTTCTGCTTCCACCAGCTCTATATGAAGCTATACACTCTTGCTATCAGTAGCCTGAACTCGCCATCTAGAAAATTGCGTGATCTGGTTTTGAAAGAAGATAATATTTCAGCTCTTCTCTTGAGTAGATCAAGTTCCATAAACTACTAGTTCCGCTAATACATTGAAACTAGATTAGCGGAACTACTAGTTCCGCTAATCAAGTTCCGCTAATACATTGTATTTGTAGCCGCCATCTTGTTTTCTGATCATCTCTACATAAGGACGCACTACATCCCTGATTAAAATACGAGGCTAATAAGGAGACAGTATCAGAAGTGATTCTCTCACGCAGGATAACACAAAGCATGGAAAAGGTAAGTGCAACTGATTCTTTGACAATTGCTCTCAATATTATTATAATTATTGTGATCATGAAGAATTTGAAGTAAAGTGGACAATACTTAGATGACCGAAAAAATTTGTTGGCCTCTTGACATTGCATGATTGAGCTGGTATAGCTGCTCTTTTATGATAATTAACACTTCCACATTCAGATGATGCTAGTTGGTATATGCAGTGATAATAGTGGAACATGGGATTGGTAAAATGCATGTTTTAGTTTTGTGAGCTCCTTGTTTGGGCCCAGGTTAAATTAGGTCATAAGGAACACGTATCAGTCTGTAGACTATAGTAATTCATCACTGAATTCACAATGCTACTGTAGTGCAACTTGATGTTACAGACCGTACATACTTGGTGTTCCTTTTATGTTCCATCTCCTGTGATCATGCATGTTCTTGCTGGCACAACTCCAATTGCTACTTGTTTTTAGACAGTTAAATTAATTTTTTACAGGTACTAATTTTTAATACTAACCAAGCACGATCTATAGGCGGATTTCACAAAATGCAAAGTACATGTATGTTTGAAGTCAATATTAAAACATGCAGTGCACATTGTGGGGACTCATGCAATAAAAAAATGCTTCATTGAATTTGAAGTATACTGTTTTATTGAAAGCAAAATAGACATACTATACGTGTGCTGCACATGAACCTAGACTCCTCCTCATTAGTCTAAACATGCATTCTGTATTTCTTGCCATTTCTGTAGGTGGAGCTTGCATAGTGTATTAAGCCTTGCTATACGTAGATAAAACAGACTCTTATCTGTAGGCAATATTATGGTCCTGTTATAATCATAAAACAAAAAACATTGCAAAAATGACAATTTAACAACAATGAGAATTGATTAATAGTAATAATTTGATTCTGGATTCATTGTCACATAGTCCTCAATCTCTTTGTTACACCTATAAAACAGAGAATAAAACAATAAAACTACACTACACATTTTTGTATATTTTCTGCATAGTAATTATTTGAGATATGCAAGAGCTTACTCATCACTATGATCATGATTTTTGTGTTCACCAGTAGCGGCATAACAGGCGTTCTGCTGGAGCTGCATACCATCAGACCTCTCTGTAGGATCAACTCGTTCTTGATCAATTTCTTCATAAATAATACTGCTCCTACATAAAAAAGAGTGAGGTGCACAAATTGAGCCAACTTGATTAATACTTACTGGTCTAGGCTAAGCCTGTTATTGTCATTAATACTTGTATGACAACTAATATTATTTTGCTGACGTTCCACTTGTTCATTGCTGACAGGATGTTGAGTAACACGGCGTTTGCTGTATCCTCTCCGCCGGATAAAGATAACGATTCTTAGTAACATGACTGCCATGACAGTGAGCAGAACTATCAAAACCACTACAGCAACAGACATTAGAATGATGGTATTATTTTGAGATTGACTTGTTGACATGGTGCTGGTTATTGTTGGAAGAATAGCTGTGATGTCTTGTATGAAATCTTGTGATTGTATCTTTTCAATCGTAGAAGACGTCAATTGAGTTGTTGTTGATGGAGAGATCTCTGTCAGTAGTATGAATGTTCTTCAAGCATGCATAACATAATTATTATTGTTACTTACTGAACTGTACTGCAACAAGAGGTATAAATCGAGACTCTGTCACATATTGGCTTGTGAGAATAACGTTTCTAAAAAATACTTCTCCACCGTAAAAATAGGTGTCTGTGCTTCCAACATCTCTAAAACGAAGAGACAGCGCTGAACTGGGTGGAATGTATATGCCCAGCACATCTCCTGGTGACACGAGTATGGGAGTTTGTAACACATAGCGGTACAAAGGGCCAGATCCTTGCAGTATGCTGCTGTTTCCAACAGTAGCAACTCTGTCAAAAAAATTTGCAGACTCTGGTCTCCCTGATCCCTGATTGTGTAAATTACCACCAGAGTTTGGAGACTCTGGTCTCCAAACTTGAAGTTGCGGTAAACTTTCATTTGTAGAATTACAGCGCGTTGCCACAAACGACCATGCTGTTATACTCAGAGATTCTGTGAAGTTAATGCTTGGGAAGAGGTACTGTAGACGGTCCTCCGTGGGGTTCCCCTCGTTGTTTTCAGCAGCTGTTTCTACCTCATTCTTGGTGAGAAATCCGTTGGTAGACGCAGTACTGAGACCTGGCACGAGAATGATATTAGCGTGAACATGGTCAGAACACAGTCAGTGCATGCCCCATGAGCGGGCAAACTGAACTGAAAATCATACCTCGTAGAAAACAAAGTATCAGAACTAGAAAAGTTAAATAACTTATCCTAGAGCTAGCCATTCCAGCATGTATAGCTCATGCACCATAATTATGTCGCGTATGCTGGAGATGCGCTTTTATATGGGTTAGTTATGTCGTGTTTCCAATGTTAATACATGTAGTCACTCTGGATTCATTTCTTGCTGTCATAATTATTCCAAACGCTATTATGTAAAAGAATTAGTCAATATTTTTAGAAATACATGAAGAATAAAAATGTCCGCAGATATCAATCACTACTGACTAGATTCTGTGTGGCTGTGAAGAGAAGCTAGCACCTGTTATGGGTCCAATTCCATCACAACTCATGAGGCCACGTTTACACGTATCTGGATATGCGTATTTGTTTGAAAACGCATACAATAGCTTGGGCGTTTACACGCTAACTTGGTATTCGTTTTCGTGTGTTTACACGTATACGAGTGAATTGCAAGTGAGAGGGGAGCTTCGAACTGGTTAACAGTTTTACCTCTAAAAGATCATGGTTTTACTTTACACAAAGGGGCCTTTCGTGATGCACCTTGTCTGAGATACGGATGGTCTTTATCTAACCTCCCAACCAAATGCCCCTGTGGTGCCAACTTCTCTGTCGAACATGCACTGACCTGTGCAACCGGAGGCTTCACTATTATCAGGCACAACGAGATACGTGATGTTCTCGGAAGCCTCCTAACTGAAACGTGTCATGATGTAGCTATAGAACCAACCCTACAACCATTGTGGGGGGGCAGATTTGAGCGAACATTTTTTTTGATGTGCGGGTGTTCAACCCCTACGCTCCCTCGAATCAAACCCCCGCATCCAATCAAGCTACCAAAGACATGAGAATGAGAAGAGAAGGAAATATGAACAACGAGTTGTTGAGATCGAGCAATCTACTTTTGTCCCATTTGTACTCGCATGTACTGGAGGAATAGGCCCCGCCGCTACATTGACTCTGAAAAGAACTCATGTGCTTGCGAGGAACCAGATCCACAAAATCAAAGCCCTTTAATCTGAAGACAGATACTCTAACTTTAGCCATTGCAGAGGGCAATGGATCTGGTTAAACTGCTTTAACCCTTTAGTTGCTAGGTTATTTTGGCGAAAATTCGACTTGCTCTAAACTGACAGTTTGTCTAGCAATTTTCTACAACATGCAGTACGCTAGCTGTTCCAAACTAGCACTGTTTTTACCTGGCAAGTCAAAGTTTACGACCATGTACTAAAATCTGAGTTGGCCACTCCCACTTCGGAACTGAAGCCACTTAAGTGCTGCGACCTCGTCATTTTCCAGCTGATTTTGGTCTTCATTTAGCCCTGGTGACTGATACAAAAACCTGGTGGTGTCCAGGTGAACAAACAGCACAGTTTAGACCATATTCTATGCCAAAGTATGCATTTCCGGGCATCCTGAAGCCCTAAAAATGCCGAAAGCGGCGAGGGGCTCCGCCCCTTCGAACCCCGGGTAAAAGGGGGGACACCCCCCTTTAAAAATCCCCCCGTTCTATATATTTTAGTGGGGAGGGCGCGGCGAAAAACAGTGGGTTTTTTCAGGTAAAGTTATCTTCTGCAATTAAACTTGATTTGACCTTTCTAGAGCACTTTTCACACTATTTATGACATCTAGAGTAGGTGGAGTCAATTATGACGCCTTAAGGCGTCAATAGCCTATAAAGGGTTAATCGTTTTTCATCGAAAATTGTAAATCTTGCTGGAAATGCTCCAAAGTTGTTGGAAATCAATTCCGAGTGTTCTAAATGTCATTTAAAATCAGTTTTGGAAGAAATAGACGGCGAAGGATTATAAGGTGATTAATCGTTTTTCATCGAAAATTGTAAATCTTGCTGGAAATGCTCCAAAGTTGTTGGAAATCAATTCCGAGTGTTCTAAATGTCATTTAAAATCAGTTTTGGAAGAAATAGACGGCGAAGGATTATAAGGTGATATTGAAGGCCGACTCCGGTGAAAAACGGCAATTAAACGTTTTCCGTATATTGCGAGAAAACGAAGCTAGAAGTTCGGATTGTCACCGTGCCGATGCAGTTCTATGCGTATGACAAAGCGCTGATCGGTGAACGCTATTAATTGTAGTAGGGGTTCTTCAAGCATTGATGCAGTCTGCTAATGCATATAAACTGAAGATTGGTGAAAAACGTTTTAGTGCCGTTATTTACCGGAGCCCTTCTATTTTTCTCTACAAAATCTGAATTGGTCCTACTTAAATTTTTTTTTTTATTTTTATTTTTACCTACTCGTTACATCTAGCACGTACCTGTCTTAATAACATTTTGTTGACCCTTGAAAAAAAAAAGTGAATCGTGAGACGAATACGAATTTGCCCTTGGGCGGGACTGCGAAGGTGAACAAAGACTTCCAGTGGACAGATGACGAGTCGGAGTTGCTTTTAAACTCCACCTACGAGTACAAGGTGGAGAAGGCAGCAATCTCGATCGACTGGGAGTCCGTTAAGAGCAAGTACGACGACATCCTAGAGCGCTTTCGGGCTTGCTTGCCAGAGAGACGTAGTTTACTGAGCTAGCCTTAGCGCGCGGTGTATATTATACCGCGTAAAACTAACAAAGGGCATAGCTGCAGTAAACGCAAAGCCGACTCTATGGCTGCAAAAAGCCTTCTTCTTGTCTGCAGCACGTGGTCGGTCATCGTTTTCGAGTGTTTACACGACTCCATCGCAGCTTCGTTTTCATAGGTCTCCGCTTTGGTATGCGTATTCAGTACATGACCCCATGCGTATTCACTTTTTTTTTTTTTTTTTTTTTTTTTTTTTTTTTTTTTTAGTCAACGGGTGCCTACGCTTTTATGGTAGGACTTAAAGAGATTAATGATACAAAATAAAAGAAATGATGCAAAACAAAACAAATAAAGCACCAAGGGTGCAGATGCCTCGGTGGAATGCCACCATTTCACATACAACAGCTGCAGCTATTATTATACCTTGTACAATGTAGTATAATAGTTATGCTATCAGAAGCCAATCAGCGCTGACCACTAATTCAACTGGGCGTGTCTAGTTGGAGTGCAGGGCACAAAACACGAGCAATCGAGATATAGCTTGCTTACACCATTTCTTTAGACATGCGCTGCTATCCTGTAGTGAAGTTCTAACCTGTCAGCTTCTAGGCAGTCAATTGTGGGTAGTTTTGTGCTACGGCGAACTCTAGATCGCCAGCAACTGCCATCGATCGCGAGGTAAGCAAATTACGCCATAACTCAAGAACGAAGCTTCATATACAAGTCTGCCACGCTGTTCATACACTCACTGGCTGCAAGGCAGCCAGCTTTAGACAACTTTGTCTCCTCAGAAGTCTACATCACCACCAACAGCCTTCTAGGTGAGCAATTCACGCGGTAACTTACGCACCAAGCTTTAAAATCAAACTTCTGAAAATACAAATCCGAGCAAGTATCGATTTCTACCCGTGTTGCTTGTTTCAGCGCTTAGTTTTCAGCGAGCGCCGAGAAATCGTTGCGACAGACTGACAGAATGAATGACAGAATGACAACACGACTACTGTATGCCTCGTGGCTCCGCCCACCGAGGCATAAAAAGGGATTGAAATTAGTCACTAACCCTACCCTCAATAAGGGCAAGGTCAGCAGCAGTGTCTAGGCGATTGAATGAGAAGAGCGACCGTGATCCTCGAAGGCAAGTTATTGTAGAACGAAGAAGAGAGAAGGTGATGCGTATTCACTCGTATTCGTGCGTATGCGTGTAAACGGAAGCCCTATCCGGAGACAAATCTCTTCGTTTTCTAATGAATACGTATACGTGTAAACGTGGCCTCAAGCCAACATCTCTTTGATCGTAATGACCATCTTTGTGCAGGGTGTGCTAGTTTTACAGTACCAGAGGGCATCACTGAATTTACGATGTTTTATTTATCTCTAACAATGGTTGGTATCAGTAAGGCTTATGTACATAAAAGTACCAATTATAATAGCTCCAAATCTCCCGTACTTCCTAGTCATTACAGTTTATGTTGCAACCTTTTTGTGAACGATTTAAGTGAACGAGTTAACCATGTACCAGTATGACAGCTAATAACCAAGTGATTTATAATCGTATGATAAACCCCTGAACAGAGGACAATGGACACTTTTTGTTGGTCCCGATGGTGTCTGCCTTAGAGGGGCTCCACTGTAGGTACTTCAGTACTTAATTATAGTTGGTAGACGATTGCAAGGAACTACATGGAGATGCAATGGAAGTCTTATACATTCCTTACTTCCCTACCGATTTCCTGCCGAGAAGAACCCTGTTGGACTCATGCTGTCTTCGACCTTTCATTGTTTCCCATGAAACCTTGCAGAAGTTAGTTACATACTGAGGTGCAGGGGCTCGTGTGCTAATGCTATGCACATAAAATAATTATAGGCAGAATAATAAATTACAACCGTTGATTGTAATTAGCTTAAAGTTGTAACAGTTTTAATAGCTGTCCTGTTTTTATGCACTTGATTTACTGAGAGGAGGGGACCTGAGTATTAGAACAATGATGTTAAGGCTATTGGGATAATATTATAATTTACAGTTAGAGCGTAATAAAATTGTTTTTGAGAATGAACTCACTCATTTGCTGTATGAAGCATAACATGTATTCTGTTGTAGCCGCATTTCGTCAACTTGGACTTGATTAATTTCATCATAAATATTATCGCTTCTGCATGGTAAAAAGAAACAAGTAGCTACATCTCTATAACACTATCATACGTACTGGTTTGATCTGTTATTGGAAGTATAGGAGACATTGTGCTCTAGTTCCATTTGCTCAATGCTGTTGTTAACAGGATACCGAACAGTGGGAGTGTTTTTCACGCTTTTTCTTCTCCAACAAAAAATAGCAATCCCTGTTAACATTATTGCTGTGGTAACAAGAATTAAAGCGACTGGAACTGCTGCAGACAAAGTCAGTATTATGATGGTATTGTCTTCTGTTGTGGGCATGATAGAGCTACTGATTGTTATTACAGCACTAGCTTGTGATGATCTAGAAGAATACATTTTGGAAGATTGAAATGTCATGGATGTTGTGGTCCCTGTAAACATTAAATAATAAATTATTATTGTGAGGTTATTGTCTGTGTATAAAATGCTATTTTAATCTGGAGATGTTTTTGTGAGAAAAAATTCATAGTGTAACAAATGCTTTTGTAAAAAGCAGCCTTGTGTTCTAGTGCAGACACACACACTAGCTTTTGATTATTGATCATTTTGTCTTTTTCAACTGCTATAACTGTTTACATTGCGGATCACTTTACCTAATTTATCTGTTCTGACCTCCACGGTCACTAGTGGGTAGTCATATTGTTTGTCAGGAGTATCAAGAGTCACAGCAGAAAGAGTGCTGTCCACTTCATAGTTTACAGGACCATCTCGTATCTGGTAGTTTATGACCAGTTGTGTCTCACTGCGTAGTGGTTGATACACGCCCAGTATGTCTCCATTCTGGAACTCTACTGGACAGTCCAAGCTGTACTCAAGCACATTCTTAACTATCGGTATTGTACGATTTAAAAGAACGAAGCTGACTTTAGTATAAGTGTTAGCACCTGTGTAATTTTTCCTCCATACCTGTATCTCAGTGCGTGGCGGCATGGTGGTATCTCCTATTTCAACTCCTGCTATCAGCTTAGTGATGGAGCCATTACAGGTGAAGTGTATATCAGGAAAGATGCGCTGTTGATTGTCTCTCCTTTTCAACCCATTAATATTCACTTCCAGTACTCTCTGCCTCAGGTCAGAAGGACTTAGAAAATTACTAGCGCAAACTGAGTCTGTATGCATAAAATTAATACAATAATTATAATGTACATGAATACATGTACATGTCTGCAACATATACCTGTCATGTTATATTTGTTTCTATACACCAAATACCTGATATTAAGGGAGATATCAAAATTTTCTGATCCCTTATGGGTGAGAGAGCTGCTAGACTGATCGATGAGGTGGGATTGCTGTTAATCATAAGTGTAGCCGAAGCAGTAGCATCATTGTTGTAGAACAGTGTAACCAAGCTATCACTTTCAAGTGGTTGATACACTCCTAACACATCTCCACTCTGAAATCGTATGGGAGTGGTCAGATTATACTGGAGTACTCCATCAGGACTGAAGTCCCCTGCAGTTAGTCTAATCTCTTGAATAGCTTGCCTTGTGTAGAAATTACCACCAGAGCCAATCCTCCATAACTGTACTTCGGGAAATCTAGTTCTTGTTCCACCAGCTCTATATGAAGCTCCTATCAGTAAACTGGTAATAGTGCTGCTGCATGTGAAGTGCATGTCCGGTATTAGCCTGAACTCTCCATCCAGAAAATTGCGTGATCTGGTTTTGAAAGAAGATAATATTTTCTCAGCTCTTCTCTTGAGTAGATCAAGTTCCATAAAACCGCTAGCACAATTGCTTTTATCTGCATAATAATAATTATTTATACATGTACATACTGTACGGGATGATTATGTGTTGCATGCATTGCTAGTAGTATAATTATTAGTTCTCACGTACTCTGCTGCTTATTCATGGATGAGTCGACTACTGGAATACTTGTCAAACTAAACTGACTAGAGGATACCACTGCTTGTTGAAATGTAGTTGAGACTTGAAGAGTAGATGCTGCCTGTTCAACTAATGATGAGGTAGAAACCTCTACACCTTGAGCGACAAGGAAATGAGTAAAATATCAAACTTACACAACATAATAGCTTAAATCATACTTATCTTACCAACAAGGGGTACCAGCTGAGTTCCTGAGCTATAAAATGTCGTGATATTCTGAGGTTTTGTGAAATTAATGCTCTGCAAAAGAATCTGCACGCTGTTCCGCGTGGTCATTCCCTCGTTATTAAGCACAGCTGTTTGTACCTCATTCTTGGTCAGAAATCCGTTAGTCACGGTAGACACGGCAGCAGAAAAACCTGCAAGAAAAAGCTACTACTACTGTGGACACAAGGCAAAGCAAGTACCTTGTAGATGATAAAAAATTAGAACTAGAAGTCCAAAGCAAGTCATTCCAGTAAACGTAATTCGACAAAAATACAGTGTAATAATATTTTTATTTCGGCGGTTGTTAATAAGTTGAGCCCGGGTCTAAGGACAAGGATCAGTACACTGTACAATGCTTGTTTATTCGAATGGTTATGAATCAGTTTAGTCTTCTGAAGTTCTCCATCTAAGACTGGAGTCTGCAATACAGACCATACTTGGTGTTTCTTTATGTTCCATCTCCTGTGATTCATGCATGTTCTTGCTGGCACAATTCCAATTGCTACTTGTTTCTAGACATTTTTAATATAACAGTACAATTCAGACATTAATTTTGCAATACTAACCAAAGATCTATAGGCGGATAATATAGTTTACATGCATGTACACATGCAAAGAAAAATGCTTCATGGTAGTACTATTTATTGGAAGCATGCAGGCTCCTCCTAATTAGTCCACATAATAATATTCTGCCACATTTCTGTAGGTTGAGTTTGTATAATGAAGTCCTGTCATAGATTATACTCCGTAGGCAATAATATGATATCATAATGAAAACAAAACACATCGAACTAAGCATGATTAATAGTAATAATTTGATTCAGAATTATTGTCTTCAACCTCAGTGTAATCATGATTGTTGCACCTGCAAAACAGAGAAGAAACAAGAACATCACATCATGTTAAATGAAGCCGCTGGATAAAGTGATTTTATTTGAAATAATTATCATCGGCAAGAATTCAGTGCACATTCTGGTATACTTTCTGCAGGACTTACTCATGATTTTTGCATTCACCAGTAGCGGCATAACACACATTCTGCTGGAGCTGCATTTGTTCATCAGACCTCTCTGTGGAATCACCTTGCTTTTGATCAATTTCATCATAGATAATACTGTCTCTGCAAAGAGAGAGCATGAGTGCTCCGGCAGTGGTGTAAAAACTGAGCTAGTTACATGCTAGCTAAAACTTACTGGTTTAACCTGTTGCTGTTAATGCAAACATTTTGCTGTAGTTCCATCTGCTCGTTGCTGTTGCTAACAGCAGGATGCTGAAAAACATGGTTTTTTCTGTTTCTTCTTCGCCAGATATAAATACCAAATCCTACTAATGCAACTGCCATGATAGCAAGTAGAATTATTAATGCTACTATAGCAACAGACATCAAAATGATGGTAAAGTTATTTTGTGATGTCGTAGACATGGTGCTGGTCATGGTTGGAAAAATAATGGTGGTGTCATGTGATGAAGTTGCATCAATCGTGGAAGATGGTGATAGTATGATCTCTGTAATGGTTTTTTAGCAGAAACAATAATGCCAATCATGTAGTATAAATTATTAGACTTACCAAACTGCACTGCAATTAGAGGTATCAATTGAGACCCATTCTTAAACGAATTTGTAAAAATAATAGAACTTCCGATTAGAAATTCTTCAACATCGTAATAGTAGGTGCTTGTGTTTCCAACTCCAACATCTCTGAAATGAAGATTAACTGCTGGATTTTGAGGAATGTATATGCCCAGCACATCTCCTGGTGACACAGGTATAGGTGTAGAAAGAACATAGCGATATAGTTGCCCAGATCCTTGCAGCAAGCTACTACTTCCAACAGAAGCAACTCTGTTGAAAATGAACTTTGAATTTGAAAACAGTGATCTCCACACTTGAAGTTGCGGTAAAGCTTCATTAGTAGAATTGCGAGTTGCAACAAAGGACCATGCTGTGATACTCAGAGGTTTTGTGAAGTTAACGCTCGGGAAGAGTAACTGTAGGCTTTCCTGGTTAAGAGGCACTCCCTCGTTGTTCATCGCAACTGTTTCTACCTCGTTCTGAGTAAGAAATCCGTTAGTAGACGCAGCATAAAGACCTGCACGAGAATTAGCATGAACACAATCAATGCAAATGACTGAGAGTCATAGACTACCTCGTAGAAAACAAAGTATTAGAACTGAGCAACTTATCCTAGAGTCAGCCATTCCAGCAATGTGGTTTATGCACCGTACAAATTATTTTGTTCCTTTTGATGTTCCGTCATAGCGTGTTTCTGTACTAGATAATGTACTGTGCGCATGCGCTAGCAGCAAATTTTCGGTCTTGCAATCCCGATCCCCTGTACTGCTGACGCCAGACCCTTCCACAATAATGCGAAGGGGCGGAGCTGCCAGACTATGTTCTCCCTGGCAGCTCATGGCATAATTCCCAATGCTAATTATTATAGTCAATAGATTATTCTAGAAAATTAAAAAAGATCTCTATAACGAAAACAAAAGGATGTAGGATGAAGACTGAAATCTACCACTGGCCCACAAAGGAAATAACACGGAATATTATAGTAACACGATTGACTGGATCTAAGTGTCTTTGGACGTATAAAATCCACCGACAGCTAGCGTTTGAACGCTAATACATTGTATTGTAGCGGCCGCCTTGTTTTCTGATCATCCCTACATAGGGACGCACTACGTCCCTGATTATGATAATTAACATTTCCACATTCAGATGATGCTAGTTGGTATATGCAGTGATAATAGTGGAACATGGGATTGGTAAAATGCATGTTTTAGTTTTATAAGCTCCTTGTTTGGGCCCAAGTTAAATTAGGTCATAAGGAACACGTATCAGTCTATAGACTATAGTAATTCATCACTGAATTCACAATGCTACTGTAGTGCAACTTGATGTTACAGACCGTACATACTTGGTGTTCCTTCTAATAGTATGTTCCATCTCTTGTGATTCATGCAAGTTCTTGCTGGCACAATTCCGATTGCTACTTGTTTTTAGACAGTTAAAATCAGGTTAAAATTAATTTTTTAGCAGATACTAATTTGTAAACACGATGATTTCACAAAATGCAAAGTAAATGTATGTTTGAAGTCAATATTAAAACATGCAGTATAACACAGTGCATGCACATCGTGAAGACACATGCAAAGAAAAATCTACATTAGTCTACACATTCCGCATTCCTTGCCATTTCTGTGGGTGGAGCTTGCATAGTGTATTAAGTCTTATCTGTAGGCAATATAATATCTATAATTATGGTCCTGTTATAATTATAAAACATAAAAACATTGTACTAGACTAAAAATGACAATAAGAACAATGAGAATTGATTAGTAATAGTTTGATTCTGTATTCATTGTCACGTAGTCCTCCACAATCTCAGCGTAATCTTTGTTACATCTGTAAAACAGAGAATAAAACAATAAAACTACACTACACATTCTGGTATATTTTCTGCATAATTATTTGAGATATACGCAAGAGCTTACTCATCGCTATGATCATGATTTTTGTGTTCACCAGTAGCAGCATAACAGGCGTTCTGCTGGAGCTGCATACCACCAGACCTCTCTGTAGGATCACCTCGTTCTTGATCAATTTCATCACAAATAACACTGCTCCTACATAAAACGAGTGTGGTGCACAAATTGAGCCAACATGAGTAATACTTACTGGTCTAGGCTAAGCCTGTTATTGCCATCAGTACTTGTATGACAAATAATATTATTTTGCTGACGTTCCACTTGTTCATTGCTGACAGGATGTTGAGTAACACGGCGTTTGCTGTATCCTCTCCGTCGGATAAAGATAACGACTCCTAGTATCATGACTGCCATGACAGTGAGCAGAACTATCAAAACTACTATAGCAACAGACACTAGAATGATGGAATTATTTTGAGATTGACTTGTTGGCATTGTGCTGGTTATTGTTGGAAGAATAGCTGTGATGTCTTGTGATTGTATCTTTTCAATCGTAGAAGACGTCAATTGAGTTGTTGTTGATGGAGAGATCTCTGTCAGTAGTATGAATGTTCTTCATGCATGCATAAAATAATTATTATTGTTACTTACTGAACTGTACTGCAACAAGAGGTATCAATTGAGACCCAGTATCATATAGGCCTGTGGTGCGTGCACTTTGCGTCCAATCGATTTTCAATAATTATGAATTCAAAAAACGGCAAATGTTGCCCCTTTTTACTTGAAACTGCAGTGATGAAAGTTGAATTCGCACGACGAACACGCTTGCAGCAATTTTCAATTTATTGAACATTGAATACAGCTTTTGGGGCGTATAAAGCGGCCAATCTGAATTCAACCGATGGAAGAATTGAAAATGAAATTGCTGGAGTCGAATTCAATTTCCAATTTTTGAAAATTGGAATTAAACCGTTAAATTCACTTTAAAATCACGTTGCCTGATCTTCTTGACTACAGTCATCTCGCTGTGTGATATGCGATCACTAACAATGCAATGTGCCGTGGGCGGAACTAGAGGTGCGGTCACTATAAAATGGCGCATGGCGGCAGCGGTTGTCAAAGAGTAGCCGACGAGGGGTGGCTAGCGCTCAGTTCTTGCCTCTTGGACAACTTGGTCATGAAGACGTGTGTGCATAACACGACAAGAGGCATTCCAAGAGGAGTACCAAATCGCCTGATGATGCAATAAAATGAGATGAAAACAGCGGAGGAAGACTAAGTGATCCAACACCCACTTCACGGACGAGACCGGCAAGAAATGAGGGATCGAGCTCTCCATGGAAGATGTCCATTATTTGACTCTCTTTTCCATCAGCTAGCTTGTACGTAATGGAGACAATCAAGCTTTTAAGCAGGCTCTTTGTTTCTAATTGATGTAACCAGAAGACTAAGTGTGTAACGCTCATCATTATCATTGCTGGTTGGCAATGATATGTAGTAGGGATGCTCCCTACGCTTTCAGTTTTTTCATATTATTATACTTTTTTACTTTATTATTATGAACAAATTGAACTTTAGATATTATACGGTTAGGACTGGACTGTGTTACTCTTTCACTTTTTATTTGCTATGCATATGCTCGATGGTTTCTTCCTGGTTGAGTTTTAAAGCCCTGCCCAATGCTAAGATCTATGGTCACATACATGCTTTACACGAGCCCCGCCCACTCATGCAGATTATCATATCTTCAGCACTACCGTTATTATTACTAGTAGCTAGCAATCAGTAAAGTACTATTATTCCAACGAATGAGCTAGTTATAATACTGTTCGACGATCTTTGGGTTCCAGAATCGTTCAAATTCCAACATGCATGCGATCTACTCGATACGACTATCAGTCGACACTACGAACCAGTCATGCATACTAAGCAAAATCATAATCAATGGAGCCTAGCATTTTAGGAGTCTTGTTATATTATACTGACTTCCTCATAACCAAAGTCAGAGTCGAGACTAAACCTTGGCCGAGTTCAGTTGATCAATCCTCTCCCATTTTCTTTGAGACCACACCTCTAGTTCCGCCCACGGCACATTGCGTGATCGCATATCACACAGCGAGATGACTGTAGTCAAGAAGATCAGGCAACGTGATTTTAAAGTGAATTTAACGGTTTAATTCCAATTTTCAAAAATTGGAAATTGAATTCGACTTCAGCAATTTCATTTTCAATTCTTCCATCGGTTGAATTCAGATTGGCCGCTTTATACACCCCAAAAGCTGTATTCAATATTCAATAAATTGGAAATTGTTGCAAGCGCGTTCGTCGCGCGAATTCAACTTTCATCACTGCAGTTTCAAGTAAAAAGGGGCAAATTTTGCCGTTTTTTGAATTCATATTTATTGAAAATCGATTGGACGCAAAGTGCACGCACCGCCTGTGCATGGAATACAGTTTTCGGAACATTCTTCTACAGCGTAATAATAGGTGTCTGTGCTTCCAACATCTCTAAAACGAAGAGACAGTGCTGAACTTGGTGGAATGTATATGCCCAGCACATCTCCTGGTGACACGAGTATGGGTGTTTGTAACACATTAGCGGTACAAAGGGCCAGATCCTTGCAGTATGCTGCTACTTCCAACGGTAGCAACTCTGTCGAAATAATTTGTAAATGGATCTGCTCTCCAAACTTGAAGTTGCGGTAAACTTTCATTTGTAGAATTACAGCGCGTTGCCACAAACGACCATGCTGTTATACTCAGATATTCTGTGAAGTTAATGCTTGGGAAGAGGTACTGTAGACTGTCCTCCGTGGGGTTCCCCTCGTTGTTTTCAGCAGCTGTTTCTACCTCATTCTTGGTGAGAAATCCGTTGGTAGACGCAGTACTGAGACCTAGCTGGCACGAGAATTAACATCGGAACACAATAGGGTCAGAACACAATCAGTGAGCGGGCAAACTGAAGAATCATACCTCGGAGAAAACAAAGTATCAGAACTAGAAATGTTAAATAACTTATCCTAGAGCTAGCCATTCCAGCAAGTATAGCCGTCATGCACCATGTCGCGTATATCAAAACTGCCGGAGATGCGCTTTTTATACGGATTAGTTTGTCGTGTTTCCTATGTTAATAGTCACTTTGAATTCATTTTCTTGCTGGCATAATTCCAAGCGCTATTAAAATTAGTCAATATTTTTTAGAAATACAAGAAGAATGAAAGTTTCCGCAGATATCAATCATTATTGTGTGGCTGTGAAGAGAAGCTAGCGCCTGTTATAGATAGTTTCGTGGCAAAGGTGTGAAGGAATGTTCGCGGTCAATAATATCAATTCAAAACGGCGGAAGTGACGTCAGGTTTGAACGCCGCCATGTTTTTTTAGGGATAGATTTGTACAGCGTCCATTGGGTGACGTCACTTATTTTAGCTCTACCAAGACTCACTGGAACCATATTTCGGTTAGCTTCACAAAATCAACTATGGTGAACTGTTGTAAAGTCTGAGTAGCACCGAGAGCTCGCCAGGTTGCGATTTGCTTCGAGATGGATCATGGACGCTGTACAATATATCCCTCCAAGAAAACATGGCGGCATTCAAAACTGACGTCACTTCCGCTGTTTTGAATTGATATTGACCGCGAACATTCTTTCACACCTTCGCCACGAAACTATCTATAAGGTCCAATGGTATTCTAATCTACACCATCATGCACAACTCTAGCCAACATCTGATCTCTTTGATCGCATGTCGTCTCGATGGGCTCCTGGTCATGACCGGTGTGCTCGTTTTACAGCACCTGAGGGCAACACTGAATTTACGATGTTTTTATTTATCTCTAACAATGTAAGCTTATGAGTTATGTACAGAAAAGTAATAATTATAATAGCCCCAAATCTCACGTACTTCCTAGTCACCTTGCAACCTTTCTTACAACAGATGATGCACAGTATCTCTAGCCATTCGCACTACTGTGAAAAATTGAATGGACGGATAGTACACACACCATTCGACTCTCAACAAGCAAAGGGATGCTGCTCAAAAACAGCCATGAACTTACAAAGCTTAATGATAAATTTTAGTTTTCATTTTAATAGCTAATTAAAGTCAGCAACTTCAGCAGTGAATTTCAGTACAAGCAAGAGGAGGAGCAGTGAATTTCAGTACAAGTAGTCAACAACTTCTCTGTACCAGTAACACCACCAACCCGCTCGTCAATGAGACAACATGCTCAGAAAAAATGTCATGAACACTAGTTATTATTATTATTGAAACTTTTCGACAAAATTAACAGCCGAAGGAGACCGTTGACCTAATAATACAAATAGTGAGGTACTGTATTATATTGGAATTAATGCTGCTACATGCATGTACTGGACCATTGTATGCCCGAGAAAAGTCAACATGGCGTTGGCGGAAAATATTATTTCTTGAATTTGGAGTGCCTGGATACGAGGCTACCTATAGCTACTCCCCACTATGCTAGCAGCTACGCACAACATTCTCTGTTGACTCAGTTATTATTATCGCCGATTCACAGAAAAATTGTACTACTTAGCTTGCTTCTTTGCCGTACTATGTACTGTCCAACACAAAATTAATGTGCAAAATAATCAAAGATTCAATATTATAGGGTTAAAATGACGTCTAAATCTGTCTCAAAATGACGACCGAAAATTAACACAGAATGGATCACACGAGTGACACAGTGTGACCACAGATGACACTAATAATAGTATAATGACAAGACGATGTAAATCAAACTGGACAACAATAACGCACTGGTTCAACACATAGATCCGACTATTACAAAAAAAATATTATTAATACTGCTATAGCGGTTTTGAAATAGCTGACACATTGCGCAGCAAGTTTGTGAGGAAATGGAGGAGGGGAAGATGGCTGTAGTTCTACTGGCGAGTGTCGCTGGGTGAAGTTGCTTTACCGCTCGGCTTGCCTCGAGCATGTTGCTGCATTTTTTCGTAGAATGCTCTAGCACTCTCAAGTTGCTGAAGAGAAGAAGCTATTATGGTGTCTAGCTCCTTCCCACCATCATCCTGTGGAAAGGAAAGAAAAATGAGTTGAATGAAGAGGACTT
>OZ024787.1:7478813-7547198 GCA_964017065.1 Haliclona indistincta | reverse complement strand
TAGCAGCAACAACTCACCTCAACCATCACATCAGCAGGCATGGGGTTAAGAGCGAATAGTGATCACCTGACCTGCAGCCCCGCCCACACACAGCTTCTTAGTGTACGGACAGAAATCAATAAACTTGATAGCAAATCTCTGGTCGTCGTCGAACTGGTCGTAAGTGCTGACGAAGCGATACGGAGGCCAACTGAATTCAGAGAACATCTCGTTCTGTGCATTAGCTCCTTGAAGCTGGTCGTCACTACCAAATATGGCTGCAGTCTTGACTTCACCGATCTGATGCATAGCAGCACTGGTGACATCCCAGAACTTGACAGAACCATTCTCATGGCTAGAGAGAGGGAGAGAGAGATAAAGAGAGAGGGAGAGAGAGAGAAAGAGAGAGAGAGAGAGAGAGAGAGAGAGAGAGAGAGAGAGAGAGAGAGAGGAGTGAGGAATGGGGGGAAAGAGAGAAGAGAGAGTGAGAGAGAGTGAGAGAGAGAGGGAGAGGTAGAGTGTGAGAGAGAGAGAGAGAGAGAGAGAGAGAGAGAGAGAGAGAGAGAGAGAGAGAGAGAGAGAGAGAGAGAGAGAGAGAGAGAGAGAGAGAGAGAGAGAGAGAGAGAGGAGAGAGAGAGAGAGATAGTAGAGTGAATGTACTGCAAGCCATTTCAAAATGAGACAGGATACTCCTACAGCTACATACAGGTAGGCACTCGAATCACAGATCAGATGACAGTGGTATGGTTGCATGCAACACACAAGGCCTGTGAGGTAACTAGCTAGCAGGCAATGTCTCAGGTAATGACGTACAGCATTGCTAAAGTGCTCCATGGGAGGAGGGCTAGTGAGAGAGGTCTCCTGTAGTGCCTCAGAGAACTCCTTAGGGACACAGTCGAATACTCTCACACATGTGACAGGTGAATCATGGAGACTGTACAGGTATGGCTTACGAATCTGAGGACACCTGGAGGAAGATAGTGATGGTGATAGTAGTGATGGTGATAGTAGTGATGGTGATAGTAGTGATGGTGATAGTAGCGAGGGTGATAGTAGTGATGGTGATGACAACTCACTTAGGTGCCTCCAGATCAAATGCCAGGATCTCTTGCTCACAGAGTACAATCATTGACTTGGCTCTGTGTGTCTCATTGTCTACATAAACCAGAC
Source organism: Haliclona indistincta (assembly GCA_964017065.1). Classification (NCBI taxonomy): domain Eukaryota; kingdom Metazoa; phylum Porifera; class Demospongiae; order Haplosclerida; family Chalinidae; genus Haliclona; species Haliclona indistincta. The sequence goes on along the minus strand of OZ024787.1, from coordinate 7,546,049 downwards.
AGTCAATCATAACCACAAAACAAACAGTTTGAATACAGTATGAGGTCTGAATCAACAAGTGGATATACAGTAGTGCTGAAACAAAATTAGACCATACCATGTGACTTTCGACCAATCAGATTAACGCACACTTTATTAATGCACACTTTTAGGTAAACAAAGTAAACAAAGAGTATGGTCTAAAACGTTGAGACCACACTAGGCGGTGCATTATGCGATATAAAGCACTCGGGCGTCGTCAATAACGGTCTCGAAAGCGCGATAATGCACTCGCCTTCGGCTCGTGCATTATCGCGTTCTCAACCGTTATTGACCCCACCCTCGTGCTTTATATTGCGTAATGCACCGCCTAGTGTGGTCTAAATATTACTTAATTAGAGTATTTGAATATTCGTTTGTTTGACAGCTATTCGTTTACAAATAAGTGGGTTTATTGGACGTTTTACACTGCTGGGCTATTTTTGTATGATCCACAGATCAATTCCAAGCCTTGATTAAGGCGATAAATTACATTTTGTAACAGAATATGTACTTCTTGTTCTCATTTACTAGCTATTAAAAACAGCAATTGTCATACGATCGGATTGGTAGTACACTAAGAGTGCTTCAAGCGAGTTGGCTTCGAGCAATCTGATCGTATGACGAACACGGCTTTTAAAAGTACAAATGAATGCAGTACGATTATTGTACAAATATGAAGTGGAAACTTTATTTTGTCTTTGGTTCTATTCTTCATCTGTGACAACACACACAATAATTATAATATTATTTCATAATGCAGTTTAGTAATAAAGCTGTCTCTGTAAGAAGTCAAAAACACGCAACTGTTGCTATAGTGATTTAAGCGGTACGAGCAGATTTGCTTATAGCTGTCTGCACATGGGCATTTCTCATTTGACTGCTGACTTTACAATATCAGCTCTGGCTTACCAGTAACTGCCAGGAAGTCCAAGACAGGAGAAGAGAAGTCTAGAGCGACATGTTCAGTCCCTTGCAGCACAGTGACGGTATGATGTTCACTAGCCTCTTCACTGGGGAGACCACCGGAGAACACTATCAGTGGGTTGCTGTCTGTGTTCAGCCACAGCACCTTAGTGACTGGCTCAGACGCATCACCTGCACAGGAGAACACAAGAATCGATAATACATGTGCAAGTAAAACAACTGAAAATGCATTTGTTGAAAAGAAAAAAGAATGCATTATACTTAACATGATGTAGTTAAAATGTGAAGATATAGGTTAAAAAATCTAACAAAAAACTGGGATGTAATGAAAAGCAAGGATTTATAACAATGTGCAGAAAACATTTTTGGTTGTGATTTGGAGATTTGAATGTACTAGTATAAAATTTGACTAAGAACAGCAGTGAGTCATTGTGTTGCTGGCTCACCATAGTGTCTGGTAGGTCCCTCCTCTGGGCTATTGCTAGCAGTGTTCCAGAAATAGATAGAGGAGTCAGCGTGAGAGCTAACGAACTTCAGACCTTCGTGCTGCCAACTGAGGGACTCAAGAGGCTGCAGAGAGAACAGTAGTAAATGCAATGAAGACGTGTATGGAATATCAACCATATCATACAATGACAATTATTGCAACCCCCACAAAATCTTACTATCAACCCCAAATCACTTGCTTACATGCCGTCAACTTTTTGGAACTATTTTTGCACTGGAGTAGAGCATACATGTACACAAATTAAAAGTCCGATCAAAACCAAAACTTTGAATGATTATTCTCACTCACTTCGGTCACCACGGACACAAGCCACACCCACCCACCCATGGTATCACCCTCTCTCTCTTCACTCACTTGCTGTGTGTCCAGTATGCTAGCTGGGAAGTTCCTCTCCGGCACTCCCTGGTCAATGTTCCAGAGCACTATGATTCCCTTCTCATATCCTATCAGTAGCTTCTGAGGGTCAGTCGGACACAGCTTGAGACTACACACACGACCAGGAGAGATCTTGACAGATCCCTGGATACTGTACAAAAAGATAGAAAAACCCGACAATAGCACAAAAGAAAGTATTCTCCTAGCTGAATGAAAATACTCTCAATAAATAGCAGAAGTAGGGATCATCGCAACAAGGAAACACTCTCTCTGTGCCTTATAGGGACTTGTAATTTTTACCTCCTTTCCCTGTCCTGTTTTAGCTTTTGTGTTGTTTTTATTGGTTTTTTTTGTGTGCTTTATTTAGTTAGTTCCTTTTGTATAGTATTTGTTGTTTTTTTCTCTCCTTACCATGTGCTTAGTTCCTTAGAATCATTAATATTTCTGTTGTCGATGTAACACACTTTGTACCATTGTGATATGCAACTATAAAGTCACTATTACTAATAGCCATGTGCAGTAGAGGACTTTCATATTTGTATGACGATCGGTCGTAGTCTTGTACGTTTTAAAACGCCGATCGTTGTATGATCAGAAGCAAGGTGACTTGAGTAATCCAATCATATGACAATTGCCGTTTGAACAATTGTTGAACAAATACGAAACTGAAACCATATTTTTGTGTCTTGTAGAAATTTTTAGTTCAGACATTTTTAGTGGTTGTGTATAGTGAGAACAGTACACGAACTAATCAGACATCCCCAGATAGAGAGGCCGAGCTAGGCTTATCAACAGAGGTACACAATTCAGAAGAAATCTGAACATGCAGCGTCAGAATGCTTGGCATGATGGTGTTCTACACAGACACGTTGCTCTTCAAGTCCCTTAGCAACTACACATTGCTATGTAGCTTCATGTACTTCCCCAGCAACCACCCTGTTCCCCAGGAAAGAGAACAATACCCACACAGGATATAGCTAACATATTTCCAGTGTTTGTTTACTGTCATAAAATCAACAACATGAACCATTCAGAGAGCTGCTAGGCAGGCTAGAATAACCACAGCTAATGCTCTGGAACGTGCATGTCAAGATATGGAATACAACCAAGAAAAGAATAATTCTCTCTGACATGAGACGTGAACAAATCAATACCACATGCTGCCATCTGTCATGATTCAAATACACTGGTTCAGCTAAACTGAGTGTCATAGATCAAAGTTACAAGTGCTCAAAGAAGCAGAATCATGTATACACCTTAGGACTAAGTTAGCAAGCTCAATGATAAAACCAAAAAGCAGTGTTTCACATGTTTTATCAAGTTTGCTCAATATTAGATGTCTCTCTAGTCTTATACACCTTTTTGTTAAAAGCACAACCTCATTTTTTTTCTTGTTGTGAAATTATAGAGTCTTATACACCTTTTAAAAATAGCACTAACTCATATTTTTGATTTTTTTTCTTGCTGTGAAATTATAGATAACTACAGTAGAGCAGATAACCACTCCCAGTCTCTCTCTCACACTCACAGAGCAGTAGCATTGGTCCAGTTGATGACAGCGTCATTCTTTAGTTCAAGAACTCGTACATCCATACAGTAGACATCTCCACCTTCTGTCCCAACGTAGAAATAACCAAACACCTTCACTAGACAGCATTCTGAGATTTCTTTACCACTGAGGAGGGAGAGAGAGGGAAGGAAGAATGGATGGATAGAGAGAGAGAGAGGGAGAGAGAGAGAGAGAGAGAGAGAGAGTGGGTGGGTGAGTGGGTGAGTGAGAGAGAGAGAGAGAGAGAGAGAGAGAGAGAGAGAGAGAGAGAGAGAGAGAGAGAGAGAGAGGGGGAGAGAGAGAGGGTGGGTGAGTGAGAGAGAGAGAGAGAGAGAGAGAGAGAGAGAGAGAGAGAGAGAGAGAGAGAGAGAGAGAGAGTGGGTGGGTGAGTGGGTGAGTGAGTGAGAGAGAGAGAGAGAGAGAGAGAGATAGAGAGATAGAGAGAGAGAGAGGGAGAGAGGGAGAGAGAGAGAGAGGAGGGGAGGGAGAGAGATAAAAAAGAATGTAATCAGAACACAGACTAGAGGAAGTTGGCACCACAAACTGTGTGTACAAACCAATCTTTGATCACTCCTGTGAACACAGCATCATGCTGAGCTAATTATTAATAACACAAGACAGTCATATCAAACTGACAGGCTCTTAACACTAACTAGAACACAGGCATAACAACTCATTAGCTAACATCCTGTGAATTCCCCTTTTACTAGGCCTGAATTACTGATAAGATAAAAAATGCATAATATGGATGGCTTTTGTAGGCATAGTTAACAAGGCTTTGTTGTTTTGTACAAAAAGATTGTTACTGGCTATGAGCCTGTTTCGAAGCAAATTTTTCGAATAGCTAATAGTTGTCATTGCTGTAGGAAGCAGTGACCTATGCCCGCACGTCATTAGCACTCCTTCACACTATATTAACTTTTTGTAGACACATTCAGGACCTTGTAGACTCATACAAGCCCAGTTGCCATGGTAACTACACTCAGCAAACAACACCAGTAGTTCCGGAACATAACACGATTATCAATTATCAAACCATGAAGCTCAATAAGTAATGGGAAAGTGAATATTTGTGGTCGAAAATGAGCTTTGAACTGGCTCAATCTATCCTTCTCTACTTGCATTTTCCTTCAACACCTTTCCCCACTCCTCTCAGTCTATAGCACATTAGTAGAATTAACCTCTCTCCCCCTTTATTCCCCTTCTCTCTCACACACACACGCTCTCTCTTCTCTCACCCACTCTCTCTCTCTCTCTCTCTCTCTCTCCCTTCTCTCACTCACTCACTCTCTCTCTCTCTCTCTCTCTCTCTCTCTCTCTCTCTCTCTCTCTCTCTCTCTCTCTCTCTCTCTCACTCTCACACACACACACACTCTCTCCCCCTCTCTCTCTCCCTCTCTCCGTACACATTTTGGTGTATTTATCTCTTCTCTTACCCATCTGGGTCCAGCTGAAAAGTGTTACTAACAGACAGTGTCGCAGTAGTCTCTCCTTCCAACTTCCAAAGAGCAACAGTATTGTCAGCCGACACTGTGATGTACTGATACTGGGAAAGAAACGAAAAAAGCAAAGTAACGACGGTGAAGATACAAATAGGCTGCTCACCAAGCTACCGAAGGAGAAGATACGAGTAATGGATGAGGGAGGATCGAGTGTTCCCCTAAACTCAACACCAGGACGGCCGTAGCTGTGTGGGTTAGCTAAGGAATCAAGGGAATGGTCTGCCCTTCCTGACTATACCGAGTCAGCAAAGGTGACCTTTTGAAATTCACGACTTGTTAGAAGTAAAGTACACATCAATAGTACATATAACTATGCTACGAAGTATTTATACAGGAAATAGCATAATTGAATAAACGCACATAGCTTAAAAAAACGAAGTCAAAGAAACGAGAAATTTTTTTTCCCTTCAAGTAAAGTACAAAAATATTATATGCTTGAGACATGATAGCAACTTCTACTATAGTGACCACACAATACTTCATATCTACCAGTCATAATACCAATACCTCAATTCTGTGTACTCATGCAAATCTCTCTCTAGACAGTCAGATATGCAGCACACAGACCAGACTGTTTTGAGGATACACAATGAGTTCACCATATTTGGTGCCCAGAGCCATCAGGTTGACGTCTGGGTCGTAGCCGACAGCGGTGGAATCAGCAGGAAATCCATGACAGACGCTCTGTACCAGACAAAGAGGAAGGAAACATAAGCATGGAGTCGGTGATACGAACAATGTATCGCCAACAATGTATGTTCCGCGAGTTAGACAGACGCGGAAGCAAATAAAACAACGTACAACAACTGATGTCTGTAACATGTGAAAGCACGTGTTCTGGTTTGAAAATTCAAGTACAGTCAGTGGAACCTCAAATAATGAGAGCTATTGTAAACCCTCTTACAACTGAGATAATTATTTGTAAAACACACCCTCACCACACAATGGTGATGGCACCTATTCTCTCTCTCTCTCTCTCTCTCTCTCTCTCTCTCTCTCTCTCTCTCACACATACTCTCTATACTAACGAGGACACCTGCTCTTCCATCAACTGCAGTAGTGTCCAGCTATTAAATGTAGTACTGTTTACGAAAACAAGTGTTTTGGGACCACAATTGGATGGAGTAGAATTCTGAGAGTCGAAGCAGCCTCGACTACATGTGTATGTTCACACATGCAGTAGTGTACAAACACACACAACGTGCTACCAGCTGCCCACACCTGCCGCCCACCACCCACCAATCACATCTAAGCTATAAACACATTGGGCTGAAGAATTATGACAACACCACATACCTCAATACCACAATTAACTCCATGTACCGCTAAAATGCACCTGCGATCGAGAGCCCATATTCTAGTACACGCCAAGGCAACACACCAGGGCACCATAGTAGCTTAGCAAGTGAGTGAGTGTTTGCATAGTTACGTGATGCTGGTAAGTAAGGCATCATTTCTGTGGTTTCTGACTATTGTTACTGTGAAATGCACTATGCAACTACTGGTCACACTATTGGTATAAGGCATTCAATTTCAAGATGCATTGAGCAGCATAGGCCTCGAACAATAACAGTGATCTAGCTGTGCGGCTGCTAGTGGCTTTGTTTATAGTCTCATGATAGTTGCCTCCATTATTCACGACCTTTGATCTGCTGCTACACTCACAGGGCGCTATTGAAACACCTACCCGCCTGCTTTACACTAACATCAGCCCCTTCTGTTGCCTTCTCCCACGTATGTTTGTACATACACACACCTTTCGAACGGTGAAGTGCTCCAAGTTGAGGTCTTCAACTTTGGCGAAATTCGTCTTTCTTCGCAGACCCTCTGAACATTCTGCACTGCCACAGCGAGTGAGATCAAGATGCAACAGCTAAAGAAACGCCAGCTAGCAGTGTAACACTGGTCGAGGCACAAATGTGCTGTAGTGCTCAGTTCGCGGCCCTTAGATCAACTCTGCACGGAGAAGATAACACGGAACGTGCACGGAGCTAGTGGGCGTGGCATGATGTCAACTTGCGACGAGCATTGCTAGCGGTAGAACACTTCCCGAGCTGTTTCTTGTTTCTTTGTAAGTTTATCAACCACTTAGGCTAACTGTTAAAATGTGTCTGTTTTCTTTTTGCAAGATGCCGCCGTTCAATGGCTGTGCGAGCTTTCTTCTCCAAGGGCTGGAATACCTTGAGAAGAATGGGTACTGGAGCTGGAGCTAACCAGTCACGTGATAGCCAGACACTTCATTTAGATTTAAATGAAGAAGGGTCTCGTCCCTCCTTTGCATCTCCGACTCGTCAAACACCAGACGAAGATGAAGAGGATGATGTAGTGTTCCGCAAGAACAATGTCTTTCTCAAGTACCCCAGCAATCCCTCGGGCAGAAGAAGACGCAACAGCACCAGTACTAGCAGTGACAGAAGCAGCAGCGATGACAGGATGGATTTTTGCTCCTCTTCCGAAGAGGAAAATCTAGTGCTAGTCCCCGGCTATTTTTACATTACCACCCGTGGAACCGATTTTGGTCAGACGCTGATTTTGAACTGGACGCCCAATTCTATCATGAGGAGTGCGAGGAGGCGAACCCCAGACAAGACGGAGTCTACTGACAAGAGTGATCGTCCATCTTGTTCGTCTGTCTCTATCGATTTAGGCAGAATGGAGACAATTAGAGTGTTCTACACGCTCTCTCCGGACAGCAAGCACATCGATGGAGGAGAGATTGTGATCACCAGTCGAGAGAGACGCTTCAAGGTGTTCTGCTTTAGGAACCACAATCTGCGAGACCTGATCAGAAAGTTCAAATCGTGGAAGACTTTTGACTATCGCCATCAGAGACAGTCTCAGCAGTATATCTTCACTATTGCCCGACCACGATTGTGCCTCGCTGAGCTCCACGTTGAGGAGCCTCTTGTGGGTGGAGTTTTGACCCGAGACATGTGGAGACAACTCATGGACTGCGAGGGACGGATACCAGACAACCATCTAGCATTGCAAGTATGTTAAAATGCTGTATTAAATTATTTTTTCTTGAATTCTGCAGACAATTTTCTTCAGAGGGAATGGAGGCTTCGCTACGCAAAGAGGTGTGGCCTATGCTGTTGGGCGTGGTCCTGTTTGAATCATCAGCAAAGGAGAGACGAGTAGGAAAGACGAAGAGACATGACGTTTTCCAGCAAATCACTGCAAAGAGGTAGCTATCATGCGTACAGACCACAATAGTACTCTAGCTACTATCACCCATCCTTTATCTCACCAGGGAGAGGGTTGGGGTTGAGAGTCTGAGCCCAGCAGTACTCCAGCTCAGTGATAAGGACATCGACAGAACTGATCGCTCCACTCCATTCTTGAGAGGAGAAACCCTACTACAAGTTGAAGTGAGCTCACATTCTTCTATAGCTCTGCTTCTCCTTTTGAGTTCTCTCTTTCTCTCTCCTCCATCTTCTCTCTCCCTCCCCTCCCTCCCTCCCTCTCTCTCTCCTCTCTCTCTCTCTCTCTCTCTCTCTCTCCCTCCCTCCCTCCCTCCCCTCCCTCTCTCTCCCTCCCTCCCTCCCTCCCTCCCTCTCCCTCCCTCCCTCCTCCCTCCCCCCCCCTCCCTCCCTCCCTCCCTCCCTCCCTCCCTCCCTCCTCCTCCCCCCCCCCCCCCCCTCCCTCCCTCCCTCCCTCTCTCTCTCTCTCTCTCTCTCTCCCTCTCTCCTGCCTTCTTTCTTTCTCACTTTCTTGTAATCTCTTCTTAATTTGCCAAAAGTCTGCATTTATTCCATTCATGTCTACTAATTCACTTACAGGAACAGTATTTTAAACTACCTCATTGTATATCGTCCTGATATCAGCTACTGCCAAGGTGAGATCGAACTACTGTCTCCGCTAATCACAGCTCTGTGATTATTTTCTCCAGGAATGACTGATCTTCTGGCTCCACTCCTGTCCACACTGGACAACGATTCTGAAGCTTTCTTTTGCTTTACACAACTGGTAGAGAAAACCGTCTTCTTCAAACCTGCCAAGAACAGTGTGTCAGTGGAAAGACAAGTGGTGAGTGTGTCAATTAGATGTGTGTACAGTAGAGTGTGTGTGAAGTGAGTGTACGTGAGTTTGTGACAAGTGGGTGTGTGTGTCAAGTGAGTGTGTGAGTGCAAGAGTTCATTACCTCAAGAGTTCACCAAGAGTTCAAGAGTTCATGAACTCTTGGTGAGTGTGTGTGTGTGTGTGTGTGTGTGTGTGTGTGTGTGAGTGTGTGTGTGTCAAGTGAGTGTGATAACTATGTCAAGTAAGTGAAAAATGATAATTAATTTCACTCATGAGTGAGCATACACTTTATACTGTATTCAGGTCAAGTGTTACTCGATCAAGTGTATCTTGTCTAAATAAAATCTTGATCAGATCTTGCCTGTAGAATGTTCTTTGAATATCATGCTCGATTGTTGTAATACGCATAATTTATTTGTGCACAGCATAATTTATTTGTGCATGATTACTAGGTGACTCCCCTGTGCTAGTACGGTTTACTATTTGTTGATGTGTGTGTTCATGGTCTCACTCACTAGTGATGCTGTGGTTGGTATATGCAAAATATTTCAGCAGCTGCTCAAGTGTACACTCCAACATTGAATACACAATCCAGAAACAGTTTATGTATTGGAAATGTGATCGTCATAATACTAGTCTAACATTACCTCAAAGACCAACGGGAAGGGAAATACACAGTGTGTTAAGAAAGTACTCCTTTAGCTATTGTGGTGTCCCTCTGAGGCGGACACCATTGGGACCGACAAAATTGTCCTTTATAGAGAGGGTGTCCTCTGGTCAGTGGTTTATTATACATTATGTGGGTTATATTTGGGAATCAGCAAGTGTCCATTGTAGAGGGATGAGAGGTGTCTTCTAAGAGGGGTTCCACTGTACCTCATTGTTCTGTGTTAATTTCAAAAAAGTGAATTTGTTAGTTTATGTACATGAATAAGGAAGCACATCATGAAGGGCGAGCATTGTTAGAAAGCAAAAGCACAATTTCATGTATGGAAACTTAGGAGCTGACTTTACAATAATCTACGTGTTCTCATGCACTCCTTTAAACAGTTATAATTATTCTCTCTCTCCTCTCTCTCTCTCTCACAGGTTCTGCTTCGTACTCTCACAAAGCTACTGCTTCCCTGGCTCCATACCTACCTGTCCTCTATTCCTGATGGTCTGCTCCTCTCGTTCTCTCACCGCTGGCTTCTCGTCTGTCTGAAAAGAGAATTCAAAGAGAACGACTACCTCACAATCTGGGAAGCTGTCTGGACCAACTATGAGACTAACTCCTTCCAACTGTTCGTGTGCATAGCCATAATGGCGATGTACGGTCAGCGAGTCCTGGATGAAGAAATGAATGCAAATGAACTCACTGCCTACTTCACAATGCTCAATCAGAAGATGCCCATTGATATTGTACTCACTCAGGCTCGCGGCTACTTGTTTCAGTTCACCAGATGCGAGGTCGTGTCGTGCACACTGCGCTCAATCATGAGAGATGAGTTCTGGTTCGGTGTGCGTAATCCAAGGAGACCAAGCTGTCCTAAACTGGTTTGTGAGTGTGGAAGGGAGTGTGTGATAAGTGCCAACGGGACACTAACCAGTCAGTGGTTCATCTGATCACAGCCACTTCTAATAGATTATGACTATTATCAATCATGCAATCACACTGTTATCATGCTCACCGGATGTTACATGTCTATAATAATTTATTATTATGTGTCCATTTTATAATTGAAAGATCAAAAAAAGATATTTGATTTTATGAAAGATAAATAATTGAAAAACTTGGTACATGTTTCAGTGATAAGATTTCAGAATGTATTTACTAAATGGTTCGAGCAGGGAGGTCGTTTGTGTCTGTGTTTAAAAGTACTGCCATTTCCCTAATATGGCATCCTTGATAGCCTCCACATATTGAGCAGGCACCCAGTACAGATAGTATCTTGACTGTTCTGTAGGACCTAGCTGTAATGCCTGAGAACGGAAGGGTACAGCAGGATTAGTCTGCCCTGTACAGAATTTTCTCCTAGAGAGGGAATTTTAATTTATCAGCTTTACAGGGGGTCGGGATATACTCTGGGAAATGTTTTGCAATAAAATTGTTTTAGAGTGATTTTGAGGCCTTCAATGCTGCACAAATTTAACCTTCAGACCATGATTCTGTATGAAACTCCGACCCTTTTAAAAGGAAGCACTCGATAATGACCACTGGCACTGCACAGTACTACAGTTCTTCTAAGAGATACTATCCATAATCACTGGTTACACAAAGTGCCTCTTGGTCTTTTAATGCTTTTATTCAAAAATTTCTGCAATAAGTAGCATTGAGTGTCTCACCCTCGTGCACTAACGTGTTCAATTTCTAACCATCCACAGCTGTGTGAATAAAGACAGCAGTGACTGAACACACTAGCGCACAAAAGTGACGGTGCTCTGCGCTTTAGTTCTAGCATTGCTGAAAGACAGAAATTCCCTATAGACTATTACGATTTGGATTTGTGGACTTGCATAAAGGAAGCAGACTTGTGAATGATCTGTGACAGCATTCTTTGTGTCAAGAGTCACCCACCATAATGTAATATTCTTCTTGTCCTTTGATTGGTTCAGACAATACTTGTTTAATAGATGATAAACTGATCTTCTCTGTACGTTCTACCAGAAAAAAAAAGAACGATAAAAGCATTTTTAGTAAGCAAATAGATAACTATGGGCTCAAAACAAGTCAAGTATAATACAGAGATTTTATTACCTCTTGCAAGGAAGATTTGAGTACAAAGCGTCACCTTGCAGTCACTAATGTGTCAAGTCACTGTTATTTATTCACACAGTGGAGCACGATCAAAGACTTATGGAATTTTAACACATTAGTGCTCCATGGTTTAAGGTCTACGTTTTACCCTTGCAAGAAGTAATGAAATCTCTGTACAACACTGAGATATCAAACTAGCAATTTGCATTATTTGAGGCAATCAGTTCATGCATTGTCTAAAGCAGTCAAAACATCACAGTAATCAGATTGAGCTGACTGCACCTTTAGTCCCTATCCATACTTGTTCCGTCTCCATTTTGAAGTGTAGCCGGACCTTGCTGCCAAATTTGTTCACCATACCAGACAGGGAGGAAGATGGTAAAGGTTCGTGTTTGTGTCTAATTCCGGGGACCACGTCATCAGGTTTTCCCTTCTCTATAATCTTCTTGTGCTCCTTAGCTTCACTAAGAGCCTCCCGTGGGGATGCTAAAGACAAGAAAACAGCATTAAATTATAGTAGAGAGGAATGACTAAAGGCGGTGACTATTTAGACTATCTCTGTCAAGCCCATAATTATAAGTACACAACGCATAATATTTGTACAAACAAAGTAAATTTTAATGAGGGGCATTTGAGACTATTATAAAGACGAAGAAAGTGATTCAAAGTGTGCAGATAAAATAACTTGAACCATGCTATCTAAGAGCAATTAAACTTAGTTTTTTTTTGCAAAGAACAGTGAATGAGTGACTGAGTTACATGAAACCAATGCCAAACCTGTCTCTTTTGTGCTTTCTTTCGAGGCACTGGCTGAAGGTGATTGTATTGACATGACGTCTCTAAGAGTAGAACCTATTAACATTATTCTAGTTCCTGATGACACTTTAGCCTCTCTCAACGTTGACTCGTCTTTTAAAATACCTGCAATAATAAAAAATTCAGTAACCAACTTTATCAAAAATTAGACACACAGTACCTTTGTACATTAGTTTCATCATTGATGGAGGGATACCTGAATAGGAGTGTGATAAAGATAAATAAAACTATCAATAACCTGTTAATCAATTGTAACCAACTCCTGATTGAGGCAGAAATAGTGCTGATGATAATACAGATTACTTCTTGCAAGGAAGATTAGAGTATGAAGCGTCATCTTGCAGTCACTAATGTAGAATGATGAAAGACTTAATGGAATTTTAACGCATTAGTGCTCCAAATCTATGCTCAACCAGGAGCCCTCAGGAGTCCTCTTATGGGCTCCTGGCTCTACCTTTGCAAGAAGTAATAAATCACTGTATAACAATGAAACCAAAGACTAGTCACCATAGGCAAAACAGAGACTTTCGCTTTCCGTCTTCTTGCAATGCACAGGCATAAAGTACCACATTCATAATATACACTGATAATGTGTTAAGTCTATGATGTCTTCTTCATTCACACAGCAGAGGATGATCAAAGACTCAAGCTACCGAACACGTTAGTGCATAAATGTGACACTTTACATCAATCTGGGTTTCAACAATCTTTGCTTTGTACTAAACTTGTATAGAAAAAATATTCTGCGTTGGTAACATAAAAATCCCTATAACATCAAGTGTATAAGATAGGTATAGTATTGAATGAAAGCTGACAGATGCTTGTATACACATAGCTCACACCTGTCCAGCATACCTACTAATGATTGCATATGCTCCTTGAGTTTCAAAACCTTTTCGTTGAGAGAAAGTGACACATCAAAGGCCTTCTTGTTCCAAACCACTTTAAAATCAACCTCATCGCTGTCTGCAGATAACAAACGTATCACCATAGCAACATGTCAGTATAAGGTGCAATGACGTAGTGAAATTGTGGAAGCACGATAAGGATAATGGGCACGAGAGTCATGATAGCAAGCTATTACTCGCGACAGAAAGCCAAGAACTTGAAATTTTGTACTTGGTGAGTTTAAACTAGTATTGGTGTACCTTCATTGTTCTTTGTAGCAGCTTGTGGCGCGGGAGAGACTTGCGATTGCTCTTCCAAAGTGGAACAAGCTGACGTTATTACGCCTTCGGCCATGTTTTTTGAAGTCAACGCATGCGCGGTGCAATAATTAGATTCATTGATATTGCATTATTTGAACAACCGCGCGAAAATTGCAACAGAGGACTCGTGGGTCAAGGGAGGACCGCTTGGACTCCACTGAGGATACCAGCACTCACAACTGGTTTCAAGATGGATCACACGACGAGTGAAGAGCAGTTGTGTGTCCTGAATTTGCCGGACGAAGTCCTAGTTTTGATACTCGGTCATCTTCCTCTTCTCGACCTCGCCAAAGCGCGCTTGGTAAGCCAGCTTTTGCGACTCGGCCTCTTGAGTCGACCATGTCGGCACAGACGCACACGCTTCGTCTGTAGAGCGTTGTGCGTCTGGCTACACACGACATGTATATATGCATCATAGTGCATTGTAGATTGTGTGGGGCATGTGGGTTGTGAAATTAGCTACGCCCTCTCTCCTCCTTCGTGTCTCATTTGCACTCTCGCCATTCCTCGTCGTCAGCTCTGCAGGCGACTCCAGAGAGTGATTGACAGCGACAACCATGCGCAGCTGTGGTCCGGCGTCTCTCTCGACATGGTCTGGGTTGCCCCGAGCAACCGCGCCATTATGGAAAGGTTAGTTGCTCTGTCTCTCAACTGCCCTCTCACTCCTCGTGCTGTCGCAGGGCGGCCCAGAAAGGCAACGTGGAGGCGCTAATAAAGCTAGCAGTCGCATATCTCTACAGTGAAGGAGGTTAGTTAAAATTTAAGTCAACCAAACACTCCTAATCTCTTTGTCATCTCTTTTTGGTTCCTTTCTCATCTCCAATTGCTGCCTTTCTTCTCTTGTCTCTGCTTCTTTCCTGCATTTCTCTTATTCACAGTTCCTGATTTATCGGGCAAAGGAACAATGGATTCTATCAATGCCAGTAAAGTTGCTCAATATCTGATCCAAGCTGAAGCGCACGCTCGTCACACCCAGCCATTTTCATGGCTACTCATCCGACCTCCTCTGGCTTCCAGCATGGTGTGCTGCAAAGCTGTTGTCTGTCACAGAATACAGCAACACTGTCAACTAGCTCAAGATAAGGTCAGCAGTGTCTTACACATGACTCCTCATTCACACTTACAAGTTCATCTCTTTTTGTAAATCTTTTTTCTTATGCTTCACAAACTCTTCTCTCTCTCTCTCTCTCTCTCTCTCTCTCTCTCTCTCTCTCTCTCTCTCTCCCTCTCTCTCTCTCCCTCTCTCTCTCTCTCCCTCTGTCTCTCTCTCTCACTCGCATGTCTTCTATTACCATAAATCGTCAATCTTCTATTACCATAATTTTTCTCATCACCTTCCCGTTGTGGTCCCTAAAGGTGTTACGCATGTGACCGTGTGCTTATAACAATTTCCATGGTAACTATTCTCACCAGTTACTACAAAGCTCAGTTGTCAATAGCAACTGATCAGTTGGTGTCAATCAAGAATGAGGCGTTGATTAATCTTAATATTGAATCTCTCTCTTCTCTCCACAATAGGTCTCGATCAGCAGGCTGTACTACTGTGTGGGAAAGGTACTAACTTTTCTTGAGGTCAGTACAAGTATTGCACATGTACTATGCATCTTTGTGTATAGCATTGTATGTTTGGAGCTTGTGTTTGCAAAGTTTATATATATCTTCGTTATTGAGTGTGACGATTGGTTTCAATCTGCACCATTTGATTAGCAGACCATTAAAAGTGCATGGCTCTAACAAATTTGACACCTTGAGATAAACAAAGAAACCTCTCACTATGAAACCATTTTGTCACTATTGAAAACATGTGTTTTTGTTTAGGACGAGGAGAGAAGGAGAGAAGCACTGCACTGGTTTGAAGAGGGAGAGGTTAATGGATGCATGTTCAGTGCATTTGAGTCCTGGAAGTCTTCAAACCAGCCTTTGGTAAGGAGAGAGAGAGAGAGAGGGAGGGGGGAGAGATAGAGATATGATTTGGTGTTGATGGTTGCTGTTTTTCCTTGAAGCTTCATGGTGAGGCTGTACAGCGTGTAAGAATATTGAGAAAGATAGTATCAATTGAAGCTGTCAGTAGTCACGGAGAATGCCTGGAAGCTAGGGTAAGGAATCTCACATTTTTCGTGCTACAAAACATTTTTGTTTTCTCTCCATTTTTCAGTTTGAGCTGGGCAAGCTGTATGTCAGGGGCTACTATGGCGGCGTGTCACGTGTCCTTGCTTATCAGTATCTTAGACAGGTGAGGAAAACTGTTTTGACAAGTTCCTAACTTCCCTGTTGCTCTTTCTTGTTTTAGTTGATGTCTTCCTCGCAAAAGCTCCTCTCTCTCGACGTGTTGCGATCACAGTCTCAACTTACTGAACAAATGCTGTGAGTTACCACAAATTAAAACCACGAACATGCACTTGGAAGTTTACCCAATTATAATCTAATTATTATGCACTGGATAAAGCAATATGTTATGATATCAGTGTAGTGTTTATTATAGCACGCAGTGAGCACCCGTGTGTGTGTGTGTGTGTGTGTGCGTACATACGTACGAATGAGTGGGTCCAGGTGTGTTTGGTTGTGTGTTTCTTAGTTACAACTCTTCCTGGATATGTTAGATTCATGTGACCTTCTCTGTGGTTCTGTGGTAGTTACATTGTACAGCTGTATTTTGTTTGTTAGTTTGCATGTGTCTTTATCATCCCTATGTGTGTTTGTACACTGTATGCTGTAGTTACATTCTCATGGATTGGCTAGCTGAGGTGTCAGAGATGAAATCATTTCCGAGTGCTACAGTTCATCTTGCGGTCAGCCTCGCCTATCGGTACATGCTGGCTAGATCAGTGATGTGCTCTAAACTACAACTACTGGGCATCAGTGCATTGCTGGTGGCTTCCAGGTAAGAGGAAGGGGCGGAGTCTACTGAGAATAAGAGAGTTTATTAAGATAGAGAATCCTTTTCAAAGAATGAAGATAGATGATTTTGAGGTTTATGTAGATAGAGGATTTTGAGGTTTAGCAGCCACATGTATTCTCGGCGTAGTTGCTCCAGAAAACTAACTAGCATGCTTTAAACTTAGTTGTCAATGTGCAAACCTCAGTTTAAATCCCAACTGAGCTGCTGTGTAATCATAGTAGTGATGAATATAGTAGTGATCAGATGAATAAATTATTGTCAACTCATTCTTGTTGTCTCGCTCCAGATGGTTGGGTATGACTATTATCACAATGAGGGAGGCGTCATGGCTGACTGACTCCACGTACAAGTACAGCGACGTGGTCAGAATGACAGGGGAGCTAGTAGCTGTGCTGAGAGGAAACATCAGGGTAAGAAAGCTGAATCAAAAATAATAAGAACTTCACTCATATTGTCATTTTTTCTCAGAGTGCTACAATCACTGACTATCTCGAGATACTGTCACTGCTGGTATCGTTGGACTACAGGACATCGTGTATGGCGTACTACCTGTCAGAGAGTGCGCTACTGTACAGTGAATTTGGACGGTGAGTCAGTGTGTGGTTACTGACATATCTTTTGAATTACTATAAAATATGCACGAAAGTGTAAAGCGTCACCTTTATGCATTTAATTTTTGGATCATCCTCCGTCGCATGTATAAGACAACAGTTTCTCAGTGACAACTTCAAAAAGCCTGGACACGATATTTTGTGCATGAAGCTTGCAAGAAGCATGAAAATTGGATGAGTTGTGTATCCACTTGACTAGGATCACTAGTTGACATAAATCACATGTAAACATTATTTTAGTATTTCTCACTCTATGCACAGTGACTTGTTGACATACGATTTGTATCAACAAGTGAATACATGTACTACACTGTACATGATTTGTAGTAGAATCTGTATATGACCTCTTATGTCTATGTATAGAACCTCTTTTATGCTGTTTGAGACCTCCTTTATGTCTCATTCACACTTGATGTTAGAACTGAGTCAAACTACACATTTTAGCTCGATTATGAAGCACAGTACAAACACACAGACTGAACTCTGCTAGTACACGCTACTGCAGCTTGTTTCCTCTGTACTATTCGTATGATAAGTTTTGAATGTGGTTATGAGATGCTGTGTCAACTGGATATTAGAATAGACTGATTGCAAAACAGAACCGAAACCATCTTATTATGTGAACTGTGTGTCTCGTGTCTATAGGTTCAGTGTCGCTCATATAGCTGCTTGCTGTCTACTGTTAGCAAGAATACTGTTGGACCATGGTGAGTAACTCCCATAGTATGTGACAGAAAGGACACCTCACACACATTTTAATGATTGGTAGAAGAAATGGTTTTGACGATAAGTGATAGGTGCAGATTAAAACTATTAAACAAAATAGTCTAAGAGAAATTTTTACCAGTCTTACATATTCATAGTAACTGTCTTCTTTCTCATTCAGATTATCCTTGGTCTGTATTACTGACTGAGGCTACTGGATTCACACTGAGTGACTTGCGCCATTGTACTGCTTTACTCTACGATAAATGGTAAGTCTCTCTCTCTCTCTCTCTCCCTCTTCTTCTCTCCATCTCCTCCCTCTTTCTCTCTCTCTCTCTCTCTCTCTCTCTCTCTCTCTCCATCTCCTCTCTCTCTCTTTCTCTCTCTCTCTCTCTCTCTCTCTCTCTCTCTCTCTCTCTTTCCCTTCTCTCTCCTTCTTCCTCTCTCCTTCTTCCTATCTCTCTCTCTCTCTCTCTCTCTCTCTCTCTCTCTCTCTCTCTCTATTGATCTAATTTGTTTATGCTTCATGTGAGCTAAGTGTCTATCATGCACATGAGCTGTCAGAGAAGTGTCTATTGTGCATGTGAGCTATCACCTTGACCTGTTTATAGTGCATGTGATTATCCTTTTCATGTGTCTATGATAAACCTATGTCAACATTTCAGTACTTGAATGTGACTATTAGAGTCTCTTATGATGTCTAGGACATGCAGAAATTTTGTAAATAGTGTATAATTGGTGTTTAAAGTAAAATCATTAATTCGCTCTTTAGCTTTGAAGTTTCTCTGGACTCACAAGCTGTTGGATTCCTAGTTTCTAGTCTAATATTATTTTCAAGAGAGGGAACTGTGTGCCTCTGTTTAGTAGTTTAGGTACCGGATTTGTTTTTGAGTACTGAAAAAGTGCCAGTACACAGCAATATACAGCCGAGTCAATCGAAAGTGTACTCGCGTAAAGAGTGAAAGTTTCTCTCTTTCGCAGCTGTTATCTTGATCATATTGACTGGTTTATTTATTTGCAGTTTGACTGATAAGTATCCAGTGACAGATCATCATGGAATAAGGCTGAATGGTATCCACACAAGGTAAGGAAGAGAAAGCTAAGAGAGAGATGAGGTCTTACTGTGTCTCATTGCAGATATGCTGAGGAACGCTTCATGTCTGTCAGCCAAATGACAGTAAGCAGTGACACACACACACACATACATTGTAGTCCAACTTAGCTGGTGCATTTCTCACCTTTTGCTGTGAGTTTTCTACAAAATTGCATGATTGCTCATAAGGAAATTCCTTTTGCAACAGTTATTTTTACATGTGTACTTTTAGTCTGGAAAACTATCTGATTTCATAAACCCACAATGAAAACCAACACCCACTGTACACCTGTACAACCTTTCTCTGTCATCCACTCAGGTTATATCATATCAGGAGCTTCTGGACAGACTAGGCCTGTTCTTTAGTCCCTCGCCACCTCTGGTTCCCTCTCCTCAGTCCAAGCTGTTCTCCTTCATTAGTGACAGTCAGTATCAATCTGCTGATGACTCTCTCGTCAACACAAGCTTCCTGGATAAGTTTGGCACCCAGCGGCTCACAGATACCACCCTCAATCATCATACTGACTCAGGAGCCTCAATAACAGCTACATCGCCTCCCCATCAACCGAATGCAGCGTCTTCAGCCTCCAGCCCAATCTATAAAGACCAGCGCTGCTCCTCTCTCCCACCTCTGCCCGGCGTGTCTCCTGTTCTCAATCATCTCTATGTTCTCTCTGACTCAGACAGTGAAACTGATCGTCCCCCTTCCTCCATCTCTCTTCCTCCTCTCGCTCCTGATCACCTTCCCTCCGCTGATAAACCGTTAGACCATCAGAACCAGCGCCTCGAACAAGACACTCACAAGTGCTCACGGCTGCGAAACAGATCATCCAAACCGCTTCAAAGCATTGGAAACCAGCCATTACGTCCCAGCTCAGTCCCATCTGAAAAATATGTCACAGAGAAGCGCAGTCCTCGTGGCGCTCTATCTCAGTCAAATCGAACTAAGCGTCGTCGTCATGCAATGAATCTCCATCAGCACTAGCAGGCAGCTAGTGTCTGGTTTATATTGTACATGTATTTGTAGTTTGTGACTTCTCTTATTTGCAGTCAATGTCAATTCTGTACTTAGTGCAGTCAACTCATTTGTATCTAGTGATCTCAATTATTATTATTATTATTATTAGTTAGTTCAGTTAATCTCAATTGTATTATCATCTTGGTATTAACTTTGACTATAAATACAACCTAGCTGTCTCTAAGTCTGGGGAAGTTTTCTTATTATCTATGGGACTTTTGTCTGGATTCAAACTGACACATTCCAAATGCGTAGGAAGATCTGTACTAAATTCATGCACGAACTGAACGTCTATGAACGTTACTCATCGACTCACTCATCCACTCACTCACTCATCCACTCACTCACTCTTCGACTCACTCACTCATCCACTCACTCACTCATCCACTCACTAACTCATCCACTCACTCACTTACTCACTCACTAACTCATCCACTCACTCATCCACGTATATGAACTGAACGTCATAAACGCTAATGCTATCAACAACAACAATAATATCTAAGGTTTCCTACGAGTCTTCTTTTATGTACTGTATCATTCACTACTCAGAACATGCAACACGGGCTTTATAAATTATAATCCAAATAACGGGCGTGATATTCACTAGTAGTGTTGCTTCACTGATCCTAAATTGTCCAGCAATCTGTCAGAAGTAAGTTTTCACAATTGCTGGTATCAGCAAGTGTACTTGGTCAGAAAGAATGCTCAGTTCACTGTGCCACAATGAACTGAGCATTCTTTCTGACCAAGTAGTCTAGCTACACTTGTCTGTGTCATGCTTGTCAAGTACACTTGTCTGTGGCTAAGTACACTTGTCTGTGGCATGCTGCCATGACTGTCCTGCTTTCGTTGTCATGCTAGGCTACTGACATTAAAATCTCAGATCGAGCAATCCCATAGTAGGACTCAAACTTAATTTAAACATTAATAACTGTCTGGACCCCTAATCAAACCGCATAGCAAACTGTTCTATGTGTCATGATGAGTAGAAGAATCTCGGCTACGTTTCGAATATGGCGTATTGTGGAGGATTTGATGAAAGAAAAAGCATAGATAGTACGGTCAATTGCAGGTCCGTTGAAAAATCCGTGCTTAATTCCGTACCACTTCGTGGCACTTTGTATCGCTCTGTGAGCCACATATCTTTACCTGTTGAGTCAGCTGTTATCATCGATGGTGATACAATTGCTGTGCTATAAACAACTATAGGGAAATTAATCATTAAGATATCCTCACAGTGCACATTGCGATAAAAGAAAGCACGAATCAGGCACGAATAATTGTTTTGTGTAAACAGTACAAATAATAGATTATTGTGCAAATTAATTTGAAATTCTGATGTTTGCATAGACTATTGTATGTTACCTGTTGAAGATATCTCTGATGAAATGGTTGTGTAAGCAGCTACATCACGTAAACACATCAGCTATACTTCAGTTTGTAAACATTCTATTCACCTTTTGAGAATGAAGTAACAGTGGCAGTCTGAAACTGCAAATTGGTGCTATTATAAATTGTCATTTAGCGGTAATTGTGTGTGATAGTGTACAATCATTCCTGAACAAGGTAGCTAATCTGAATTTATCATTGAATATTAGTAGCAGTAGCCAACAGTACAATCACTGTTGAGATTAGCTGTATATACAAATCCAAACCTCATTAAAATTAATAATGCTATGCCTATTTTCGCTACACCAAAATATAAGCATAGCGAGACACACACTTCTAAATGGAATTTGAATCTAGGACACAAAATAATTGTTATACACATCTACTTACTTGGAGTATAAGGAAACATGAAGGAAGTACTTGTTGTTGACTCTCCTAGTCCCACGACATTAATGGGTACCACAGTGATAGTGAAGTTGTTGTCAAAAAAAAAACGCTTGGAGCGAGAATCGATCCTGAACAATCGCATTACTAGCCACCGTACTAAACCGCTAAGCCATCAGAACCTGCTGACCAATCAACGCTACAAACATGCCTTTATAGTGGTTTAGGTTGGTGTCAATAGCATTTCGGTGGCCGTTATTGACACAAACGAATTGGTGTCAATAGACACAATCTAATTATTTTGACCTAATAGTAATACTCGACAATACCTCGTGACAGATTGACGGCATTTGTACAGCCCTTAGCTAGTTATGCGAATATCTTGCATAACGGAAGCGAAAGCGGAAGTATGACGTTAGCCAATCAAACGCACGTAGGCGTGACTAACTGAAGCTGTACACGTGACAAAAAGTGAATTTGATTGGCCAGTGTCACACTTCCGCTTTCGCTTCCGTTATGCAAGATCTTCGCAAAAAACTGTAAAGGCTACTACAGACTACAGTACAGGTTATTGGCGCTACTGAAGTTAGAACGGCAAATGGTGTTGCTGAATATGCGAACTTCTCTTGTCCTGACATTCTGCTGAGCCTGAAATGATGATCTCTGTCCGTCGGAAACTAGTTTGTATTCTGACTATCTTCATCGCACTTTCTAGTGCTGCCAGTATGTGATGCATGTCTGTATTCATTCGCCTCGTGTGCAATGGGTCATTCTCTGTTGTGTAGCTATCACAGAAGGTCCTGTGTCAGTGATTGCACTGGTTGGAGAGAATGCTGTGTTTCCCTGTGCCGGTAATGGTGCCACTATAGTCTGGATAGTAGATAGTAAATTTGCTACTGACAGCGAAATCACAAGTCGAGGTATTCGTCCAAGCATCCCTGTGATAGCTTCAGGCACGATACAGTCTAACCTCACTGTACCAGCAATGATAGAGAATAATGGCACTACTGTACAGTGTGTATTGTATCCTGGTGAAGTGACTAGCAACACTGCTATCCTGACTGTTCTCTCAGGTGAGTTGTGAACAATACTAGTAGACTAGTTGTCTCATATTGTTATACAGGTATTGGTACTATGCGAGTCACTAATGTCAGATTCAATCCTTCATTCAACACTCTACTATGGGACCCTCCAGTAACTGCTGGTGTACTCAGTGATCTCTTTTACATAGTGACTGTAGTGAACAACAACACTGGCGATGTGATCGTCAGTGACACTACCACCAACACTCAGTATCCTCTACCAGTGGATGATCTCCAATTTTGTCAGTTCTACAAAGTTAATGTGACTGTAATCTCAGGCTTGTATGCAGTCATTATAGAGAGAACACCAGGAGGTGAGTATGCATTGAGGTAAAGCTTCCCCCATTATACACTTTCTACTTCAGCATTACTGGAAGTTTGCATTAAAATTTACATTTTTATCCATAGACTATTACAATCTGGCAAACTTGTCTCGACCTGTGGTAGCCAACTACAATATCACTCACAGTGCTGCTACTTTTGCAGTCAATATACAACGAGTATGTATATTCATGAACATGCCTGTGTAATCATTGGTTTTAATTTTAGCGGAGTCTTAAAGCTGTCTGTCCTGATCAAGAATTGTCATCCGTGACTTACCCAGTGACAAACAGCTTAAACAGGACCCCACACACTACTGTGGCTATTTCACAACCTGGTGTAATAAACTACACAATCTTCATCGAAAAGAACATTCACTATTCATTTGACCTTATGATTGGCATTGGAAATAGGAACATCGAAATGATGACAGTTCTTTTCAGTAAGTTCAGTTGTTTTAGCAGTTTCTTCCTCCCTATACTCCTGTACAGGTTCCTATGATGTCCAGCAATGTGATGTTCATTCTGATCTTGCCTCCATACTAGTGGAGTGTACTTTTGCTATCAATTCAACTGAACCAGGTATTGTAGTCATACAAAATGAACAAGGTCACACTGTAGCAACTCGAGCATTGGATCGATTGAGTGGAACTAACAAAGGATCTGTCAACATCACTGGTTTACCAACTGGGATTTATCGTGCCAGAGTTTTCGATCAGTTGGAAGATCACCTTAACAACATTGCTCCTGCTTATGAACACGATGTGCTAATAACAATCATAGCAGCAACTGCTTCCAGCCCTGTCGACACATTGTCAGGTATGTGACTTTATTGTTCATCCAAATCATGTGCTGTTTAAGTTGTAGACCTGACATTTCCATCAGTGAGTGAAGTAACAGCATCAACGTCACTCCCAGCATCACGTGACTATGTGGCGCAATTGCGCATGAAGCTATAGCTGTTGACAGAGCTTTTTAGCTGGCAAAACTGGCGTGTATGTTGTGAAAAGTCTTACTAGCGACAGCTAATGCCTGCTACTCGTTCTCGATGCTGCTGACAGTGTATTTTACGTGAAATCATGTTCACGCAATTGGTCTCTTGTTGACTCGTAACTGCTCCAGCGATCATGCTTGAACATCGTGATTATAGCCAACCTGGTTGGTATTGCTCTAGGAAGAGTTTTAGCCTGCTAAAAGCACACTATTAAGGTGGCGGGTATACAAATTTCCTGTTATTTCAATCAACATTTTCTGATGTTCTATAAACGCAATTTTTAATTTGTTTTCATTTATTTGTAGTGCATTCAAAGGAGAATGTGTTCTCCTGGTAAGTAGTCAATATTCACAAAGTTACAAGCCTCTAAAGTTCAGAGTGTATTCTTACCTTTTTAGTAGCATTGATCATTCTACTCTACTATACTTTTGCTTGCTAGAAGAGATGATTGATACTAAGAAAGTTACGTATGCTTTTTTGAGATTGAATGTACAGAAACAAAGTTATCATAATTTATATACTTAATTAAGTCAATTACTGTAATAAATTTACCATTTATTTTAAAATGAAAAAAGCTATAGCCAAAATAATACGTAGGATTGTAGAGCTTGGTGTTGTGCATTAAAAGCCTGTGTAACTAAGATCACCACACTTTCGTCATAGACTTAAGGTAAGAAAATGCAAGAATCGATTATGCAAGCACGCGCCGCTAGCTATCCAATGAATTGATGACGTAAGCCAACTATTGTTTCCCGCGTATCATAACACGTGGGCAGACTAAACATTATTCATTGCATGCAGGCCGGTCAATGTTTACTGATGAATTTCATGAATATTAAATACCCCACCCGCCCACCTTAACCCTTTAATTGCTGAATTATTTCGTCCAAATTTTGACCTGCTCTAAATTGGTAGTTTGTCTTGCAATTTTCTCCACCATCCCGTACGCTAGCTGTTCCAAACTAGCACCCTCTTCTCCTGGCATATAAAATTTTACGACCATGTGCTAAACTCCAAGTTGGCCACTCCCACTTCGGAACTGAAGCCACTTAAGTGTTGCGGCCTCGTCATTTTTCAGCTGATTTTGGTCTTCGTCTAGCCATGGTGAATGATACAAAATCCTGGTGGTGTCCAGGTGAGCAAACAGGACAGTTTAGACCATAGTCAATGCAAAGTGTGCGTTTCTGGGCATCCTGAGGCCACAAAATGCAAAAATTTCGTCGCGCCACTTTGCGCCTTTCGGTTCCGCTCTGCGGGATACAAACCTATGTCAATCTTCGGTCACAGTAATGTTTTAGTTGAATAAGCGCGAGAAACAATTTTCGTTTTTTTTAGGAAAATTCCCTTTCTACATTTTGGCTTAATTAGAGAGTTCTGAGGCACTCTACACACTATTTATGATGTCCAATGTGGGTGGTACTAATTATGATGCCTAAAGGCGTCATTAGGGGTTAAAGGGTTAACATGTTACACACTTGCCAGAGGAGGTTGGCCACGCGTCATACTTACACGTACGATCACATGACATTAAAATAGCAAAGAGCCCGCCCACCGATGCTGCAGCAGAGCTGCTGGCAGTCCAGCTACAGTCAGTGCTGTGCGAATGGAGACCAAATGTACACGAGGCTGTCCACGAGTGATGTAGAACTGCTGCTAGCAGTGATTGAATGCTGTAGCCTTGACTGCATGGCGGTAGGCTATGCTCAGTATGCTGTACGACTGTTATAAGCGGTCCTACAATAATGTTGGCAAGCTCCAATGCTGTTTCAAATGCTCACAGCGTTCCTTCGGCGCTCATGGTCACCGTAGACCATCTTCTGCTTCTTTCCAATGTTTCACAGTGTGGCAACCAAAACGGCCAAGCCTCCTGAAATACGACCTTCTTTTGGTCGGTTAACAACTTCTTGAACGCTTGCAAACACTTTCGCTCTGTCCTGCGCCTCCAACTAGTTGCAAATCAGCAAATTCATATAATATGAATAAATTCATGAGGTTCCAAAAGGTTCCAAAAAGTCTATTAATTTAAGTTATTCATGTTGGAATTACGTCCGGCCTGTGCGGTCACATGAACTCGGCCTACGCATTGCATACGTAGAAATGATGATCGATGACGCGTGGCCAACCTCCTCTGCACATTTGCTAACTAGACTATACTAGTAGAGGGCCTGACTAAGATTTGTATGCATTTAATTTAGAGAATAACTCAACTGTTTTAGGGTAATTTGACCCATGCAAAGAATAAGATGTGATATGTGCCAATTTGTCTATCCGCTGCGAAAATGACCACGCCCTTTTTATCCGGCAGTGTCACTAACAATAATTGCTCTATCTTCTTAACCATTTTAGTAACCTACTTTCTAGCAACTGTTCATAGTAGTTATATACCGACTGTGAGGTATATAACTACTTTAAACCATAGTGCGCTGCTTGCCTGACGTCTAGCTGGCTACCTTACGTCGCAGGAAGACCGCAGAGCAGCCAGAGCACCGTTTCTTTGTGGATTCTCGAACACGGCGGCCATCTTGAAACGCGTGCGGGCTGTACACAATTTATAACCCTCATTAACGCTCGTTACATCAAAGAGAATTATTCATACTATGGTTTAATAAGGTAATATGACTCTAAGGAATGTATTGGGATGTGTGCCAAAACCACTATTCACTGCAAAAAAAATAAAAATGGCTACACCTTTTTCAGAAATGCATTGACATCTCTATTTCAATGAGTTTAATATTTTATGATTTGAAAACTGTACAAGTACAGAGTATTACCAACAAAAAGACACAATTTATTGACTTGAAGAGTCACTTTAATATTAGGGAGACACGGTAGTGTCTCCCTATGTAGGGTTGAACGAGAAAACAAGATGGCGGCTACATACATGTATTAGCGTTCAAACGCTGATATTTCGCCTGGTGATGAAGTTTAGACGTCTTTAGACACTTAGATCTGCTCTCTGGCGTTGCCCCATCTTACAGTAGCAAGGAGATCGCTCGAAATTGTTGCTAAAATGACGAACCTGGAAACGGTGAAAATCGAGTTTCGTCATCTTCGTTTTCTTCTTTCTTTCTTTCTTTCTTCTTTCTTTCTTCAACTCGCCTAGCGCCTTTACGCGAGCAGTGCCGAGACCAAAACATCCACGAACATTCGTGAAATTCTCCTGGCAGGTGCCTTTTGAGCATTGTTTTTAGCGAAACGGCGATCTGAATTCCGCGAGTTCTCGATCGTGATCCATTGTGAGCTAAGTGTTAGACGCCATTATTGCGATTGCGCAACACGCACGTGACCAAGCAGTGGCTAGCGCACGTGACCAAGCACTAGCTTGAGTATCGCCATATTTGTCTGGAGTCTTCGAATAACGGCAAACTCGTGTAGGATCGCCATTATGCGCTTGCCAGATATAATTATAACCGGCGTTCAAGTCTACAAAAATAAGTGTGGGCGGGGGCTCGTATGCACTGCATGCATGCATGAATGCGTAGGCGAGCTGGTATGTACCACATAACAAATATTTTTAGCAACAAGTTTAAAATTGTTAATAATAAAGAAAAGCCATCAGCAACTGGAAAACTAAACCAATGGTGGAAACCATGACAAAGACGACTCAGTACATGCATGATATTGAACTGCACTTCACTGAAAATAAAAAAAGGACACAAACAAGAAAATAAAAAGATTTCTATCGAAATCAAAAGGATGTAGGGTTGTGAAATCTACCACTGGTCCACAATGTAATCTAACAAGGAACATGCATGGAATGGTAACACGATTGACTTGCTAACAGACCATAGATCCCTACATCAGTGGCTGTACATAAGATCAAGAATTATTTTGTCACAAGCAGAATCCAATTCAATTTAATGCATGTCTGGTGTCAGTCAACAGCAACTAGCTGAATTAGCTATAGCCAACCACAGCAGCCACTGATGTAGGGATCTATGGTCTGTTAGCAAGTCAATCGTGTTACCATTCCATGCATGTTCCTTGTTAGATTACATTGTGGACCAGTGGTAGATTTCACAACCCTACATCCTTTTGATTTCGATAGAAATCTTTTTATTTTCTTTAAACTTAGGTATTAAAAAATGATGTTCACAAAAATTAAGTTATTCAGTGATAGGGTTTTTGCAGGATTCACCTCCTTTACACTTGGAACACTTGATCCCAGCTACCCTGCAGCGGCATATCCATTCTTGTGGGCACATTTACCACATGTACAAGGATCAGGAAGTTGTTCAGGCTTGGAGGTAACAATTCCAGGAACTATTAAATTTTCTTTGTGAAACCATACGACTCAGCGTTCATTTCTAAACCATCTTTAAGTGGGGCTTGTATCCATAGCTGTTGTTGATAATATGCCCTTTGAATATGCTTTCTTGCATTGGCTGACATGCAGGGAATTTTCTCAAAGTCCATTTTGAGGGAATTGTTATTAAAAGCAGCAAGACACAAGTCATCAAATGTTTCCAAGTCTTTTGTTGGCTTGAGACACCTTACTAGATAATTTTCTGCCGTCTGTATCATGCTCTCTGTCAACTCTGAGTTGTTAAAGACTTAAAGTTCTGTATCAGTGTTAAATTGTTGTGGATAGCTTTCATTGCTGCATGCATGCTTCGTAGAAATCTTGCTAGTTGTATCACATCCAGTCAGAGCACGGAGTGCAGGAAGACACCTTCCAAGCTTGTCCCCAGTGCTGTAGTAAGGTATCTCAAGCCAACAGAAGACTTGGAAACAATTTTGATGACTTGCATCTTGTTGCTTTTAATAGCAATTCCCTCGAAATGGACTTTGAGAAAATTCCCTGCATGTCAGCCAATGCAAGAAAGCATATTCAAAGGGCATATTATCAACAACAGCCATGGATACAAGCCCCACTTAAAGATGGTTTAGAAATGAAAGCTGAGTCGTATGATTATGCCTCGGTGGGCGGAGCCACGAGGCATACAGTAATCGTGCGTGTCTCTGTGTGTGTGTGTGTCTGTCCGCTCTAGTTCTGAAAGACGGCGAAGAATCAGCTGATGGTAAGTGCACTATAGACAGAACACGTTAATAGCTCGAACTTGATGGTCTTAGATTTTTGAATTAAAGCTTTGTTCGTGAGTTATGGCATGATTTGCTTACTTTGTTTACCGTTGCTGGCGATCTGGACTTCTCCGAAGTCGAATGTGTCCATGGTTAACTGGCTAGCAGATTGTAGGTTTGATCTGGACCGCTACAGGATAGCATGGCGGGTCCGAACAAAAATCAGCAAAACCGAAAAAGCTAGCTGCTACAAGCCGGCATGGCTGCTTTGTGCATGCCCAGCTACAGTGTTCCACACGAAGAGAGTAGAAAAATAGTTTTTGCACATTTTGCTTCATATCTCAGTAACTAATGATCCTACTGGCAAGTTGCATGTATCAGAATGATCCTCTATCCTTACTGAACACTCTGATTCATATGGCTTCAACTCACGTGACATGGGCGTGGCGCAACATGGCGGGATATCGGACCCACTAGAAGGAAAAGGTTAGGCAAAGAACTTTTGAGTTACTGGTAGTTAAGATTTCTTAACGCTGCATTAAAACCCTCACCCAGGGCGCCTACCTGTGGGCTGAGTGTTTTGCCTTAACTTTCATTAGTTCGGCGTCAGGGAGCAAATAATAGCGTCCTCGACCGACCAAAAGCTTAGGCACGGGAAATCCGATTCTCTGGGAGTTAAGGTCCAAGAATAGGAAATTGCATTGCCAATACATTCATCTTTACTTTAGAACTTGCGCAGAGTCTGTAGAAATACGCACATAGACAAACGCGACTGTTCTCTGCTAGAGAGCTGTTTTCTGACCGCCATCTTGCTAGTTAATGGATTTTTGTGATGTCACAAGTTGGTTATTAGTCAGTGATGAGTCATAACTATTAAACTGATTCAATGTATTTTGTATTAGTTATGACTCATCGCATGATAATATTTACAAGTAATAAAAACATTTTAACCAAAATGGAAGAGATTTAGGGTTGGTACACTTATCGAAAAAGTATGGAAACAAGATTTGAAATGAAAAGGATTGTAACAATAGCAGTGTAATGCTACCTCCCTATTAAATTAACCACAACTATCGAAAGCAGTTAATTTAGGGAGGTAGTATTACACTGCTATTGTTACAATCCTTTTCATTTCAAATCTTGTTTCCATACTTTTTCGATAAGTGTACCAACCCTAAATCTCTTCCATTTTGGTTAAAATGTTTTTATTACTTGTTTCTTTTCTTTTTTTTATTAATAACTTAGTTGGCAATTATGGTATACATAGTTTCAAAAGTAGTAATTGTAATAATAGTTCCGGCAGCAGACTGCACTCGATTGACTCTGCAGTCTGCACTGCATGCAACACGTACCATGCAACATTAGCTAAGCTTAAGATAGCATTCTTACAAGCTTGAACAGACAAATCCAGTGTAACAGTGAAGATATGTTCGTTGTCTGCTGCGAACACTGCTAGTGGCAGCAGCACTCGTGTTCCAAGCAATTTGTACTAAGGTGCGCTTGTATTAGAATAATTACATACACGGGCGTGCGCGAGTAGGCGTAACCTAGTAACGGAGTTCAAACAGAATGATGGAATGGAGGTCTGTTATGGACCAAAAATCGCTGTTTTTCTGGAAATACTCGCTTCTCCCAGTGTTTTAGGCCTAAATAGATATCAGGTGCACTGATGGTCATAGGTAGCGTTGCTTCCGTGTAGGTTTAGTTGCGTTTGGTTCGCTCACTACTGTGCTAGACTCTCTGAAGAATAGGAAAGAAAGAAAGAAAGAAGAAGATGAACAAACGGGTGACCACGTGAACTCTGGTTTACCACCTTAGACCTGGTTTCTTTTGCTCCTAAAGGTCTCTTTGTAATCGCACAAATCGTGCAAGGAGCTTCAGAACGTTAGATTGGCTTGAAACGCCCGTACGGCGAAGATATGGTAGTGCCGTACTTAGTGCCTCCAGACGAGACGCCATCTTGTCATGCCCATAGCAACTGGCCTTATAGTCTTTATTAGTAGACTCATTGTAAGCGCTTACCTCTTAGGATAGCCCCTAGGTATTTAAAATACTCCTGATGTCGCCAACAGCCAAGATATACGTGAACTATTGCGCTTAGCCTAAGTGTAGCCGCCATCTTGTTTTCCGCTCAACCCTAAATATGCCACGTCTACCGCGTGGCATAATTATGGGTGACATCACAAAAATCCATTAAACTAGCAAGATGGCGGTCAGAAAACAGCTCTCTAGCAGAGAACAGTCGCGTTTGTCTATGTGCGTATTTCTACAGACTCTGCGCAAGTTCTAAAGTAAAGATGAATGTATTGGCAATGCAATTTCCTATTCTTGGACCTTAACTCCCAGAGAATCGGATTTCCCGTGCCTAAGCTTTTGGTCGGTCGAGGACGCTATTATTTGCTCCCTGACGCCGAACTAATGAAAGTTAAGGCAAAACACTCAGCCCACAGGTAGGCGCCCTGGGTGAGGGTTTTAATGCAGCATTAAGAAATCTTAACTACCAGTAACTCAAAAGTTCTTTGCCTAACCTTTTCCTTCTAGTGGGTCCGATATCCCGCCATGTTGCGCCACGCCCGTGTCACGTGAGTTGAAGCCATATGAATCAGAGTGTTCAGTAAGGATAGAGGATCATTCTGATACATGCAACATGCCAGTAGGATCATTAGTTACTGAGATATGAAGCAAAATGTGCAAAAACTATTTTTCTACTCTCTTCGTGTGGAACACTGTAACTATTACTCTGTGGTAGCATACTATTGGCTTCTGTTATTTTTGCCAGCTTGTATGACCATTGTACTTTATAAATCTGTTACAATCATCTGCTGATGGAGTACTGAGCTGTATGTAGTTGCTGTGTGTTGACGGTCAAAGCATGTCCAGTGTGCAGTATGCATGCAATTCCACCGAGGCATCTGCACCACGGTGCTTCATTTCATAAGTAGTTCCTGGCATTGTTACCTCCAAGCCTGAATACCTTTCTGATCCTTGTACATGTGGTAAATGTGCCCACAAGAATGGATATGTCACTGCAGGGTAGCTGGAATCAAGTGTTGCAAATACTGCAAGTGTAAAGGAGGTGAATCCTGCAAAACCCTATCACTGATGAATAACTTAATTTTTATGAACATCATTTTTTTAATACTAAAATTAATACTACATATTTAAGTGACTCCTCAAGTTAATAAATTGTGTCTTTATGTTGGTAATAGCCTGTACTTATACTGTTTTCAAACCATCAGAATCTTAAAACATTAAACTCTTAAAGGAGAGATGTAAAAACCCGAACTATTCTTTCTTGCTGCCCTTTGCACAATATAATCTACAGTGTCCTGGCTATTACTTGCCTGTTTTACAAGGAAAATGGGTGTACCCACACTCCAATAGCACTTGCCGTATTTGGAACAAAATTATTTCGTACTCGGCGATCACGAGAGACCCACATAGGGGTGGGTGGGTTGTGGGAAGGGCACGGCGGGAGGGCGTCAGGTGGCATTTTTTTGGCGCTCTGGCAAAAAAAGATGTATCTTCTTCCATCGCTCTTGCTGGTAGGGGATTTTTGCCGAAATCGTGTTTTCTCATTAAATATTTGCCCCTCTGTAACTTACAGACAGAGAGCTTTTTGCAAAATCCCAAACGTACGTTTCTTCCTTGTGTACCAAAGTTTATGTCTGACATTTTGTGTGGGTGTGGCATGCCTAGGAAAGGTACGTGCTTTTTCGTCATTGGGTGGAGCTTGCTACGCCCACAAGACGAATGGCGACTTTCTTGGGTGATCAGTGTGACTGAGCAGGCCTTCAACTATCAGTAGAAACCAAAATATTTGTAATCCTGATGTTAGGGCAATCCACCCTTAATGCATTTCTGAAAAAGGTGTAGCCATTTTTATTTTTTTGCAGTGAATATTGGTTTTGGCACACATACCAATACATTCGTTAGGGTCATATTACCTTAGAACAGTTGCTAGAAAGTAGGTTACTAAAATGGTTAAGAAGATTTCAGTTGCCTAGTTTCATTCCTTAGTAGTGTGTGACTTACTACCAGAGTGTGAAGGAGTGTCACAGCTTGTTTAATATGTATAGTAACTCCTTCTAAAGGGAGATAATAAAAATGCTTGTCTTGCTTGTTTGTTGTATTGCCATTGGCGCTAGGCAATAACATTTAGGGATGGCTGCGATTCATCCCTACACAATTTAGGCTTTAGTTTTGCATACACATGTATTATTACCGTATATGCGCACTGTCGTTAAGTACTTTCTTTTTTTCTCCTCGTGCAGTGGACAAGCTAAAGCGCCCAGTAATAAGTCAAATGGAAAATGGAAATTTGATGATTTACAGTAGTTTACCAGATGATATAGTTTTATCTAAATTTATTCACACAATCAACGTCACTGTGAAATTTGAACCTGCTCAAGTCAACTGTGAAAATCGAAGCTACACAGCAGAACTCAACAACCAGACACTAAATTTTGTGATCAATAGAACTGATTCCTGCATTCCTCAGGAGTCTTTCCGGGTTAAAGTCAAAGCGCCCTTCACTAATAACTTTTCTGAACTTTCTAATCTACATGTAATTGGTAAGTTATTGTGTTTGTGCATAACTCAATTAATTTTTACCTGTTATTTTTACTAGCGGTGTTTACAAGTCACTTTGGTATATCCTTCTGTGACAATGAAATGAAGTAGTGTTGGTTTAGTAGCCAGATTCCATTTTGGTATAAGTATATAGTAGTTATATACCGATTAGGAGGTGTTTAAGTGATTTAAAGCCTGCGGGCGTAGCCCAAGGGCTTTAAATGCTTAAACGAACAGCGGGCGTATAAAAGGGGAGGAGCCAGTCCACAATTTGCAAATGGTGGCCACACAAAAATGACACGTGTGCCTGCGTGTAGCCATGTACTGTCTCTGTATTGTCCTGTACACATTGTAGTGTATTACAAGTATGTATGTTATCAGCACATAAGTGTGAACATGTGCATGTTGTAAATAAAGAGCACCATGGCAAACTTATCGAGAAAGCACGTAGCGTCTTCGATATCCATTTCACGAGCCAAGAAGAAAGAGAGGTCTTTCACCGCCTGATAGTCAATCTCTCGACGACTACTCGCTTTTCAAAGACACTGTGTGATATTGCTGAAGAATGAAGACTGTTGTTCGAGCTGTTGTTAGCCATACAGCACAAGCATCAAAGCCTACACACTTGTTTCATTCTTCCGCGTTACTACAGCGTAATGTATACCAAGTTAACATTGTTTTACGCATGTGTGTAGTGTTAGTGGATGGCGGTGGCGCGAAAGTGGTTCAAAAGTTTGTAAGTTTGAAAATCGCCGCCATTTCTGTATTAGCGGTCATTTTACATTCGGCCTGGCCCTGCCCTTTTTATACGCCTGCTGAGCTCGCGGAACGTCCGCGTCGATTCCGTAATTCCCAATGTTTTTATCCGCCCACTGTTCGTTTAAACATCGACTGATCGTTATATAACTACTTTAAACCATAGTGCCCTGCTTGCCTGACATCTAGCTGGCTACCTTGCATCGCAGGAATACCGCAGAGCAGCCCGAGCGCCGTTTCTTTGTGGATTCTCGAACGCGGCGGCCATCTTGACACGTGTGCGGGCTGTACGCGCGCGATTTATAGCCCTCATTAATGCTCGTTATATCAAAGAGAATTATTCATACTATGTAAAAAAGTTTTAATAAAAAAACTGAAAAGTGAAGGGATGACACTTGAAAAAGAAAAGGAACAAGATGGAATAATGCTTGCAAGTGTAAAAGTCCCAAGTAGCCCTACATCAGCGGCTTGCTGCGACGACGTGCAACTGAAAATGAAATCCTTTTCCTATACCTTTTACAACCGGCAATTACTTCATCGGACAGCGTCTTCTAAAACAAAGCTACCTCTAGCTTTATAACCGTCAATTACTTCATCGGACTGCGTCATCCTACAACATAACATAAGAATAAGAATAGAATCATAGCCGAAGGCGTCTTGCACATGTGACGTACTCGGGTAAAATGAGTCAAAACCTTAAGTAAACTCAGTGGTGGTCTACTTAACTTAGACCACCTCTGGCTGACCAATCAAATTGCAGAATTATATTGCAGTATGGTCTAATAATAATTTTATTATCCAAGCTAAATGATTTCATATGCATTTTACTTACTATACAGGAGTACTCACAGCTGATAAAATTAGCTATGTCGGATTTATAACTGGTAAGTTAAAGTCAGCTAATAATGTCCACTGAGGGATGTGCAGTGCACATCATCAAATATTCATGTGCCGGTTTGTCTGAAGTTGTCACTGTAAATTATTTGTAGTAGCTAATTTATTTATCTTCATACAGCTGGAGCAATTATTGGAATGATCTTGCTCACTGTAATTCCAGCTATACTGTCAGCTGTATTATATCGTAAGCATTTTAAGAAGACTAGCAGAGAAGAGGAACATATTTATGACTACGCTGAACCCTCAAGTGATCCTCAACTTCCACCATCACGACTAACTACTCATGACAATCCTGCTTATGAGAGATTTGAACTAAAAGACTGTGAAGCATATTCAAATGGATTGAAAACTGTAGAAACCGTTGAACCCTCAGGTCCTCCTCAACTTCCACCATCACGACTAGCTACTCAAGACAATCCTGCTTATGAGAGATTTGAACTAAAAGACTGTGAGGCATACTCAAATGGATTGAAAACTGTAGAAACTGTAGCTACTCAAGACAATCCTGCTTATGAGAGATATGAACTAAAAGACTGTGAGGCATACTCAAATGGATTGAAATCGTTGAACCCTCAGGTCCTCCTCAACTTCCACCATCACGACTAGCTACTCAAGACAATCCTGCTTATGAGAGATTTGAACTAAAAGACTGTGAAGCATACTCTAGTGGATTGAATACTATAGTTTAATAGTTAGAGAGAAAAACTCACATGAAGTAAAAATTTGATGATGTGGTCAAAAATCTTATCTAAAATCTGTGTGATGATACGCTTAATGTCCGATCATGATCATAATTATTGAAAATTTGTGAATAGCAACACACGTGTGACATACTGGTGAGTTTTAAAGGATGAGAACAGAGTAAGGAACGTAGACAGTGACAGCTCAAATACTTAGGGTATGCTGGATACACCGTTCTTAGAAAGAGCAACACACAAATACTGCTTGATGGCTGTAATAAACGCCTAAGAGATGACAAAGGGAGAAAGAAAGGAGGAATAGAGAGAAAGATACATTATACATGGTTTCGCGACAGAGGCGTGATGGAATGTTCGCGCTGAATATAATGAGAAAAACGCGCTATGACGAGGTGACCGCCTACTGGTGGACAGGGTCCACGGATGAATTTCGCGGTAATATACTGATCTACTGTCAGCTTCGCATACGTTCGCGAATTTCATCCGTGGACCCTGTCCACCAGTAGGCGGTCACCTCGTCATAGCGCGTTTTTCTCATTATATTTAGCGCGAACATTCTATCACGCCTCTGTCGCGAAACCATGTATACATGTAAAACTTTATTCCCACAAACAAAACTAGCAATTTTGGATTGAAACTGCACAATACAATTCCCACAATATTAATATTACCAGCAATACGGTACACTACACAATGATGTAGCTCAGTCTAGCTATATTCAATCACCTCGTGCATTGCAGCTCCCTACGGCATCTGTGACTTTGAGCAAACTATAAAGAAATTGCATATGTTGTAAAAATTAGGAGGTGAGAGAGACTAAGCAATATTGCATGGACAAGAATGATCAAGAGGAACGACCATGGAGAAACGAATGGATTACACCTTGTCCCACGTGGAACGGATCAGCCCGCCCACGTTATTACATCACGAGCCCCGCCTTTGCAGCTTCAGATTGGCACGCACGAAAATGCGCAATAAAACCATTTCACGAGAGCTTTTATAGTTCAAGTACTATGTGACGGTTGTTACGTTGCTTCTCTGATCCAGAACTTATCCTGGCAATCTGCTAAAATGAAGTTTGTCTGTCAGAAGCAAGTTTTTATTTTGATTATCTTGATCACAGCTGCTAGTGCTGCCAGTATGTTGAAAACAATGCTTCTCTATGCTATTTACATTATGTTTCATTTTGTATGTAGCTATCACAGAGGGTCCTGTGTCAGTAAGTGCACTGATTGGAGAGTATACTCAGTTCCACTGTGCTGCCATTGGTGCTGATATCATTGCGTGGAAAGTTGATGATTTATTTGCTACTGACATCAGAATCACAGATCGAGCCATTTTTCATACCACTCCAGTGACAGCTCAGTCCTCTCTCACTATACAAGCAACAATAGAGAACAATGGCACTACTGTACAGTGTGTATTGTATCCTGGTGAAGTGACTAGTAACACTGGTATCCTGACTGTTCTCTCTGGTGAGTTGTGAACAATACTAGTAGACTATTTATCTCATATTGCTATCATACAGGTATTGGTACAATGCGAGTCAGCAATGTCAGATTCAATACTTCATTCAACAAGGACCCTCCAGTAACCGCTGGTGTACTTAGTGATCTCTCTTACATAGTGACTGTAGTGAACAAAACAACAACACTGGCGATGTGATCATCAGTGACACTACCACCAACACTCAGTATCCTCTACCAGTGATCGTCATTCAGCAATATCAAAACTACATGCTAATGTGACCATAATACCATAATTATGGTGACAGTGCAATAATAGGCCACTTCCCTGTAAGCAAAATATTGATGATAATAATAATTATTATTATAATTAGACACAATAGTGCATAAAAGAAAAAGTTTACTCTTTCTACTTCAGCATTGGATTATACATTAATTAACTATTCCCTAGATTATTACGATCTAGCAAATGTGTTTCAACCTTTGGTAGCTAGCCAATATCACTCACAGTGCTGCTACTTTTGCAATCAATATACAACCTTGTGTCCATTGTAGATCATTGGTTTTTAGTGGAGCTCTACTATCTGTTCTGATCCAAGAATTGTCATCTGTGACATACCCAGTGACAAACAGCTCAAACAAGACCCCGCACACTACTGTGGCTATATCACAACTTGGTCTAGCGAACTACATAATCTTCATTGAAAGAATAATCAGTCATCGGCATTGCAATTGGGAATACAAACATCGAAATGATGACAGTTCTTTAATTTTCAGTAAGTTCATTTATTTAATAATTGATTTCCTTCCTACACACCTGTACAGGTTCCTATGATGTCCAACATTGTGATGTTCATTCTGATATCACTTCCATACTAGTGGAGTGTACAATTCAACTGGACCAGGTGTAGCTGTGATACAAAATGAACAGGGTGATACTGCAGCGATCAAACACTGCATCAATTGAGTGGTAATGATGAAGGATCGGTCAACATCACTGGTCTACCAGTAGGGGATTATCATGTGAGAGTGTTTGATCAGTTGGAAGATCAAATTGACAACAGAGATCCTGCATGTGTTCACGTGCGGCCATCCCTGTCAACTCTTTATCAGGTATGTGATCATCATTCTAATGACATTTTCATCAGTGAGTAGAGTTATGTTTAGTAACAGCATTAGCATCACTCCCATTGTCATGCCTGGACCAACATGTAGGTTCATCACACTCTTCAATGACTATTACAGGTTTGTACATGTCTTGCGTACTGAGGGGAGCGGCTCATGTGCTATGGATATATCCACATGCACATTACACAAGCCCCATCCAGCTACAAATGTAGTAGGACGTCATTATTAAAATGTATGATTACAATGTTACATGAAAAAATTAATGTGCTTACTATTATACTACATATCTATTCATAGCACTTGTACAGCCCCTGAAATAAAGGCTACAATATACCACAGCAAACTGTGTTGCCGATGTGCAAACTTCTCTCGTCCTGACATTCTGCTCAGCTGAGCCTGAAATGATGATCTTCGTCGGTCGGAAGCAAGTCTTTATTTTGACTATCTTCATCGCAGTTTCTAGTACTGCCAGTATGTCTATATTCATTCATCTTGTGTGCAATGTTTCATTCTCTGTTGTGTAGCTATCACAGAAGGTCCTGTCAGTGAGTGCACTGGTTGGAGAGAATGTTCAGTTCCACTGCTCCGCTCAGTTACTGGCAACAATAGTGGATTGTTCATTTTACTGCTACTGGGTTATATGAACAAGAACCAAATTCAAGAACCAAATTCAAGAACCAAATTCAAGAACCAAATTCAAGAACCAAATTCAATACAAATTGATGTTGACTTCATTAAGGAGTAGTGTGTCATGTGTTTGTGTGCCTCATGTCTAGTGTTGTTGCTGAAATTCACTATACGAGCCCCACCCACATTTTAATGGATAATAATTTATTAAAAGTGGGTGGGGCTCATTTTATAATGCAATGTTCACTTGCTTGTGGATTGCAGTTGCTAATAGTATTATTATTATATTATTAGCAACTGCAATCCACAAGCAAGTTAACATGCAACGATAAGCTCCAGAATCCAAGTTAGTACTGAGATATCCAATAACAGCTGCAGGGCTTTAATTTTTAAAATTACATGTCTACACGATTACGCGAACAAAATTAATGTGCTATTATTTTGAGCTAACACTCGACAATACCTCGTGACGGGGAGATTGACAGCATTGTACAGCCCTTAGCTAGTCTATAAAGGCTACTACAGTACAGCTTATTGCGCTACTGAACGGCAAATGGTGTTGCTGAATACGATGCGAACTTACCTTGTCCTGACATTCTGCTGAGCCTGAAATGATGATCTCTGTCCCTCGGAAGCTAGTTTGTATTCTGACTATCTTCATCGCACTTTCTAGTGCTGCTGCCAGTATGTGATGCATGTCTGTATTCATTCGCCTCGTGTGCAATGTGTTATTCTCTGTTGTGTAGCTATCACAGAGGGTCCTGTGTCAGTGAGTGCACTGGTTGGAGAGAATGCTGTGTTTCACTGTGCCGGCACTGGTGCCTCCATAGTCTGGATAGTAGATAGTAAATTTGCTACTGACAACGAAATCACAAGTCGAGGTATTCGTCCAAGCATCCCTGTGACAGCTTCAGGCACGATACAGTCTAACCTCACTGTACCAGCAACGATAGAGAACAATGGCACTACTGTACAGTGTGTATTGTATCCTGGTGAAGTGACTAGCAGCAATGCAACCTTGACTGTTCTCTCTGGTGAGTTGTGAACAATACTAGTAAACTAGTTATCTCATATTGCTATCATACAGGTATTGGTACTATGCAAGTCACTAATGTCAGATTCAATCCTTCATTCAACACTCTACAATGGGACCCTCCAGTAACTGCTGGTGTACTCAGTGATCTCTCTTACATAGTGACTGTAGTGAACAACAACACTGGCGATGTGATCATCAGTGACACTACCACCAACACTCAGTATCCTCTACCAGTGGATGATCTCCAATTTTGTCAGTTCTACAAAGCTAATGTGACTGTAATCTCAGGCTTGTATGCAGTTGTTATAGAGAGAACACCAGGAGGTGAGTATGCATTGAGGTAAAGCTTCCGGCATTTTACACTTTCTACTTCAGCATTACTGTAAGTTTGCATTAAAATTTACATTTCTTATCCACAGACTATTACAATCTGGCAAACTTGTCTCAACCTGTGGTAGCCAACTACAATATCACTCACAGTGCTGCTACTTTTGCAGTCAATATACAACGAGTATGTATATTCATGAACATGCCTGCGTAATCATTGGTTTTAATTTTAGCGGAGTCTCAAAGCTGTCTGTCCTGATCAAGAATTGTCTTCTGTGACTTACCCTGTGACAAACAGCTCAAACAGGACCCCGCACACTACTGTGGCTATTTCACAACCTGGTCTAGTGAACTACACAATTTTCATCGAAAAGAATATTCACTATTCATTTGACATTATGATCGGCATTGGGAATAGAAACATTGAAATGATGACAGTTCTTTTCAGTAAGTTCAATTGTTTTAGCAGTTTCTTCCTCTCTATACTCCTGTACAGGTTCCTATGATGTCCAACAATGTGATGTTCGTTCTGATCTTGCCTCCATACTAGTGGAGTGTACTTTTGCTATCAATTCAACTGAACCAGGTATTGCAGTCATACAAAATGAACAAGGTCACACTGTAACAACCGGAATATTGGATCGATTGAGTGGAACTAACAAAGGATCTGTCAACATCACGGGTCTACCAACTGGGAATTATCGTGCCAGAGTTTTCGATCAGTTGGAAGATCCCCTTAACAACATTGCTCCTGCTTATGAACACGATGTGCTAATAACAATCATAGCAGCAACTGCTTCCAGCCCTGTCGACACATTGTCAGGTATGTGACTTTATTGTTCATCCAAATCATGTGCTGTTTAAGTTGTAGACCTGACATTTTCATCAGTGAGTGGAGTCATGACCAGTAACAGCATCAACATCACTCCCAGCAGCATGCCTGAACCAACTTGTGAGTGCACGACCACTACTTGCATCGGTGAACTATTTTTTTGCAGTCGGCATCACTGCTACACTCTTGACAACAGCTAGTGTGTCACTTGTTGTGATGATTACCATCATCATTATCGCTGTGGTGTTGTACATTAACCGCAAATATTCGCATTGTCACAGCAAGACCAGTCTAAGTAATTCATCATTATTATTGTTATGGTAACTGCTTTGTACTTTTAATTATAGCATCAGACATTGAACAAGAGCCCACAAGGTTTGTCAAGGTGACTTGTGGGTTCTCATGTTTATTGTTTTCTTTAGATATGTTGAGATGCAACAAACACATGTAAGCCAGGGCCTTGGATGTGTACAGAAGCATTATGGTGCCAAATGCATCCTGACTACATTTGAATGTATTGTGTACAGTATGTGGGTCTGTAGTAGTACTCACAACTGTTTGTGTGGTCGTGTTCTGATTATGTTAGTAATGACCTTCTCTTATTGTTTCAGGTAGACAATGATCCTGACCCCACTTATATGGAGCCAATCACTAATTTCCTACCCACTCCACCAAATACCAGCTCTGATTCAGGAGTATCCTGCACTACTTCATCCAGGTCACTGAAACCAACACTTCACTACGCTCAAGTACAGCTCTCTGCTAACCCTCCCACTCCTGCTCCTCCAGTTGAACACAGGCCTGTAAATTACGCTACTGTCCAGAAATCAGCCACTCCCGAAAAGGTCAGTCACAACGTGTATTCTTTCCATTCAATATACTGTTAATGAACTGCAGTATGATCAAGACCAGCACTCTGGGAATACACCCGCTGCTCTTCAACCTGTTGAACTCAATACCCGACCATCCTTCTCCGTAAGTTTACCATAAGGGAAAATTTTCGATGTTATTAAGCAAGCTTCTTCAAAGCATAATAGTGCGGTTATGTAGTCTATCTACACTATTGAGACGTAGTATAAGCATGTTTTGCAACTGTGTTATGATAATTGAGTTCTAAAATTGTGAATTGTGAAATTACAGGTGGTGTGTTCTTACCTGTAAAAGCAATTGAGGGTCAGTTTATACTGTACATGTAGCCGCTCTGTTGGATCCTGAGTCATGGTATGATGTGAATAATATCGAAGAATACTCTTTTATTCCTGAATGCATGGTGTACACATTCTACATGCTCCTGTTTATTCAGAGGTCATCAAGACGTGTATTCAGTTCACCGTTATTTTTTAACTATGTTCAATTTCAGCGTTGTACTGTTAGCCGTGTTCTTATAATTATTAGAGTACACATACCGAGCCTTACTGATCTAGGTATGCGAAAAATATAAGAGCACACGTGAATATTTTTGACGACATAATTATTCTAATTAGCCTGAGTGTGCAACACTAATCATCTCTTGATTCTCATGGTCTATTTGTTCCCATCCCAGGCTGCAATATTGTGATGGATGTGTGCAGTGAAGGATGATCAATGCTGCTGAACTGATGTACCATAAAAAGCATTGCTTAATAATTTTTTCATTGTATGAGTAGTGATTGTAATTCAGCTCTTTTCGCAAACAAATGTGACATGTGACCTTTGCTTATGCATGCTGAGGCTGGGGATATTCAGTGAAATTATAAAAAAGCTAGCTTATAGTAAGTTAGGTGATGTGCATTGCATTGGTAACATTTCAGGGCCGATAGACCATGGATAGTTTACATTGTAACTATGCTAGGCAGTCACTCGTATTATTATTTCTCTCTCTAATGATGTTATCTATTCTTTCCTACATATCAGCCTGCCCATGCGTGCTGCATGCAAAGGTAAGTGCAAAGAGCAGCTCCAGTAGCCCATTACAGAATATGTACATGTACTAGGCTGTATTGATAAATGAAAATAACACTGAGTATTTAAAAATACAAAAATAATAATTGCAGTGACATAGGTATTTTGGCTGCACCTGTGAGCTAGTTGGCAGTAGTTAGAGAGACCATGGAGAGACGAATGGATTCTGATACGTTAATGCCCCACGTGGAACTGATCAGCCCGCCCACGTTAGTACATCACGAGCCCGCCTTTGCAGCTTCAGATTGACACGCAAGAAAATGCGCAATAAAACCATTTCATGAGAGATTTATAGTTCAAGTACTATGTGACTGTTGTTACGTTGCTTCTCTGATCCAGAACTTGTACTGGCACTGATCTGAGCAAGTTTTTATTTTGATTATCTTGATCACAACTGCTAGTGCTGCCAGTATGTTGGAAATCATGCTTCCTTATGCCATTTACATTATGTTT
The DNA here is from genome assembly GCA_964017065.1 of Haliclona indistincta. Lineage (NCBI taxonomy): Eukaryota > Metazoa > Porifera > Demospongiae > Haplosclerida > Chalinidae > Haliclona > Haliclona indistincta. Next base: position 7,502,133 of record OZ024787.1, on the reverse strand, counting down.
CATTTTGTATGTAGCTATCACAGAGGGTCCTGTGTCAGTAAGTGCACTGATTGGAGAGAATACTCAGTTCCACTGTGCTGCCATTGGTGCTGACATCATTGCTTGGAAAGTTGATGATTTATTTGCTACTGACATCAGAATCACAGATCGAGCCATTTTTCATACCACTCCAGTGACAGCTTCAGGTACGATACAGTCCTCTCTCACTGTACCAGCAACGATAGAGAACAATGGCACTACTGTACAGTGTGTATTGTATCCTGGTGAAGTGACTAGTAACACTGCTATCCTGACTGTTCTCTCTGGTGAGTTTTGAACAATACTAGTAGACTAGTTATCTCATATTGCTATCATACAGGTATTGGTACTGTGCGAGTCACTAATGTCAGATTCAATCCTTCATTCAACGCTCAACTATGGGACCCTCCAGTAACTGCTGGTGTACTCAGTGATCTCTCTTACATAGTGACTGTAGTGAACAACAACACTGGCGATGTGATCGTCAGTGACACTACCACCAACACTCAGTATCCTCTACCAGTGGTTGATCTCCAATTTTGTCAGTTCTACAAAGCTAATGTGACTGTAGTCTCAGGCTTGTATGGTGATAGTGCAGTCATTATAGAGAGAACACCAGGAGGTGAGTACGCATTGAGGTAAAGCTTCCTGCATTTTACACTATCTACTTCAGCATTACTGGAAGTTTGCATTAAAATTTACATTTCTTATTCATAGACTATTACAATCTGGCAAACTTGTCTCAACCTGTGGTATACAACTACAATATCACTCACAGTGCTGCTACTTTTGCAGTCAATATACAACGAGTATGTATATTCATGAACATGCCTGCGTAATCATTGGTTTTAATTTTAGCGGAGTCTTAAAGCTGTCTGTCCTGATCAAGAATTGTCATCTGTGACTTACCCAATGACGGACAGCTCAAACAAGACTCCGCACACTACTGTGGCTATTTCACAACCTGGTCTAGTGAACTACACAATCTTCATCGAAACGAATATTCACTATTCATTTGACATTATGATCGGCATTGGGGATAGAAACATCGAAATGATGACAGTTCTTTTAAGTAAGTTCAGTTGTTTTAGCAGTTTCTTCCTCTCTACACACCTGTACAGGTTCCTATGATGTCCAGCAATGTGATGTTCATTCTGATCTTGCCTCCATACTAGTGGAGTGTACTTTTGCTATCAATTCAACTGAACCAGGTATTGCAGTCATACAAAATGAACAGGGTCACACTGTAGCAACTGGAGTATTGGATCGATTGAGTGGAACTAACGAAGGATCTGTCAACATCACGGGTCTACCAACCGGGATTTATCGTGCCAGAGTTTTCGATCAGTTGGAAGATCCCTTTAACCAACATTGCTCCTGCTTATGAACTCAATGCGTTGATAACAATCAAAGCAGCAACTGCTTCTAGCCCTGTTGACACAATGTCAGGTATGTGACTTTGTTGTTCGTCCAAATCATGTGCTGTTTAAGGTGGCGGTATACCCGTTTTTATGAATATTAATGAGCGACTTTCTTTATCTGCAGCTCGTGACAGAGCAACGCTAGCAGCGTGAAACTCGCTCTGATGCATCAATGCGTGTGTCTCAATGTATAAAGCAGCTTGAAACGTTGCACAATATTGTACACCAAGGAATAATGTAGAAACAATCGACATCGTACGGATACGCATTTTTCTAGCCAAAAATCTCTCCTGACTAACCGTGCAGCAAAGGTTACCAGCTGAAATTCGACTCTTATAAACCATTTCTAGGTGCTGACGAAGAGTTTTCTGCATTTGCTTTTTCTGATTTTAAGAAAAACACTTTTACATTCTAAATTATGGCTGATTTTGCAGTGACGACCATGTTTGTCGATGCATAGAACAGCTACGTTCAGCGTGGGTCAACAAAACTCTTCGTCAGCACCTAGAAATGGTTTATAAGAGTCGAATTTCAGCTGGTAACCTTTGCTGCACGGTTAGTCAGGAGAGATTTTTGACTAGAAAAATGCGTATCCGTACGATGTCGATTGTTCCTGCATTATTCCTTGGTGTAGAATATTGTGCAACGTTTCAAGCTGCATTATACATTGAGACACACTCATTGATGCATCAGAGCGAGTTTCACGCTGCTAGCGTTGCTCTGTCACGAGCTCAGTGCAGATAAAAGAAAGTCGCTCATTAATATTCATAAAAACTGGTATACCGCCACCCTTAAGTTGTAGCATTTCCATCAGTGAGTGGAGACATGTTCAGTAACAGCATCAACATCACTCCCAGCAGCATGCCTGAACCAACTTGTGAGCGTACGATCACTATTTGACTATATTTTTCTTTTTTTTGCAGTCGATATCACTGCTACACTCTTGACAACAGCTAGTGTGTCACTTGTTGTGATGATTACCATCATCATTATCGCCGTGGTGTTGTACATTAACCGCAAATATTTGCATTGTCACAGCAAGACCAGTCCAAGTAATTCACCATTATTATTATTATTATAACTGCTTCGTACTTTTAATTATAGCATCAGATATTGAACAAGAGTCCACCAGGTTTGTCAAGGTGACTTGTGGGTTCTCATGTTTATTGTTTTCTTTAGATATGTTGAGATGCAACAAACACATGTAAGAATAACCAGCATCCTGGCTCCTGGCTGTGTACAGAAGCATCATGGCGCTGCCATGAGTACTGAAGCGTCCTGGCACCAAAGCATGCTGGCTGCATTTGAATGTATTGTGTACAGTATGTGACTATCATGGGGTCTGTAGTAGTACTCACAACTGTTTGTGTGGTCGTGTTCTCATTATGTTAATAATGAGCATGAACTTCTCATTATTATTGTTTCAGGTAGACAATGATCTTGACCCCACTTATATGGAGCCAATCACTAATTTCCTACCCACTCAATCAAATACCATCTCTGATTCAGGAGCACCCCTCACTACTTCATCCAGCTCACTGAAACCAACACTACACTACGCTCAAGTACAGCTCTCTGCTAACCCTCCCACTCCTGCTCCTCCAGCTGAACACAGGCCTGTAAATTACGCTATCGTCCAGAAATCAGCCACTCCCAAAAAGGTCAGTCACAACATGTATTCCTTCCATTCAATACTGTTAATGAATTACAGTATGATCAAGACCAGCACTCTGGGAATACATCGGCTGCTCTTCAACCTGTTGAACTCAATACCCGACCGTCCTTCTCTGTAAGTTTACCATAAGGGAAAATTTTCGATGTTATTAAGCATAATAGTGCGGTTATGTAGCCTATCTACACTATTGAGACGTAGTATAAGCATGTTTTGCAACTGTGTTATGATAATTGAGTTCTAAAATTGTGAATTGTGAAATTACAGGTGGTGTGTTCTTACCTGTAAAAGCAATTGAGGGTCAGTTTATACTGTACATGTAGCCGCTCTTTTGAATCCTGAGTCATGGTATGATGTGAATAATATCGAAGAATACTCTTTTATTCCTGAATGCATGGTGTACACATTCTACTTGCTCCTGTTTATTCAGAGGTCATCAAGACGTGTATTCAGTACACCGTTATTTTTTAACTATGTTCAATTTCAGCATTGTACTGTTAGCTGTGTTCGTATAGTTATTAGAGTACACATACCGAGCCTTACTGATCTAGGTATGGGAAAAATATAAGAGCACTCGTGAATATTTTTGACGACATAATTATTCTAATTTGTCAGAGTGTGCAACACTAATCATCTCTTGATTCTCATGGTCTATTTGTTCCCATCCCAGGCTGCAATATTGTGATGGATGTGTGCAGTGAAGGATGATCAATGCTGCTGAACTGATGTAACTTAAAAAGCAATTTATTAATAATGTTTTCATCGTATGAGTATTGATTGTAATTCAGCTCTTTTCACAAACAAATGTGACATGTGACCTGCATGCTGAGGCTGGGGATAGTCAGTGAAATCATAAAAAAGCTAGCTTATAGTAAGTTAGGTGATGTGCATTGCATTGGTAACTTTTCAGGGCCGATAGACCATGGATAGTTTACATTGTAACTATGCCAGGCAGTCACTCATATTATTAGTTCTCTCTCTAATGACGTTATCTATTCTTTCCTACATATCAGCCTGCCCATGCGTGCTGCATGCAAAGGTAAGTGCAAAGAGCAGCTCCAGTAGTCCATTACAGAATATGTACATGTACTAGGCGGTATTAATAAATGAAAATAACACTGAGTATTTAAAAATACAAAAATAATAATTGCAGTGACATAGGTATTTTGGCTGCACCTGTGAGCTAGTTGGCAGTAGTTAGAGAGACCATGGAGAGACGAATGGATTCTGATACGTTAATGCCCCACGTGGAACTGATCAGCCCGCCCACGTTAGTACATCACGAGCCCCGCCTTTGCAGCTTCAGAATGGCACGCACGAAAACGCGCAATAAAACCATTTCACGAGAGCTTTATAGTTCAAGTACTATGTGACTGTTGTTACGTTGCTTCTCTGATCCAGAATTTGTACTGGCAATCTGCTAAAATGACGTTCTTTGTCTGTCAGAACCAAGTTTTTATTTTGATTATCTTGATCACAACTGCTAGTGCTGCAAGTATGTTGAAAACAATGCTTCTTTATGCTATTTACATTATGTTTCATTTTGTAGCTATCACAGAGGGTCCTGTGTCAGTAAGTGCACTGATTGGAGAGAATACTCAGTTCCACTGTGCTGCCATTGGTGCTGACATCATTGCGTGGAAAGTTGATGATTTATTTGCTACTGACATCAGAATCACAGATCGAGCCATTTTTCATACCACTCCAGTGACAGCTTCAGGTACAATACAGTCATCTCTCACTGTACCAGCAACGGTAGAGAACAATGGTACTACTGTACAGTGAGTATTGTATCCTGGTGAAGTGACTAGTAACACTGCCATCCTGACTGTTCTCTCTGGTGAGTTGTAAACAATACTAGTAGACTAGTTATCTCATAATTGCTATCATACAGGTATTGGTACTATGGAAGTCATCAACCTCAGATTCAATCCATTATTCAACACTCTACTATGGGACCCTCCAGTAACTGCTGGTGTACTCAGTGATCTCTCTTACATAGTGACTGTACTGAACAACAACACTGGCGATGTGATCGTCAGTGACACTACCACCAACACTCAGTGTCTGCTATCAGTGATTGTCATTCAGCCATGTCAAAACTACATACTAATGTGACCATAAATTATGGTGACAGTGCAATAATAGGCCAGTTTCCTGTAAGCGAAAATACTGAAGTGATAATAATTATTAAACACATTAGTGCATATTGGAAGCATTTTACACTTTCTACTTCAGCATTGCAGGAAGCCTGGCTTATACATTAAATTAACAATATGTTCCCTAGACTATTATGATCTAGCAAGTGTGTTTCAACCTGTGGTAGCCAACTACAACATCACTCACAGTGCTGCAATCAAGATACAACCTTGTGTCCATCGCAGATCATTTGTTTTTAGCAGAGCTTTACCATCTGTCCTGATCAAGAATTGTCATCTGTGACTTACCCAATGACAAACAGCTCAAACAAGACCCCACACACTGCTGTAACTATTTTACAACCTGGTCTATAGTGAACTACACAATCTTCATCGAAAAGAATAATCAGTCATCGCATTGCAATTGGTATTACAAACATCGAAATGATGACAGTTCTTTAATTTTCTGTAAGTTCATTTATTTAATATTTGATTTCCTTCCTACACACCTGTACAGTTTCCTATGATGTCCAACATTGTGATGTTCATTCTGACTATTACTTCCATACTAGTGGAGTGTACTATTCAACTGGACCAGGTGTAGCAGTGATAAAAAATGAACAGGGTGATACTGCAGCGATCAAACACTGCATCAATTGAGTGATAATGATGAAGGATCGGTCAACATCACTGGTCTACCAGTTGGAGATTATCATGTGAGAGTGCTTGTTCAGATCACATTGACAACGGAGATCCTGCATATGTTCACGATGAGTCGTTATAGCTTTCATAATAGCTACAACTGCGGCCATCCCTGTCAACACTTTATCAGGTATGATGTGATCATCATTCTAATGACATTTTCATCAGTGAGTATAGAGTTATGTTTAGTAACAGCATTAGCATCACTCCCAGTGTCATGCCTGGACCAACATGTAAGTTCATCCACACTTTTCAATGACTATCACAGTTCTGTACATGTCTTGCGTACTGAGGGGAGTGGCTCATGCGCTATGGATATATCCACATGCACATTACACGAGCCCCATCCAGCTACAAAAGTAGTAGGACAGCATCATTAATCTTATTAATACACTGTTAAACGAAAAAGATTAATGTGCCTACTATTTTGAGCTCCCCAGCATTACACATCTTTTCATATCACTTGTACAGCCCTTGAGATAAAGGCTACAATAATACCACAGCAAATTGTGTTGCCGATGTGCAAACTTCTCTCGTCCTGACATTCTGCTCAGCTGAGCCTGAAATGATGATCTTCATCGGTCGGAAGCAAGTCTTTATTTTGACTATCTTCATCGCAGTTTCTAGTACTGCCAGTATGTCTATATTCATTCATCTTGTGTGCAATATTTCATTCTCTGTTGTGTAGCTATCACAGAAGGTCCTGTGTCAGTGAGTGCACTGGTTAGAGAGATTGTTCAGTTCCAGTTACTGGCAACAATAGTGGATTGTTCATTTTACTGCTACTGGGTTATGAGAACAAGACCCATTATCACAAGAACCAAATTCAATACAAATTGATGTTGACTTCATTAAGGAGTAGTGTGTCATGTGTTTGTGTCCCCTATGTCTAGTGTTGTTGCTGAAATTCACTATACGAGCCCCACCCACAATTAATGCTGCTAGTTAAAAGTGGGTGGGGCTCGTATAATGTAATGTTCACTTGCTTGTGGATTGCAGTTGCTAATAGTATTATATTATTATATTATTATATTATTATATTATTATATTATTATATTATTATATTATTATATTATTATATTATTATATTATTATATTATTATATTATTAGCAACTGCAATCCTTAACATGCAACGATGATGAGCTGCAGAATCCAAATTAGTACTGAGATATCCAATAACAGCTGCAGGGCTTTAATTTTTAAAATTACAATCATGTATACGATTACGCGAACAAAATTAATGTGCTATTATTTTGAGCTAATACTCGACAATACCTCGTGACAGATTGACGGCATTTGTACAGCCCTTAACTAGTCTATAAAGACTGCTACAGTACAGGTTATTGCCGCTACTGAACGGCAAATGGTGTTGCTGAATATGCGAACTTACCTTGTCCTGACATTCTGCTGAGCCTGAAATGATGATCTCTGTCCGTCGGAAGCTAGTTTGTATTCTCTCTATCTTCATCGCACTTTCTAGTGCTGCTGCCAGTATGCGATGCATGTCTATATTCATTCGCTCCGTGTGCAATGTGTCATTCTCTGTTGTGTAGCTATCACAGAAGGTCCGGTGTCAGTGAGTGCACTGTTTGGAGAGAATACTGTGTTTCACTGTGCCGGCACTGGTGCTACCATAGTCTGGATAGTAGATAATAAATTTGCCACTGACACCGAAATCACAAGTCGAGATATTCGTCCAAGCATCCCTGTGACAGCTTCAGGCAATATACAGTCTAATCTCACCGTACCAGCAACGATAGAGAACAATGGCACTACTGTACACTGTGTATTGTATCCTGGTGAAGTGGCTAGCAGCAATGCAACCTTGACTGTTCTCCCTGGTGAGTCAGTGTGGACATAGCCTGCTCTATTGTGTGGGCGGAATATAGAGCCTGGTTTATACTGTCTGCGCATGCGTTTAATTTCTTGCTTTTCCAAGAATATCACGGATTCTTGTTCATCTTTGTGTTATGTATACGCTCAATGACGTCGGGTTTCCGGTGAGCGCTAATAGCTGAATGCTAACCCCAGAACTAAAGTAGGTCTCTCCAGAGCGACAGCCTCTTCTCCTATTTATAACAATTGTGTTAGTCAGGTTGACATCTGTAACAGTTATTTCTAACAGACTGCTGATTCGTGACGATATACATCGGTAATTTTGATAATGAAGCACCAAAGGTGCAGATGCCTCGGTGGAATGCAACCATTTCACATACACAGCAACAAACTGCAGCTGTTATACCTTGCTGTACAGCAATCACAATGCAGTATAATAGTTGTTGAATGCAATTCCTGTATGATGAAATTAAAGCTGAAGAGCGCTGCAACAAGCTGCAATACAGCACTGTTTGCAGAATAAGCTAGTGGGTTGCAACTATGCAATTAGAAGCCTAGCAGTGCTAACCACATGGAATTCAGTTGGGCGTGCCTATAATCAACACAGCACGTGAGCGCTGGTTGCTAGCTTGCTGGAGCTGGCGCTGCTTAGCGATAGCACGATTGATTTCTCAGCACTCACTGTACTACCTTGAGTACAGAATTGTCTTACAAGCTGTGAAGAAGACTATAGTGGACAGCTTTTTCTTCAGCGAAGTCCCTGAGCCTCGAGTGTCCAGCAATGCCATTCAAGCAGGTAACGAAGCTTTGGAACCAAAAGTCTATCAATTCAATTCCGAGGCAACACCGAATTGAACATGTATTGCAAGTATCAGCGCTTAGTTTTCCGCCGACGCGGAGTTCTGCCTGCGGACAGAAGGACAGAATGACAGAATGAAGGACAAACCGACGAACTACTGTATGCCTCGTGGCTCCGCCCACCGAGGCATAATAACTGGATTTTCTATGCACGGCGATGGCATTCATGGCAATACTAGTAGACTAATTATCTCATATTACTATCATACAGGTATTGGTACTATGCGAGTCACTAATGTCAGATTCAATCCTTCATTCAACACTCTACTATGGGACCCTCCAGTAACTGCTGGTGTACTCAGTGATCTCTCTTACATAGTGACTGTAGTGAACAACAACACTGGTGATGTGATCGTCAGTGACACTACCACCAACACTCAGTATCCTCTACCAGTGGATGATCTTCATTTTTGTCAGTTCTACAAAGCTAATGTGACTGTAATCTCAGGCTTGTATGGTGATAGTACAGTCGTTATAGAGAGAACACCAGGAGGTGAGTGTGCATTGAGGTAAAGCTGGGGCCATGATTATACATTTTCTACTTCAGCGTTACTGGAAGTTTGCATTAAAGTTTACATTTCTTATCCACAGACTATTACAATCTGGCAAACTTGTCTCAACCTGTGGTATCCAACTACAATGTCACTCACAGTGCTGCTACTTTTGCAATCAATGTACAACAAGTATGTATTTTCATGAACATGCCTGTGTAATCATTGGTTATAATTTTAGCGGAGTCTTGCTGTCTGTCCTGATCAAGAATTGTCATCTGTGACTTACCCAGTGACAAACAGCTCAAACAAGACCCCACACACTACTGTGGCTATTTCACAACCTGGTGTAATCGACTACATAATCTTCATCGAAAAGAATATCCACTATTCATTTGACCTTATAATCGGCATTGGGAATAGAAACATCGAAATGATGACAGTTCTTTTCAGTAAGTTCAGTTGTTTTAGCATTTTCTTCCTATACACTTGTACAGGTTCCTATGATGTCCAACAATGTGATGTTCATTCTGATCTTGCCTCCATACTAGTGGAGTGTACTTTTGTTATCAATTCAACTGAACCAGGTATTGCAGTCATACAAAATGAACAGGGTCACACTGTAGCTACTGGAGTATTGGATCGATTGAGTGGAACTAACAAAGGATCTGTCAACATCACGGGTCTACCAACTGGGGATTATCGTGCCAGAGTTTTCGATCAGTTGGAAGATCCCCTTAACAACATTGCTCCTGCTTATGAACACGATGTGCTAATAACAATCATAGCAGCAACTGCTTCCAGCCCTATCAACACATTGTCAGGTATGTGACTTTATTGTTCGTCCAAATCATGTGCTGTTGAAGTTGTAGACCTGACATTTCCATCAGTGAGTGGAGACATGATCAGTAACAGCATCAACATCACTCCCAGCAGCATGCCTGAACCAACTTGTGAGTGCACGACCACTACTTGCATCGGTGAACTATTTTTTCTTTTTTGCAGTCGACATCACTGCTACACTCTTGATCACAGGTAGTGTGACACTTGTTGTGATGATTACCATCATCATTATCGCCGTGGTGTTGTACATTAACCGCAAATATTCACATTGTCATAGCAAGACCAGTCCAAGTAATTCACCATTATTATTGTTACAGTAACTGGTTTGTACTTTTAATTATAGCATCAGATATTGAACAAGAGTCCACCAGGTTTGTCAAGGTGACTTGTGGGTTCTCATGTTTATTGTTTTCTTTAGATATGTTGAGATGCAACAAACACATGTAAGAATAACCAGCATCCTGGCTCCTGGCTGTGTACAGAAGCATCATGGCGCTGCCATGAGTACTGAAGCGTCCTGGCACCAAAGCATGCTGGCTACATTTGAATGTATTGTGTACAGTATGTGACTATCATGGGGTCTGTAGTAGTACTCACAACTGTTTGTGTAGTCGTGTTCTGATTCATCGTGTTAAAAATGACCTTCTCATAACTATTGTTTCAGGTAGACAATGATCTTGACCCCACTTATATGGAGCCAATCACTAATTTTCTACCCACTCCACCAAATACCAGCTCTGATTCAGGAGCACCCAGCACTACTTCATCCAGCTCACTGAAACCGACACTACACTACGCCCAAGTACAGCTCTCTGCTAATTCCCCTATTCCTGCTCCTCCAGTTGAACTCAGGCCTGTAAATTACGCTGCCGTCCAGAAACCAGGCACTCCCAAAAAGGTCAGTCACAACGTGTATTTTTTCCGTTCAATACTGTTAACAAACATGAACTGCAGTATAATCAAGACCAGCACTCTGGCAATACACCGGCTGCTCTTCAACCTGTTGAACTCAATACCCGACCATCCTTCTCTGTAAGTTTACCGCAAGGGAACATTTCAATGTTATTGAGCAAAGCATTATAATAGTGCGGTTATGTAGCTTATCTACACTAGTGAGATGTAGTATAAGCATGTTTTTCAAACAGTGTTATGATAATTGAGTTCTAAGATTGTGAATTTTGTATTCTATAAAATTACAGGTGGTGTGTTCTTACCAACTGTGTTTTAACTGTAAAAGCTATTGAGGGTCAGTTTATACTGTACATGTAGACGGTCTGTTGAATCCTGAGTCGTAGTATGATGTGAATAATATCAAAGAATACTCTTTAATTTCTGAATACATGGTGTACAAATTCTACATGTTCCTGTTTATTCAGAGGTCATCAAGATGTGTATTCAGTTCACCGATACTTTTTAACTATGTTCAATTTCAGCGTTGTACTGTTAGCTGTGTTCTTATAGTTATTAGAGTACACATACTCAATGAGCCTTACTGATCTAGGTATGGGAAAGATATAAGAGTTTAGCACACGTGAATATTTTTGACGTCATATTCTAATTGGTCTGAGTGTGCAACACTAATCATCTCTTGATTCACATGGTCTGTTTGTTCCCATCCCAGGCCGCAATATTGTGATGCAGTGAAGGATGATCAATGCTGCTGAACTGATGTACCATAAAAAGCATTTATTAATAGTTTATTACATCGTACGAGTAGTGATTGTAATTCAGCTCTTTTCACAAACAAATGTGACATGTGACCTTAGCTTATGCATGCTGAGACCAGGGATATTCAGTGAAATTATAAAAAGCTAGCTTGTAGTGAGTTAGCTGTTGTGCATTGCATTGGTAAATTTACATAGTTTTCATGTACTAGGCTGTATTGTAAACGAGTATTTAAAAATACAAAAAAATAATTGCAGTGACATAGGCATTTGGCTGCTAGTTGGCAGTAGTTAGAGAGTCCATGGAGAGACGAATGGATTCTGATACGTTAATGCACCACGTGGAACTGATCAGCCCGCCCACGTTATTACATCACGAGCCCCGCCTTTGCAGCTTCAGATTGGCACGCAAGAAAATGCGTAATAAAACCATTTCATGAGCTTTATAGTTCAAGTACTATGTGACTGTTGTTACGTTGATTCTCTGATCCAGAACTTGTCCTGGCAATCTGCTAAAATGACGTATCAGAAGCGAGTTTATATTTTGATTGTCTTGATCACAACTGCTAGTGCTGCAAATATGTTGAAAATCATGCTTCCTAATGCGTACTATCTACAACAATGATTAAATTTGTAGCTATCACAGAGGGTCCTGTGTCAGTAAGTGCGCTGATTGGAGAGAATCCACTGTGCTGCCATTGGTGCTGATATCATTGTGTGGAAAGTTGATGATTTATTTCCTACTGACATCAGAATCACAGATCGAGCCATTTTTCATACCACTCTACTGACTCCAGTGACAGCTTCAGGCATGGTACAGTCCTCTCTCACTGTACCAGCAACGATAGAGAACAATGGCACTACTGTACGGTGTGTATTGTATCCTGGTGAAGTGACTAGTAACACTGCTATCCTGACTGTTCTCTCTGGTGAGTTGTGAACAATACTAGTAGACTAGTTATCTCAGATATCTCATATATTACTGTCATACAGGTATTGGTACTATGGAAGTCATCAACCTCAAATCAATCGTTCATTCAACACTCTACTATGGGATCCTTCAATCCTTCATGGGATCCTCCAGTAACTGCTGGTGTACACAGTGATCTCAGTGAACAACAACACTGGCGATGTGATCGTCAGTGACACTACCACCAACACTCAGTATCTTCTACCAGTGATCGTCATTCAAAACTACATGCTAATGTGACCATAATTATTGTGACAGTGCAATAATAGGCCACTTCCCTGTAAGCGAAAGTATTGATAATAATAATAATTATTATTATAATTAAATTACATTTTTAATTTAGCGCTTAAAGGAAAAATTTTACTCTTTCTACTTCGGTATTGCAGGAAGTCTGGATTGTACATTAAATTAACAATCTGTTCCCTATAGACTATTACGATCTAGCAAGTGTGTCTCAACCTTTGGTAACCAACTACAATATCACTCACAGTGCTGCTACTTTTGCAGTCAATATACAACGAGTAAGTGTACAACTTTGTGTCCACTGTAGATCATTAATTGGTTTTTAGCGGAGTCTTGCTGTCTGTCCTGATCGAGAATTGTCTTCTGTGACTTACCCAATGACAAACAGCTCAAACAAGACCCCACACACTACTGTGGCTATTTCACAACCTAGCCTAATGAATCACACAATCTTCATTGAAAAGAATAATCATCGGCATTGGGAATATAAACATCGAAATGATGACAGTTCTTTTCAGTAAGTTCACTTATAATTTTATTAATTGATTTTCTTCCTGCACACCTATACAGGTTCCTATGATGTCCAACATTGTGATGTTCATTCTGATATCACTTCCATACTAGTGGAGTGTACAATTCAACTGGACCAGGTGTAGCAGTGATACAAAATGAACAGGGTGATACTGCAGAGATCAAACACTGCATCAATTGAGTGGTAGTGATGAAGGATTGGTCAACATCACTGGTCTATCAGTTGGGGATTATCATGTGAGAGAGTTTGATCAGTTGGAGGATCACATTGACAAAGAATGTTTAGAAAGAGTCGTTAGCATATCATAATAGCTACAACTGCAGCGGCCAGCCCTGTCAACACTTTATCAGGTATGTGACCATTATTATTGAATTTTCATCAGTGAGTAGAGTTATGTTTAGTAACAGCATTAGCATCACATGCCTGGGCCAACATGTAAGTTCATCGATGACTATCCAGTGTGCAGTCAACATCACTGCTGCACTCTCTGTCATAGCCAACTGTGTATCACTTGCTGTGATAACTAGGCACCGAAGGTGCTTATGCCTCGGTGGAATGTTATGCATACATACCTGTCTGACTAAATATGCTGAACTGAAATACACAAGCAGTAATGAAAGTCTGCTGTTGCTAGTTGAACACTATGTTAGTGGCTGACAACTTATAAAAACATACATAATGACACTATATCCACAAACACAACTATCCACCATTCCACAAACACAGTAACTGCAGATGCATGTACACAGGATTTCTGTACAGCAGTCACAATGCAGTGCTTTAGTTATGCAATCAGAAGCCAATCAGTGCTAACCACAATTCAACTGGGCGTGTCTACAGTGTTTAGCACAGCACACACATACCACGAGCGAGATAGCTTCCATATAGCTTGCTTACACGATTTCTCTGGACCTGCGCTGCTATCCTGTAGTAAAATTCTAACCTATCAGCTTCTAGGCAGTCAACTGTGGACAGCTTTACCTTTGGAGAAGTCCAGATCGCCAGCAACGGTATTAACAAAGTAAGCCGGCAAATCACGCCATAACTCGAGAACGAAGCTTCGTGTACAAATTTCAAATGTTGAAAAGCGAGATAATATCGAGTTCTACTTGCATTGCTAGTTTCAGGGCTCGGCGTTCAGCGTGCGCCGCAAAACTGAAGTAACAGACGGAATGAAGCACCAAAGGTGCAGATGCCTCGGTGCAGTACAATGTAGCATGTATGGCATTCAATTAGCAGATGCATAATTATGCCTCGGTGGGCGGAGCCACGAGGCATACAGTAGTCGTGTTGTGTGTGTGTCATTCTGTCCGTTGCCGGCATAGCGCATCGCTAGCCTCGTACCCAGGCTTTTTCACGGAAAAGAGCCTGGTACAGACTGTCTGCGCATGCTCCATAGCCTCGTACCCAGTCACATTAGCCTCGTACCAGTCACATTTGCCCCACTTTTGTTGGGCGATTGGATATTCTCGTTACACGTCCGTGACATGCAATTACTTTCTTTGGCGCGATCATAGACGTTCAGCAAGCTAAGCATTGCATAGTTTGCTAGCGCTTTTTTACACTCGCAAACGTCAAGGAATGCGTGCAAGAGCTTTCTGAGCAGTAGTTTGCAAGAACAAATCTCGTGAGTTATATCTCCCCGCCCCTTAATCATCTCGCCCACGGTTATCACGTTTTTATTGCCACTTAAACTCGTTATTATGCGCGCGTGCGTAGACAGTCTGTACCAGGCCCTTTCACTACGTAAAAAGATGGTAATCCTGACAGTTATAACCACAGTATTCCCACCGTGCAACACAGTTACCCTGTGGTTGCACTGGCGTCGATAACTGAGTTATACCGTGGTTGTACTGGCAGGCTAACTTCAGGATATGTTTCTATGGTTAGGCGGTGGTTATACATGGCCAGTGCAACTTGCGTGTAACTACAGGATAACCACGGGATAACAACAGCAGCGAATAACTGTGCCAGGATAACTACCGGGATAACCAGTGCAACAACAGTATACCCACCGCGAAACTACCGTCCACAACCAGGCGGCCGGTAGCGCCCCTGCTCCCGTATCCGGATCCACTGCTATACACGCCCATTACGAAATGCTTCTTGAAACACTTTTTTTAAAGAACACGCATGCATAATAGTACTACGAAGTTTGCTGTACAACATCCAGATACATGATCATGTGCTACAGGAAGCAGCTGCTAAGAGCAAGAGTAAATAATGATAAGAGAGTATCGAACGCCGTATGGCCCCATAGAAACACTCTGTGCGAAGTAACGTGACAGGCACGTGAGAAAAATTACGTATTATTACGCAGCGCTGGTTCGTACCACTCCCACTACTTCGCTAGCACTGTAGTCTACAAACACCGACAGCGTTCAATGGCCAAAAGACCAGCTAGTCCACTCAAAGACTGCGTCCCAAAGAGAATACCGCCTCATGATCCCAGCAGAGTGACCGTGACGAGTCTTGCGCAAGCTGAACGGGAAACGTTCACCGACAAACTGTAGTTTGACGTCGTTTGAACAGACTAGCAGGCCGGTCTTCTCGTGGCTGGCTGCAAAACGTTTCACTGGAATCCTCCAGCTGGTTTTCTCTCGCGGACTAGGCAGCTGTTCACTCGAGCGTCTCGTGCAGCCTAGCTTTTAATAGCCATCCAGTCAAACCGCTAGGGTCGAAAATTGCCCACGTTTATTTTAACAGGAAGTAGGCGGTGCCCTGGACGTTTGAGGAGAAAACATGAAAGCTAGTCAGCTCAGGAAACGTCGTTTTTATATCTGTTCTACATCGACTTGTTACTTCAGAATACGGATTTCAACTTACAAATGTTGGCTCTTTCGTTCTATCAAAACTGGGATTGGTAGCGTGTTTCAGAGGAAATGTACGACGGTTACAAGTTCGCCGAGCTCAGGATTGGTTGGGTCGAGTTGTAGCTTTTAGACTGGCATACTCTCAGACGGTAAGGCAGACAACACAAATAAGTTACTATTTCTGTAGGCCTGGGTATTAGCTTCAATTTAGTACTATACTTGGCTGCGTAAAGATGTCAAAACGAAAGTGTCCCACCGTTTTCTATGGCTAATTGGCGGCGCCATCGTTGATTCTCCTATGTAAAGGTTGTATAATGCTACTATGGATGGTAACAATTAACACAGTTACTAGCCATGACTTCTAAACAGTGTTGGTAAGTCGTTTACTGACAAAATCTGCAATGAAAATATTGAAAGTATCTGTGTCTGTAGTACAGATCGTAATGATACATTATTTAGTGTTTCAAAAAACACACTGCAAAGAACAGGACTTTTATGGACAGTGATAGGACTAGATCTTTGGCCAGTCAGCTGCAACTGCATTCAGGACTCTGGGAACTGCTATTATCTCTTTAATAGCAATAATCAACAATGCATTATTAATTATTATACGATAACTAAGCGAGACATGACAGGACAACACTAATTTTCACAAATATGACTGACAGGTTGCTTATCTTACTGATGAATTACAGAAACTAACAATCAGACTGTCAAAACGGAAATGTCCCACGTTTTTAAAGTTCAGTATTTTTACACTAGAACTCAGGAATCACTGCATTGATTTTAATGAGACAAACTTTATATTATGTAGAAAAACATTGCTTCTGGATATTTGTAATCATTGAAGTGTAATTATATGCGTGTGCTAAGATAAAGCTGTTGGAAGACAACTAGCGGGAAATTTTGTCTTGGTGTGCGTTTATTAGAGTGAAAATTGTAACTCTTGATTTGTACGTATTTCGGGACACCTGCGGTTTGACTGCATCGATCACCGATAACTGCACTAGCAATCGAGGGAGGCGTGACGCCTGCGTCACAACTAGGCAGAAGAAGATCTGTTTGCGTCATAGAATCACGTGCCTGTCACGTTACTTCGCACAGAGTGTTTCTATGGGGCCATACGGCGTTCGATACTCTCTTATCATTATTTACTCTTGCTAAGAGTAGCACACAGACGCCATCACTCCTGTATAATATGGAAACCCAGTAAAGCACACACGATATCTACCGAACCTGACAAACAAGACGTCATCATGACCCTCACTCCTGTAGTCTACAGAGATACAGACGCCATCACTCCTGTATAATATGGAAACCCAGTAAAGCACACACGATATCTATCGAACCTGACAAACAAGACGTCATCATGACCCTCACTCCTCTTTACATACAGATGCCATCACTCCTGTATAATATGGAAACCCAGTAAAGCACACGCGATATCTACCGAACCTGAAAAACAAGACGTCATCATGACCCTCACTCCTCTAGTCTAGAGAGATACAGACGCCATCACTCCTGTATAATATATGGAAACCCAGTAAAGCACACACAATATCTACCGAACCTGACAAACAAGACGTCATCATGAGTCATGACCCTCACTCCTCTAGTCTACAGAGATACAGACGCCATCACTCCTGTATAATATATGGAAACCCAGTTAAGTACACACGATATCTACCGAACCTGACAAACAAGACGTCATCATGACCCTCACTCCTCTAGTCTAGAGAGATACAGACGCAAACTGGGAAATAGTAGCACACTGGGAAATACACACCATGAACACTATCGTTTTGAGAGCTGAACTTGGACACAGAAACTTGAATGAAGCATCTCCTAGTCACCTCATGTAAACAGTCGCGATTATTATGAAGCACAGTGCACACAACCTATACTAATTTAAACCTTGCTAGTTTATATACTACTAAAAATACTGATCATGAACTCACTAGAGAATTTGGTAACAACGTTAAAGCTTTAGCATCAGTTCCATTTGACACGGCATCTGTAAAACAGCAATAGTTACACTAGATTCACACATCAGTAACCTTTTCTCTTGCCTATAAGCAACTGAGCAAGCTCTGCTGAAAGAATACGCCAAATCCCCCTCACCACGTTGCGTACAAGATGGCGGACGAGTACGTTTTGGCGCCAATCAGCTGACCAATGGGATCAATTCGCGCGGAATGTTTAGCGCGTAATTCACTTCTTGATTCCAGTGGTATCATAACTTATTTTACGCAGCTAAGGTTGAATCTAGCACCTGTCACAAGGCATCTAGATGTGCATGCTTGATTATTACAGTTGTCCGACACTATTATAATAGCCTCAATTTAAAAATCAACTTCTCAGGTGAAGAGAAATCAACAACATAATGTATCAATGGAACACATTCATTGACTGAGTCTGTCCGTAGTGATTTAGGTAGACAATGTTTCAAAGCTTGTCTCTTCAGTCAACATCGCATAGAATCAGTCAACAATACACTGAAATCAGTTTGTTGTTGTCAATGCCGTCAGAATTGATCTAGAATAAGTGAAAACACTAGTTAATCCAGTACAATAATTCTAGTAGTTACAGGTGTGTAAACAGTGTTAAATATCATTGTGGTAGTTAGTTAACAAAAATCACGTGCTAATGGAGGAAAATCTATACTGAATGATGAACCAAGGCATGAACCATAGAACAGAGATTCAGAGCATAAAGAATCCTGGTGATAGGCATAGCTAGAGTATAGGTACTGAAGGACACGCACTTAAGTTTGAGTCACTTTTCTGTATGAAAGCATGTACAGGCCTTTAGGGAGTAGAATAAAACTGAAATACCACTAGTGATCGAGTGAATGTGCATGACCAGATTCTTACAGAGGCTATTTATGCAACATACCGTCCAACTACGCCTGTACTACAGTAAATAACGTACAGCTCATGATAATGCTGAAGGAATCCTGAAGCTGAAGGAATCATAGCCTTATCGATAACAGCTCACGATCGTAGTAGCGCTATCGCTGACCTGCCCTGCACACTCGCTTCCGCTGCCATGATCGCCATCTTAATGTAGGCGTTACTACCACACCATGTGGTCTTAACCAATGGTTATGCAGGTCCACCGCAGCGCAGTATAACCCAGGATAACTAACGTAGTAAGTTATTCGGTAGTTGCACTGTAGTTATACTGTACAAGTTATACCGTGTGCAGAATTCCCCAGGGTAACCTAGTTATACTGAACAGTGGAAAACCACGGGTAACCATCCTTTTCTTGTAGTGTTTATCAAAGGGACAGGGTGCGAGGCTAAGCGCATCGCACGCTAAAAACTAAGCGCTGATATCAGCAACACAGGTAGAAATCGCTATTTGCTCGGAACTGTATTGATAAATTGTTGGTTCTAAAGCTCCGTTCGTGAGTTATGGCGTGAGATGCTTACCTCGATGGCTGTTCCCGGCTATCTGGACTCCTCTAAAGACAAAACAGTTTACAGCTGACTGCCTTACAGCTAGTGAGTTCGTTTGTACTACAAAACAGCTTGGTAGGTCCGGCGAAATTCTCTCGAAGGCCTACATGTACAGCTCGAGCTTGAGCTACAGTAGTTGCTCATGATCTAGAGTTCTCCGTAGACAAAACTATCCACAGTTGACTGCCTAGAAGCTGATAAGTCACAGGATAGCAGCGTATTTCTAAAGAAATTGTGTAAGCAAGCTATGGACGCTATCTCGCTCGTGTATGTGCTGTGCCGTGCTCTGCACTCGAATTGAACTTTATAGACACGCCCAGTTGAATTAGTGGTCAGCACTGATTGGCTTCTGATTGCATAACTATTATACTGCATTGTGATTGCTGTACTTGCTGTACAGAAATCCTGTATAGATGCATCTGCAGTTGCTGTGTTTGTGGAATGGTGGATAGTCACTGTACAGGAATTGTGCTATAGCTTGCATAATAGGTGGAGTTTACTGTGGCTAGTCCAGTGCTGTGTACAATGGAATTTCACCGAGGCATCAGCACCTTTGGTGCCTAGTTATAATATGACAGCACGTATATATGCATGCAATAGATCCATGGAAGGATCAAAACAGTAACATCAAAGCATGCAATGTAAGCTGCAGTAGAAACAAGTTAAAGTATACTGCAACAAGACTACTGCACTCGTTGCTGTGAGAATACTGCTACAAATATCAACAAACACGTACAACTATCCACCATTCTACAAACACACTAGCAACTGCAGATGCATGTATACAGGATTTCTTTACAGCAGTCACAATGCTTTAGTTATGCAATCAGAAGCCAATCAGTGCTGACCACAATTCAACTGGGCGTGTCTACAATGTTCATTACAGCACACGCATACCACGAGCGAGATAGCTTCCATAGCTTGCTTACACGATTTCTCTGGACCTGCGCTGCTATCCTGTAGTAAAGTCTAACCTATCAGCTTCCAGCCAGTCAACTGTGGGCAGCTTTGCCTTTGGAGAAGTCCAGATTGCCAGCAACGGTAAACAAAGTAAGCAAACCGCGCCATAACTCTAGAACAAAGCTTTGCATCGAACTTTCGCTAGTTCACAACCGAGATAATATTGAGTTCTACCTGCAGTGCAAGTTTCAGAGCTTACCTTCCAGCGTGCGCAGCAAAATGGTGTAACAGACAGACAGACAGAACGACAGACAACGCGATTACAGTATGGCTCGTGGCTCCGCCCACCGAGGCATAATGACTGACTGACTGACTGACTGACAAACAAACGAACTACTGTATGCCTCGTGGCTCCGCCCACCGAGGCATAATAATTACCCGTGCGCAGTATGCGCGAGGGTTATGCGTTTGTGTCCGTCTATATGTGTGGTGTGTGTGTGTGGACAAAAAACACGCTTGTTTACGTCTCACCGCACGAAATTCGCCACAAAAGTGCACTTCGAAGCTTCTTCACTGAATCTATAGTCCTATGAAGACGTTTTCTGTGCTGGCAAGCCTTGCTGGAGCGGCTAATCTATGGCTTTCTAAAGCTACGTGTCCTTGTAAGAGCACTTTACGGTATTGTGGGTGTGTCACCCAACCTCCTAGAGGAAGTAATCGATTAACGGACACCATGAATAATCGGACGCCGTCACAACTTTTTCGCAAGATGAAGCGAACGGCTATTCTTGCAGCTGTGAAGCTGAGCCTCCCCTGTACATATTTACACTATTATAACAACTGGTTGTTTTTGCGTTTAATAGTAAGGCCTGCATAATGAACAATATCGGACTAGACGATGATCGGACGGCCATAATGTATTTTCGACAAACACTGTCTACACTCAGACAATTAGTTAAAACTTAAAACAGATATGTTCAGTGAATACCTACATTAATGCTCTATTAACATAGTAATGGGCAACAGCAACTGTCTGAGTACAAGCTTGCAGCGACTAGTTCTCATCCTACACTACAGGTAACGCCCTCAATAATCGGACATCCAAAATGCGATCTAAATTGCAACGCTCGCTGGGATCGCATCAACGACGAAATAGGCCCATAACTATAACTAGTATGACTGTGTTTAGTGATCGTATGTTGTTTCAGGTGTTAATTCACTCACTGAGCTCAGTTCCCAGTGTGCTACTCAACGTCAAACGGTAAATAACCGAATGCATTTCAATTCTCAGTATGCTATAGCTATATGACACCTGAAACAACATACGATCACTAAACACAGTCATACTAGTTATAGTTATGGGCCTACTTCGTCGTTGATGCGATCCCAGCGAGCGTTGCAATTTAGATCGCATTTTGGATGTCCGATTATTGAGGGCGTTACCTGTAGGATGAGAACTAGTCGCTGCAAGCTTGTGTACTCAGACAGTTGCTGTCGCCCATTACTATGTCAATAGAGCATTAATGTAGGTATTCACTGAACATATCTGTTTTAAGTTTTAACTAATTGTCTGAGTGTAGACAGCGTTTGTCGAAAATACATTATGGCCGTCCGATCATTGTCTAGTCCGATATTGTTCATTATGCAGGCCTTAGTATTAAACGCAAAAACAACCAGTTGTTATAATAGTGTAAATATGTACAGGGGAGGCCTAGCTTCACAGCTGCAAGAATAGCCGAGTTCGCTTCATCTTGCGAAAAAGTTGTGACGGCGTCCGATTATTCATGGTGTCCGTTAATCGATCACTTCCTCTATCCATGTCGATGTCCTCACTCAGTCTCACATGTCGATGTTCTCACTCAGTCTCACATGTACCGTACGTCAGAGCCATTAAACTTTTGAGGCCTATAGGCTATAGCTACGGTATCAGTCTATCTTGAGGCCTTTCTGTGATGTGCCAATCAACTGTTAGTGCATAATAATTATTATGCTATCATCTATTTTCTGGAGCTCTCTATGGGCTAGCTTAACGTGCGTGTTGCAGTAATGCTGGAGTAGTCGTGTTTAGCCCATAGCTCAGCGCACGGTATGTGTTTATCAGAACTCTAGTTATTCCAAGTTTGAGTGCTGTTGCATAAACAGCATTATCGGGACGGACGACGCCTGCTGGCGACGACAGCGACACAAGACAGATGAGAATGAACAGATTTCACGAAACCCTCGGCGTGTTGCATATTGTAGAGTTAGCTCCTTAGTTATGGTTTGCAGAAAGAGCTTTGCAGCTAAAGCCAACCTGCTTTCTATTGAAACTGCACTGCTAACCAGAAGACAGCAAAGTGCTGACAACAACTGAGACAAGGTGTGTCAAGTGCATGGCGTGACCGTGAACACTGAGTAGGTAGCCATTGCTCTTGGCTTTTTCTTGAGATGTCTATGCACCCCCATAGCTGTCCTGAAGTTTAGATGGAATCTACAAGTACCTAGGTAGTCAACTATGGGCGCTTTTGTCGTCAGAGACGTCAAAGACGGCCGTCAAGGTGAGCCAGCCATAACTCGAGAACGAAAGCACTTTAGCAAAATCCATGAGTCACATTGCAAGCCATTGTCATGCTAAGCCTGTTCATACCTTTACTACGGTGGCCCTAAAGGTCGCCCTCTCGCGACTCATGCCCTCGTCCATCGCGACTCATGCCCTCGCCCCTCACGAAATAAGCTAGTTTCTTGAATATTAGCCAGTTCTGCCACTCACGCGCGTCG
>OZ024787.1:7258101-7478613 GCA_964017065.1 Haliclona indistincta | reverse complement strand
AACCGAGATAATATTGAGTTCTACCTGCAGTGCAAGTTTCAGAGCTTACCTTCCAGCGTGCGCAGCAAAAATGGTGTAACAGACAGACAGACAGAACGACAGACAACGCGATTACAGTATGGCTCGTGGCTCCGCCCACCGAGGCATAATGACTGACTGACTGACTGACTGACAAACAAACGAACTACTGTATGCCTCGTGGCTCCGCCCACCGAGGCATAATAATTACCCGTGCGCAGTATGCGCGAGGGTTATGCGTTTGTGTCCGTCTATATGTGTGGTGTGTGTGTGTGGACAAAAAACACGCTTGTTTACGTCTCACCGCACGAAATTCGCCACAAAAGTGCACTTCGAAGCTTCTTCACTGAATCTATAGTCCTATGAAGACGTTTTCTGTGCTGGCAAGCCTTGCTGGAGCGGCTAATCTATGGCTTTCTAAAGCTACGTGTCCTTGTAAGAGCACTTTACGGTATTGTGGGTGTGTCACCCAACCTCCTAGAGGAAGTAATCGATTAACGGGACACCATGAATAATCGGACGCCGTCACAACTTTTTCGCAAGATGAAGCGAACGGCTATTCTTGCAGCTGTGAAGCTGAGCCTCCCCTGTACATATTTACACTATTATAACAACTGGTTGTTTTTGCGTTTAATAGTAAGGCCTGCATAATGAACAATATCGGACTAGACGATGATCGGACGGCCATAATGTAATTTCGACAAACACTGTCTACACTCAGACAATTAGTTAAAACTTAAAACAGATATGTTCAGTGAATACCTACATTATTGCTCTATTAACATAGTAATGGGCAACAGCAACTGTCTGAGTACAAGCTTGCAGCGACTAGTTCTCATCCTACACTACAGGTAACGCCCTCAATAATCGGACATCCAAAATGCGATCTAAATTGCAACGCTCGCTGGGATCGCATCAACGACGAAATAGGCCCATAACTATAACTAGTATGACTGTGTTTAGTGATCGTATGTTGTTTCAGGTGTTAATTCACTCACTGAGCTCAGTTCCCAAGTGTGCTACTCAACGTCAAACGGTAAATAACCGAATGCATTTCAATTCTCAGTATGCTATAGCTATATGACACCTGAAACAACATACGATCACTAAACACAGTCATACTAGTTATAGTTATGGGCCTACTTCGTCGTTGATGCGATCCCAGCGAGCGTTGCAATTTAGATCGCATTTTGGATGTCCGATTATTGAGGGCGTTACCTGTAGGATGAGAACTAGTCGCTGCAAGCTTGTGTACTCAGACAGTTGCTGTCGCCCATTACTATGTCAATAGAGCATTAATGTAGGTATTCACTGAACATATCTGTTTTAAGTTTTAACTAATTGTCTGAGTGTAGACAGCGTTTGTCGAAAATACATTATGGCCGTCCGATCATTGTCTAGTCCGATATTGTTCATTATGCAGGCCTTAGTATTAAACGCAAAAACAACCAGTTGTTATAATAGTGTAAATATGTACAGGGGAGGCCTAGCTTCACAGCTGCAAGAATAGCCGAGTTCGCTTCATCTTGCGAAAAAGTTGTGACGGCGTCCGATTATTCATGGTGTCCGTTAATCGATCACTTCCTCTATCCATGTCGATGTCCTCACTCAGTCTCACATGTCGATGTTTCTCACTCAGTCTCACATGTACCGTACGTCAGAGCCATTAAACTTTTGGAGGCCTATAGGCTATAGCTACGGTATCAGTCTATCTTGAGGCCTTCTGTGATGTGCCAATCAACTGTTAGTGCATAATAATTATTATGCTATCATCTATTTTCTGGAGCTCTCTATGGGCTAGCTTAACGTGCGTGTTGCAGTAATGCTGGAGTAGTCGTGTTTAGCCCATAGCTCAGCGCACGGGTATGTGTTTATCAGAACTCTAGTTATTCCAAGTTTGAGTGCTGTTGCATAAACAGCATTATCGGGACGGACGACGCCTGCTGGCGACGACAGCGACACAAGACAGATGAGAATGAACAGATTTCACGAAACCCTCGGCGTGTTGCATATTGTAG
This sequence comes from Haliclona indistincta, assembly GCA_964017065.1. NCBI lineage: Eukaryota > Metazoa > Porifera > Demospongiae > Haplosclerida > Chalinidae > Haliclona > Haliclona indistincta. The sequence continues at coordinate 7,476,577 of OZ024787.1, read as the reverse complement.
AGTTAGCTCCTTAGTTATGGTTTGCAGAAAGAGCTTTGCAGCTAAAGCCAACCTGCTTTCTATTGAAACTGCACTGCTAACCAGAAGACAGCAAAGTGCTGACAACAACTGAGACAAGGTGTGTCAAGTGCATGGCGTGACCGTGAAACACTGAGTAGGTAGCCATTGCTCTTGGCTTTTTCTTGAGATGTCTATGCACCCCATAGCTGTCCTGAAGTTTAGATGGAATCTACAAGTACCTAGGTAGTCAACTATGGGCGCTTTTGTCGTCAGAGACGTCAAAGACGGCCGTCAAGGTGAGCCCAGCCATAACTCGAGAACGAAAGCACTTTAGCAAAATCCATGAGTCACATTGCAAGCCATTGTCATGCTAAGCCTGTGTAGGCGTGGTATCCCCTAACCTTAATACTCGCATTAATAACTTTCGAGAAACGTTCGTGAGGGACGAGGGAACATTCGTGAGGGAGGACAGAACGTTCGTGAGGGAGGAGAGAACGTTCGTGAGGGGCGAGGGCATGAGTCGCGAGGGACGAGGGCATGAGTCGCGAGAGGCGACCTTTAGGGCCACCGTACTTTACCGAGTTTCAGAAGTGAGCGATGGTCTCTGCAGCTCATTGGACAGACAGAATGAATGAACGAATGACAAACCAAGTACCGTAACCCTCGCGCATGCGCCGAGGGTTAATAAATACTACTGGCACACTTGCCTTCTTGTGCTTCACATGCATTTGCCTCGTTTCCGCCGAAATAAAGCCTAGTTTCTTGAATATTAGCCAGTTCTGCCACTCACGCGTCGATATGCAGCTATTACACGAAAGATATACTAGGGTCCGCAATGAAAAAAACGAGTGTTACAGATTCAGCGAGATTGCGTCTCAGCGTGTAAAGTGGGTTGACCCGAACATAGAACAGGTAAAGAGAGAAGCGCCAAGTCCTTCCTTTTTGCAGGAAAAAACAAAAAGACTTAAAATAACGTGGGCGGAGCTAGCCAATCGCGATTAAAATGCTTTTTATTCGAACAACATTCAACGCCGAAGCTTAGTGATGTTCGTAAAGACGCTCAGAACCATACTTTCAAGAATTCCGAGATCTTGGACGTCGCAGCGTCCTTCGTGTGTTGTTTCCAGGTCATAACCTTGTCTGTCCCTGTAATTCATGCCATTCTTCAGGTTTTTATATTTAGATTAGTGTATAGATTTATTAATCTTATTATAATGTTTCTGTGTTTTTTGTTTGTTTTTGGCTCTACATGAATTTGTAGGTGTCCTTCAGCAGTTAATTTGCCTCAATTAATCCGTTTCCTGTATTATTTTCTGTTTATTATGCTGCTGTAAAGTCTGATAATAATAATAATAATAATTTGAAAGGGGGCGGGGCTCCCGAAACGGCCAAAAATACTCTTTGGGCTCGAGCGCCTTTGTACATTGTGCTGCAGCAACCCTATTGCAGATTTAACTAAGTTAGGTGACAATGTATCTACATAGCAAGTTTTATGACGTTTATGCATTTCCTTCCATCTGGCTCAAAATTTTTAAACATTTTTTGAACCAGATGGAAGGAAGCATGTAAAGTTTATAACATTTGCTGTGCAGATATATTGTCACCTAACTTAGTTAAATCTGCAATAGAGTTGCTGCAGCACAATGTACAAAAGCGCTCGAGCCCAAAGAGTATTTTCTCACAGTCTCGGGAGCCCCGCCCCCTTTCAGATTATGACCTGCAAACAACACACGAAGGACGCTGCGACGTCGAAGACCTCGGACTTCTTGAAAGCATGATCTTGAGCGTCTTTACCAACATCACTAAGCTTCGGCGTTGAATGTTGTTCGAATAAAAAGCATTTTAATTGCGATTGGCTAGCTCCGCCCACGTTATTTTAAGTATTTTTGTTTTTCCTGCAAAAAGGAAGGACTTGGCGCTTCTCTCTCTACCTGTTCTATGTTCGGGTCAACCCACTCTGCACGCTGAGACGCAATCCCGCTGAATCTGTGACAGTCGATTTTTTCATTGCGGACCCTAGATATAGCTTACTTCGTTAAAATCAATGCAAATGTCTATGGCCCCATGTCTAAGGGACTCAATCCAGCTAGCAACAGCAGCATGCGTCAAGAAACAGCGAAGCATTGTGTACCTAAAAACTGTCCTCATTAGCCGCCATGATGGTGAGCTCGCGCCGCCAAATTTGTATTAGGGTATGGCTAAGTTCACCCTAGTCTCGTTCCCAGACCACACCTCTTCCGCTTTGCTTCTGAGGGGGTCTGGCAGCTTGCTCGACTTTACTCGGTCTTGGTGACGTCATTGTCACGCGCTCAATAGCTACACGGATGCAATATGTGGACAAATTGTCTGTATACTAATGTCTGTGGTCACATGAACTACAGCACTCGACAATAGTTATAGATCAGGTCAGGAAGACACGACAGGTACTATGCTGTGTTCCTTGGTGGCGCTCGAAGATGGCAGCGCTCACAAATGTAATGGCAACAACAATAAATCGCAAATTATTTTTCCACACCTGTTGGTAGCGAAATCACTCGTTTGAGCCAGCTAAGAAGTGGCTGGCTGCATAGGCGGCTGCAGGAATTTGAAGTAGTCCGGGCTCGTTTTAGCGGCGCGCTTGCGTGGCCGCAAAAATTTTTCGTTAATGATATTCATATAGGGTGTGGTTTCATTATTTTAGCTCTCGTGACATTCTGCGAAGCGAAAAACGAGCTCATCTACTTGGTCTCACAGGTTCGAAGATAAGTCTCGTTACTACAAGCATAGATAAATACCCCATGTACAGGATTGGAAACAGCTCACGTGAATGCATTTCCGCGCGGGCAGTCCGCGTTCGGGCTATTAGCGCCTATGCAAGTCTTGACCTCCAGCTAGATCGCCACCAAAGAAGAAGAATACGGCTATTTCAGGCACCCAGGGACAACTACGCTGGAGAGAAGCTTAGAGAACATTGATAGATATGCCAGCTATCGTTTGGCCGTGCGTATAATTGTGCTGGAGGCCGCTGGAGGCTACTTCACACCAGATTTGTCGAAGTCGCCGATTCTACAGCTTAGTATGGGACTAGAAGTCTCTTAGGAAGACGGCTACCCAAGTACAAACACTGCTAGAATAACCATGTTGCATCGGTGCGATAGGATAGCAGCCACACGAGCCGTTTGAACGCAGTTCGAGGAGCGTCTTGCTTGGTTTTATGGCTTGGCCGAGGTCGTAGATATGCTGTTTCTGTGGGACTGTAACTGTCCAAGTATACTTTCGTGCTCGGTTCTGCTATTATAGCTGGAAACACTGGTCCTTTGCGCGTTAGGATGGCGTACTAAGATGGGTATAGCTATCTTAGTCTTGGAGTACAGCAAGCAAAAACATGGCCAAGTACGCGGGTTTTGTCGGGTTTTGTACAATTTTGGCAAAAATTAACGATGTAGGCAAGGACTATCAAGGTCAGTGTACATTTGGATCAGTCAATTTCTAATATTAAACAAAATTAAAAATACTATAAAATCAGTATTTTCTATTTTTCAACAATGCAATTCAAAGTGTCAAAAACCAAATTTCAATTTTCAATTTCTGCAAGATAGAATTTGTCACAATCGACGAACTCACCGTAACGTAACAAACCAGGACTCAGTCCGAAGCGAACGAACACGCCTACTTCGCCACACCTACAGTTAAATGGCGACTAGCAGTAACGGTCAGGCCACGCCTGACTAGGCCTGGGTAGCGAGTAAATCAAGGAATCGGACTGAGAGTTTGGGCTGTCTACGTGTAACAGTGCTGGGACTCTTTCCTTAGTATGTTAATTTTGTTGCTGTGTGTGCGTGCGTGCGTGCGTGCGTGCGTGCGTGCGTGCGTGCGTGCGTGCGTGCGTGCCGAGGTGGGTGGGTGGGTGGGTGAGTGAGTGAGTGAGTGAGTGAGTGGGGTGGGTGAGTGGGGTGGGTGGGTGTGTGTCAGAGTGTTATTTTCTTTCCTTCTGCCTTCCATCTCTCTCTGCAGCCAACATGAATGGAGTTGTGTTCATGTGCATTAGCCATTTCCTATCTCTGTGACAATAGTCAAGGTTTGTGCGACAGTCTTTTATTACTCTCAGATTGTTTATTTCCTAACAGCTGTAAAGTGTGCAAGCTTTCAAGAAGCAAACATCACTATCTAGGTATGGATTTTTTAACTGAGTGTTTGATTCATTGTTGTTTGTTTAGATTAAGTGTTGGTTGCTTGTCCATCTAGACTCACTTGGAATCTCAACCAAGGTGTGTGTGTGTGTGTGTGTGTGTGTGTGTGTGTGTGTGTGTGTGTGTGTGTGTGTGTGATGGATTCATTGTTATTATAGTCATCTCGTATCCTGGATGAGTTGCTAGGAGAGGTTGGTAACTTGTCTAGAGCAATGTCTGGTTATGATGATAGACTGGTAGCACTGAGAAAAGCAATGGAGGACAGTAACAAGAACCATGATCACTTAACCCTTGCACGTCTACACACACAGGGTAAATACTCCCATAACTCAGTATGTGTTGGTCTCTTTTGCTTGTACTGATTTTGGAGCCTTTTCATCCACTGTTGTGTTATTAGTGTTGTCATTATAGTGGTATGGTAGGTAAATGAATTGATTTTTCTCTCTTCACAACACAGGAGCCGTCATCAGATGGGTGTGCATTATGGCGTGTAAAGCTGACAAGTCTGATCGTAAAGACAACCACGTCACTATGTTGCAATTGTACTGTGATAATAATTAATTTGTTTGACTGTTGAAAAATTTTTATTCATTCATTGATTATTGACTACCAATCGATAGTAGTATTTTCACAGAAATAATTATTGATCAGTCTAAAAATGAAAACAAACTGTGGGCATGGTATTATAATTAGTTTGCTAGTCAGTGCGACAATGCTACTCAGACCACTGCAAAGTGATTGCAGGGGATTGCATCGACAGTCACACAGCATGATGTATAACAGCACTGCATAGAGCACTAGATGTAAGTGTGTAACTGCTATTGCCATCCTGATTTCACAGCTGAGATGGGTGTTCACTAAACTAGCTAGGTACAGACCCGTTGCATTAGATACAATGTGTTATTGCGAGCCTGATAGAGGAAATTTCAGCATGGTTTAGAGCTTGCCATTGAAATAACTTACTGAATCCTCAGACCCTAATTCCACCTATTAATCCTTACACTCATGGTCAAATCCACACTCATGGTGCAGCTACGACTGTAGAGAGGGACTCGATCCTTTTCTTATGTGATATAACATACCAACTGTCGTGTTCATGATTATTTTAGACTCAATAACACATGACTTCTATGCACCTTGTCCCATGTTTTGTGTTTCTCTATTACTCACACTAACATAAACGGGTCCAGGCCCGGGCATGTTCGGGCAATGCCAGAGCCAATGCTGGAAATTTCTACCTTTGGAAATGGCCTAGATAACTGGGTAGTTGATTTCTGCATTTAAAGTGGCATATTTTCAAAGGCCCAAGCTCTGGGACCATTGATGAAATCGCTTGGCTCTTCGTGCTATCAGCACAATAGTGTTAAATTATTTAACCATGCATGCCTACTATAAATAATGATGAACCCAGGCGAAAGTGAATTTCTGTAGCCGCCTATGCACACTTTATAAGTATACAATCAGTGATTACTATTATCATCACACACTGTCTCTTTGTAATAAATTTAATTTTTCCTCTCTTCACAACACAGGAGCTGTCATCAGATACTACCATCAGATGAGTGTGTATTATGGCATGCAAAGCTAACAAGGGAACACAAAGACTACCACACTATGATGCTGCAATTGTACTGTGATAATGTTTAAATATTGACAACTTTCAATGATTATCGAGAATTAAGAAAGTAATCAATCAGAGGGTTGCTATTGACAATTGTGTGGTGAGGTTAAATCACAGCATCTTATGGAGTCCTACTGAAGCAGCTGACAACTACAGAAATTCTGGCGGCCATTTAATAGACCCACATGGTTTTGCAACTGATCCTATCTTGGACAACACCAAAATTGTGATATGAGAGAGAGCATTTACAGATTTATAGCTACCAACATTCGACCAAATATTTTCTTCTTTAGTTAATGGCAATTCTAGACCTTTTAGAGAAGCCTTGCTCTTTTACTGTGATGTGACTTATAGGCTTTCTTGTTCATAGATGTGAACTCTGCATGCATGCATTAAGATTCAATAATGATGATAATAATTATTATTATTATAATGCCCGCAAGGGAATAGTGAATATAAGACACTGTAACAGGCTAGTGAGAAATTAGAATGGAAAGTGTGGTCTCGTGCACGTGGATACGGAGGGAGCACTAGCAAGATAAACTGCATGGCATGACCATAACCACCACTGACAATCATTCTGTCTTCAGCAAGATCCCACAGTCTACGCCGATCTGTCCAATGTATGAAGCCGTCTGCTCAATAGATCAGGGAGGTGCTCGGTACAAGACCAGCACACCAGAGTGTGGTGGTGTAGAACTAGCTAGGGTCTAGAGCTCGCTTGTGCATTCTCCATGCATGCAGTCGTATAGATGTATCATAGAAAAACTATCTACCATTAATGTAAGGACTTGACTACTATTACTAACATGCATGCAGAGGGAAAGGCCGGTAAGCTATAGGGTCTAGAAGTTGACCGTGCTAAGCCTTTTTCCTGCTGCAGTATAAAAGATGTATGCCATTAGTTTTTGCAGTAAAACTACCTAGGGTCTATAGAGCTCACTTGCATTCTCCAGTCGTAGACTGGGGATGTACCATTATAGTAATGTAACGACTTGACTGCTATTACTAAACGTGCAGACTGCGGTAAAACTATAGCTATACTAGGGTCTAGAAGGAATTGCCTGTGCTCAGTTTCATTGTTGAGTGCGGATTTGACTGCATGCTATTACTAACATGCAGAGGGAAATTTCAGTAAAGTAGCTAGGGTCTAGAAGTTGACCGTGCTAAGTTTCTGCAGTGGTAAAGATGCACCATTAGTGTAAGGACTTGACTGCTACTACCCTGCAGAGGGAAATTCTAGTAAAACTAGCTAGGGTCTAGCTAACTGAGCACAGGCAACTTCTAGTCTAGAAGTTGCCCGTGCTCAGTTTCTGCAGTGGTATAGATGTACCATTTGTGTAAGGACTTGACTGCTACTAACCTAGCTGCAGAGGGAGATTCCAGTAAAACTAGTTAGGGTCTAGAAGTTGCCTGTGCTCAGTCTCTGCAGTGGTAAATGCACCATATATTGTGGATTTGACTGCTATTACTAATCTGCAGAAGGAAATTCCAGTAAAACTAGCTATAGGGTCTACAAGCTGTCGACTGCGGTCAGTTTATGCAGTGGGAGTGATAGATGCACCATTAGTGTAAGGATTTGACTGCTTTTGTTAGCTTGGTACTATGCTGCAGTGTCGATTTCAGTAAATCTACGTCTAGACAGTAAGTCATTTCACTGGGAAGTGCTGAATTTCCATCTGCAGTGGTATCATGCGTAATAGCAGTGAAGTCCTTATTCTAACTCACAGTCCACTGTGTAGAAATACTGAGTTCTACCTAGCTATTTTTAGCGAACACCCGTCTCTTCTGTGAAATCAGGATCGCCATGCATAGCAGTTACGCTCGCATAGAGCGGTGCATGCAACTCATGCAATCCCATAGACCTCATACCATGCCCACGGTTTGTTCTAGGATTAATCTTGCGACTGAAACATTACTATTGATTGCTCGTTTTGTCTCCTCAATGATCAACGGTTGAATAACTTGTCAATATTCAAACAAAATTATCACAATACAATAATTGCAACACAAGTGGTGTGGTTGTCTTTATGATCACTTGTCAGCTTTACATGCCATAATACACACCCATCTGATGACGTACGGCACCTGTGTTGTGGAGAGAGGAAATCAATTCATTTACCTACCAATACTAATAACACAACAGTGGATGCAAAGGCTCCAAAATCAGTTGATATCGACTGAGAAAAATAACTATTGTCAATTAACTCTTTACAAAACACATCAACATTGCAAAAGAGACACATAGTGTGTTATGAGAGTAGTTATCAGCAATAAAACACTTCAGTACAAGCTAATTTGCTTCAATAGATTGTTCTAATCACATGGCTATTGACCACGCCCACATTGGTAACATCCTACCCTCAAACTAAGGAATAGCTTCGATTCTTTTGCTGCATTACATACACTTATGCACGCACAAAACAAAGCAAAGGCAAAGCAAACACACACGTGTGCGTATACACACACACACCTGAGCAAACAATGTGGTTCTTTCACTCCAGGTCTGAGACACTTTGCTCCAACGATACTACTACATACTCTCAGAGGTGGTTACAGAAATCGATCTCTAGTAAATGAGAGTGGTCGAGAAAAGGAATGAGAAATAGAATAGAACACTGTGACTTTCATTGTACTTAAAAGTTTAAGGGACATTGTAAATTTGAAAGCAGCTACTGTGTGCTGGTGCTATGCTTAAACCTTCTGGAGTGAACTCACGAAAACAGTAACTGTGCCTCACCAAAGTCTATGAATAATGCAAAACGCTGATGCAATAAAGCACCAAAGGTGCAGATGCCTCGGTGCAGTAGCATGTATGCTAGCATGCAATTAGCAGATACATTATGACAGCACGTATGCATGAATGCAGTAGATCCATGGAAGCATCAAAACAGTGTCATAGAAGCATGCAATACCAGCAGATCCATGGAACATGCAGGCAAGCAGCAGATCATAGCAACAGTGCTATGGAAGCACAGGCTAGTGGCAGCTATCCAGTAGCAGCAGATCATAGCAACAGTGCTATGGAAGTGCATTCTAGTGACAGCTTATCCAGCAGCAGCAGATCATAGCAACAGTGCTGTCGAAGCGCAGGCTAGTGGTAGCTATCCAGCAGCAGCAGCAGCAGATCATAGCAACAGTGCTATGGAAGTGCAGGCTAGTGGTAGCTATTCAGCAGCAGCAGATCACTGTTGCTATGGAAGCACAGGCTAGTAGCAGCTATCCAGCAGCAGCAGCAGCAAAGCAGCAGCAGCAGCAGGCAAGCAGCAGATCATAGCAACAGTTCTATGGAAGCGCAGGCTAGTGGCAGCTATCCAGCAGCTGTACAAGCTGTTGTACAAAAGTTGTATTGAAGCCAAACAGAATAATGTAGCTGGGCGTGACTGTAACTGCTCTGCTCGCTCCGGCTCACCTGTCGAGCAGCTAAGTGAACTCAAACACACTTTCGCTCGCTAGTTTCACTGCTGCCAATGGAGTCGCGCGAGCTGTACTATCACAGATCAAGCCTTCAAGTTGCACTGTAGCCATCTGTAGACAGTTTTGTCTATGAAGTAGGCCCGAGCGCTCAAGACGGCTGTTTAGGTTAGCAAATCACGCCATAACTTCAAAACAAAGGCTTTAATAGCAAATCTGTCAAATTTGATTTTCATAAACTATCGAGATCTACCTGTATTGCAAGTTTCAGCGCTTAGTAGCAAGCGGTTGCTGAGATACGCATTGCGGACAAACACACACACACACACAAACGAACAGACTACTGTATGCCTCGTGGCTCCGCCCACACCTCGGCATAAAAATACTATTACTTTGTAGGCAAAAATTAATTGCAATAAATTTATTCCCAATCATAGAGATGAAAATTATGATTGGGAAACTATAATTTCTATCAAGCCTAGGTCACTAGCTTGTCAGGTGAGTACACTACAGCTGAACCACCAAGGCACACAGTTGCAGTGACTTACATCAAAGTTTCACCATCATATTTGAGCTCTAGCTAGATCAAGGGGTACATGGTCGCTCCAATTGGTCCTGTACTCACATCTGTGACCGTGGTCAAGAATTTTGGTCAGCCAAATCACAATCGGGCGGCCTTGATCATTTGACCGTACTGATTTTGCTACGTTGAATTTTGCTCACGAGGCAGCCTCTGATAATAATTAGCTAGCGCTGGCATGACTGTTGACTTGACCGCTCAAGCATGTCCTTACTTCTGCCTTGACCGCTCAAGCAAGCCATTCTGTCTTGACTGCTTGACCAAATCTATAGCTTAACCGCAGTTTGCAGATGTGAGTACAGGGCAGATTGGAGTAACCACCTCTTGTAGATCTATTGGGTGGTTTTAAAGCTCGAAATAAAGGAGGAATACACACACTCTCTCTCTCTCTCTCTCTCTCACCGAACTACGGTCTCACTACGGTTCTACCTCGAGGGTGACGCGTACCTGGTTGATGAGACACAACTCAGAGCCTAGTGCTATGATCCATGCAGTCACTAGCACACCGGCCGTCAGCATGGACGACAACTCAGCTGTTTTTCCTCTTACACTACAGAATCATACTGCACTGCTAGTCGCCATTTTATTTGTGGGTGTCACATGCACAAAGGGTGTGTTCGCTTTGGACCGAGTCCTGGTCCGTTACGTTACGGCGAGTACGTCGATTATGTCAATTCGATCTTGCAGCAATAGAAAATTGATTATTGGTTTTTGACACACGATTTTAGTCCTTTTTATTCTTTTTATTAATAGAATATTGACTGATCCAAATGTACACTGACCTATCAAGTACAGGCCGAACACGGAGTGCCCGCGCTAATGTGCAAAAATGCACCTAGTTACCAATCCTGTACATGGGGTATTTATCTATGCTACAAGTATATGTTATACCATGCCTACCCGTGGTGTATCACGAATACACGAAGCAATAACTATTAATCCCGAGGGCGTAGCCCGAGGGATTAATGGTTATTGCTGAGTGTATTCATGATACACCACAGGTAGGCATGGCATAACTGACTTGTACCATGGCAACCACAAGGCCCACTGATGTCTGTCGGTTTCTATAGGATAAATAAGGGCGGCTTGCGCACTCTTTATAGTTTACTGGTGAGGTTGACTCGCAACTCTCACCCCTTCCTATTTTTCTCTCTGGAAGGTTGATCATTTCTATGATCTTTTTTGCCCAGTGGGAGTCATGTGACTTCCCGTGGAATAGCCAGATATACCACAGGAAATCACATGATAAACCGTGGAATATCTAGTTATTCCACAGGAAATCATGTGACTTTCCATGGTATATCTGAAATACACCACTGGCGGTGCCTTTGAAAATAAGGCTTCCCATGGTACAAGCCTATTTATCCTTGAAAAATGCACGTTATATACGTTGCGCTCGCACATTAATATTTCAGCTAGCCAAGCCAGCCCGGGCCTGCAGCCGCTTATGGCTGGCTGCCTCGAGTCGTAGTACTTATTAGTCAACGAAGATTACCCTAGATGCTCTCTGTCATCGATAAATCTGAACACACTGCACTACCTGATCATGTGCTCAACGGCGCGTTTGTCATGTGAATTATGAAAATAAGGCGATCTGGCGCGTTGCCCGATGTGCCCGATCTGGCGGGCAACGCGCGCGAAACTTTGAACTTTACTACAGTTAGCGTTAATTTATTTGCTTACCCCAGAGCAAACCTCTCCTTCTTTTGTACACGAGCAACGGTCTCAAACTAAGTGTAAGCCCTTGTCTGGACACAAGTTACCTCTGATCATTGAGTAGCAATGTTGATTTTTCCTTTTTCTTAGAAATCTATTGCAAGACATGCATCCAGAACTATGACTGAACTCTCTGAAGATTAATTTTGTTCCTGAATATAATTATGCTAGTATTATTCTATCTATGCAGTGATTAGCCAAGTACAATTGGACAGTTTAAAACAGTACAATAAGATAGGACAATACAAACAGGCGACAGATCTGTGAGGGGGAAAGACACCAGTCACACACACTGTTCATGAGAATCTTACAAAACATACAGAATGAGTGATGTTTCTATCCACTATACAGCAGGACTCCTCTTTACAATGCCCTCCTCATGGACACTGACAGTTTCTCTGTGAAAAGACATCATAGTTATCACACATCACTACTAGCAGCATTGCTGCAGCTACATGAGTAGTTCTCATTGCCAGAAATGTAATACAAAAAGCGGTCATCTCAGGTTTGACCGTAAATATCTAATAATACGTGATCATACGTGAGTTGTCAAGGTTACGTAATAATGCTACATGCAACATATGACTTTAGCTTAGACGCCTTGGCAGCTATCTCTCCAGCTTTGCGCCGTAGATGTTTTTGGAGCCTTTCACACTCTTCATCCAGCGTCACGGTGTGCTCCCGAACAGCCATGTTGACTAGCTCGATGTAGTTCTTGTCCTCACTCTGATCGCGATACCATGAGTATAGTAGCCGGTGCGGGACACTCAAACAGCAAGCTACATCACACCAGTCTGTTGTTCGAGTACGTCCAGCAGCTAGGTCCTCGATGGTAATCTCTAGACTCGGTGCTTCTGTCGGTGTACTGTAGCCATCACAACTCAGACCGAATCACTAAAAAACGAACAGAAAGCACCAAACACACAATAATCCTACTTACATTTCCCGCTCTTTTTGCAGATTGAACACTCCTTGTGGCATGAGCGACAGAACTAGATGAACTAGACACCATGCTAGTGGCAGAGACAGCTCATTATAGCAAAGCCACGCCCGGTGAGCCACGCCTCTAGTGAACTGAAACTTAGTAATTTTCAAGCAGCGATTGTACAAGGGTTTTTCTCACCTGCAAGAAAACAGAACAGTCCAACTAATAGCCCAACTCTTCGACTTAGCGTACAGATGCGCGGAACTAAAATAATATATGTGCGTTACTGTGAAACGTTGCAGCAAAGCAGTGAAAGTACTCGAATTTTGCACAAAAATGTATTAGAGCATTTAGGAATTTGGTCTGAATTTTCAACGCGCTGATGTACAAGACACTTTTCAACGGAGCACAGTAGAAGCATTTCAAGATTTGTTACTAACACACTGAACTATGCAGGCAGATCCGCGGAGCGGGTATTCGGCAAACAGGTAAGTCCTGAGCGCCCAGTGAAGTCAGCCACTCGATGCCCGCCATACTATTCGACAAAGCCGTATACGGAGATAATATACGGAAAATTTACTCCGTGTCCATTTCTTTCTGGCAATGTGAAGCGTATACCTGTACCGTAGGCTACCTTGTCGAGGCTGCTATAGTGTGTACTGTTGTGACCTTTTGTTGTCAGACAGACATTATTTTTATTACAAGTAACTTGTATTGTATCATGTGATCATGTCACCTCTGTTCTCATCTGCCTATTTATTATGCCTCGGTGGGCGGAGCCACCTGGCATACAGTAATCGCGTTGTCCGTCATTCATTCATTCATTCAGTCTGTCAGTCTGTCTGTTACACCATTTTTGCAGCGCACGCTGAACGGTGAGCTCTGAAACTTACAATGCAGGTAGAAGTCGATATTATCTTGGTTGAGAACTAGCGAAATTTCGATGCAAAGCTTCGTTCTAGAGTTATGGCGTGGTTTGCTCACCTCGATGGCTTTTGCTGACAATCAGGACTTCTCCAAAACAAAACTACCCATAGCAGACTGCTTAGTAGCTTGTAGGTTAAATTTATACTACAGGATGGCAGCGCAGGTCGGTAGAAACTGCGTGAGGAAGCTACTTGTAACCAGAACCCGGCAGGCCGAACTGAACATATAGACACGCCCAGTTGAATTAGTGGTCAGCACTGATTGGCTTCTGATTGCATAACTATTATACTGCATTGTGCAGAAAAGTATAATAGTTTTATAAGTTGTCAGCCACTAACATAGTGTTAAACTAGCAACAGCAGACTTTCATTACAGCTTGTGTATTTTAGTTCAGCGTATTTAGTCAGACAGGCATGTATGCATAACATTCCACCAAGGCATAAGCACCTTCGGTGCCTAGTTCATGCTAGCATTCTGTCAGCTGGTCTGTCATAATACTTTTATGCTGCCGGTTTTATATATCTCTGTCAACGGTAGAGCGAACCCTGCTTACTAAGATACTACATGTACTACAGCGCTAACCTTTATGGTACACTTGGTGACTAGCCTCTCTTCATACCACCCGCTACAGTACCAAAACCAAGCTCTGCTGTATAGGTGTCTGAGCTGACGGTGGTGGTTCTGGGTATAGATTTGCTGCTCAGAACGTCTCCTAATCCGTTAGCTGCCTCGGGAGAAGAGTAGCTCTACAAACCCTCTTATCTTCTACAACAGAGAAGAGAAGCATTCTTCTTTCTACAACAGAGAAGAAAGAAGAACACCTGAGACGTACATATAGGAATGCCTGATACATGGGCACACATGTTGAGCTATTTGCTGCAGCCACTTATTTCAATATACCAGTGTAAACTTTTGTTGCAGATCACAAAAATCTACGATGGGAAGTGTATAAGCCACTAACAACTAAGAATCTACATTATCCTGTCACTGTGAACAATAACTAGATGAGTTGTTTACTACTCAACAAAGCATGCAAAGCCACATCGAACTCCCATACTATCCCAACACACACTACGATAGCAATGTAGATTGTAACACTGAACTATGCAGTAGCACTAAGCCTCAAGTCAAATCCTTTACAGATACCAATCACAAGTCATTGAACTGTGTAAGTTGTGTTATTTACATATTTCTATCTCAACACCCCACCCTTGGTTACCTGATAATGATTGCTGCTGTCTGTGTAGACCAGCTGAGCATCCTCACGTCCCTCATCAGCTCACTGGAGTAACTGCACTGATGTGTCAGTGTGGTCCCTAGGCAGGCGAGGCTATTTAGGGGCGGAGCGCATATCAAACCACGCCTTTGCCACGTGACTTCCGGCACCAGGCCGGATGGGTGAACTTAGCCATACCCGTTTCCCGTTTGGGGTTGGCCAACGTCATACTTCCGCTTTTGACATCGATATGCAAGATCTTCGCAATCAACTGTATCACTAGTACAGCCCTTGAGCTATAGAGGCTACAATATACCACAGCAAATTGTGGCCGAATGTACTAACTTCTCTTGTCCTGACCATTCTGCTCAGCTGAGCCTGAAATGATGGTCTTCGTCTGTCGGAAGCAAGTCTTTGTCTTTATTTTGGCAATCTACATCGCAGTATGTACTACTGCCAGTAAGCTTTAATATGTCTATATTCATTAGTCTTGTGTACACTGTTTCATTCTCTGTTGTATAGCTATCACAGAAGGTCCTGTGTCAGTAAGTGCACTGGTTGGAGAGAATGCTGTGTTTCACTGTGCCGGTAATGGTGTCTCCATAGTCTGGATAGTAGATAATAAATTTGCTACTGACAACGAAATCACAAGTCGAGGTATTCGTCCAAGCATCCCTGTGACAGGTTCAGGTACGATACAGTCCTCTCTCACTGTACCAGCAACGATAGAGAACAATGGCACTACTGTACACTGTGTATTGTATCCTGGTGAAGTGACTAGCAGCAATGCAACCTTGACTGTTCTCTCTGGTGAGTTGTGAACAATACTAGTAGACTAGTTATCTCAAAGTAAATTAAAAAGATTTCTATCCAAATCAAAAGGATGTAGTGATGAAGAAATCTACCACTGGTTCACAATGTAAACCAACAAGGAACAAGCATGGAATGGTAACACGATTGACTTGCTAACAGACCATAGATCCCTACATCAGTGGCTGCTGTGGCCTGACTATAGCTAGTTCAGCTAGTTGCTGTTGACTGACACCTGACATGCATTGAATTGAATTCAGCTGTTTGTGACAAAATAAAATTGATCATAGTCTTATGTACAGCCACTGATGTAGGGATCTATGGTCTGTTAGCAAGTCAATCGTGTTACCATTCCATGCTTGTTCCTTGTTGGTTTACATTGTGAACCAGTGGTAGATTTCTTCATCACTACATCCTTTTGATTTCGATAGAAATCTTTTTAATTTACTTGTTTGTGTCCTTTTTTCCTTTTCAGTGAAGTGCAGTTCAATATCATGCATGTACTGAGAAGTCTTTGTTTCCACCATTAGTTTAGTATTGCTGTTGTTGATGGCTTTTCTTAAACTTGTAGCTAAAATTGATATATCAGCTCTGCCTAGTCGCCTACGCATGCATACGAGCCCCGCCCACCCTTGTTTGTAGACCTATGGCAAGCGCAGAATGGCGATCCTACACGAGCTTACCGTTCTTCGAAGACTCCAGACAAATGCCGGGTATGTGTTCTCCGTGATATTGATCCATACTGCGCGGCGATACTCTAGCTGCTTGGTCACGTGCGCTAGCCACTGCTTGGTCACGTGCGTATTGCGCAATCACAATAATGGCGTCTAACACTAAGCTGACATGGATCACGATCGAGAAATCGCTGAATTTACATCGCCGTTACGCTAAAAACAAAGTTCAAAAGGCACAAGCCAGGAGAATTTCACGACTGTTCGTGGGTGTTTTGGTCTCGGCACTGCTCGCGTAAAGGCGCTAGGCGAGTTGAAGAAAGAAGAAAGATGAAGAAGAATAAGAAGAAAACGAAGATGACGGAACTCGATTTTCACCGTTTCCAGGTTCGTCACTTTAGTAACAATTTCGAGCAATCTCCTTGCTACTGTAAGATGGGGCAACGCCAGATAGCAGATCTAAGTGTCTATGGACGTATAAAATTCATCACCAGGCGAAATATCAGCGTTTGAACGCTAATACATTGTATGTAGCCGCCATCTTGTTTTCTCGTTCATCCCTACATAGGGAGTCACTACCGTGCCTCCCTAATCACTACCGTGCCTCCCTAATATTGCTATCATACAGGTATTGGTACTATGCGAGTCACTAATGTCAGATTCATTCCTTCATTCAACACTCTACTATGGGAGCCTCCAGTAACTGCTGGTGTACTCAGTGATCTCTCTTACATAGTGACTGTAGTGAACAACAACACTGGTGATGTGATCGTCAGTGACACTACCACCAACACTCAGTATCCTCTACCAGTGGTTGATCTCCAATTTTGTCAGTTCTACAAAGCTAATGTGACTGTAATCTCAGGCTTGTATGGTGATAGTGCAGTCATTATAGAGAGAACACCAGGAGGTGAGTATGCATTGAGGTAAAGCTTCCTGCATTTTACACTATCTACTTCAGCATCACTGGAAGTTTGCATTAAATTTAATTTATATTTCTTATCCATAGACTATTACAATCTTGCAAACTTGTCTCAACCTGTGGTAGCCAACTACAATATCACTCACAGAGCTGCTACTTTTGCAATCAATGTACAACGAGTAAGTATAATATTCATGAACATGCCTGCATAATCATTGGTTTTAATTTTAGCGGAGTCTTGCTGTCTGTCCTGATCAAGAATTGTCTTCT
The DNA here is from genome assembly GCA_964017065.1 of Haliclona indistincta. Taxonomy (NCBI): domain Eukaryota; kingdom Metazoa; phylum Porifera; class Demospongiae; order Haplosclerida; family Chalinidae; genus Haliclona; species Haliclona indistincta. The sequence continues at coordinate 7,459,336 of OZ024787.1, read as the reverse complement.
GTGACTTACCCAGTGACAAACAGCTCAAACAAGACCCCACACACTACTGTGGCTATTTCACAACCTGGTGTAATCGACTACATAATCTTCATCGAAAAGAATATTCACTATTCATTTGACCTTATAATCGGCATTGGGAATAGAAACATCGAAATGATGACAGTTCTTTTCAGTAAGTTCAATTGTTTTAGCATTTTCTTCCTATACACCTGTACAGGTTCCTACGATGTCCAACAATGTGATGTTCATTCTGATCTTGCCTCCGTACTAGTGGAGTGTATTTTTGCTATCAATTCAACTGAACAGGGTATTGCAATTATACAAAGTGAACAAGGTCACACTGTAGAAACTAGAGTATTGGATCGATTGAGTGGAACTAACAAAGGATCTGTCAACATTACGGGTCTACCAACCGGGATTTATCGTGCCAGAGTTTTCGATCAGTTGGAAGATCACCTTAACAACATTGCTCCTGCTTATGAACACGATGCGCTAATAACAATCAAAGCAACAACTGCTTCCAGCCCTATCGACACATTGTCAGGTATGTGACTTTATTGTTCATCCAAATCATTTGCATTTTTTAGCCTGCTAAAAGCACACTTTTAACATGCTACATGCTTGCTAACTAGACTAGTAGAGGCCCTGACTAAGATTTGTATGCATTTAATTTAGGAGAGAATACACCAACATGTAACTCAACTGTTTTAGGGTAATTTGGCCTCAAGGAATAAGATGTGTTATGTGCCAATTTGTCTAACCGCTGCAAAATACCCGAAAATGACCACACCCTTTTTATCGGCAGTGTCACTAACAATAATTGCTCTATCTTCTTAACCATTTAGTAACCTACTTTCTAGCAACTGTTCTAAGGTAATATGGCCCTAAGGAATGTATTGGGATGTGTGCCAAAACCAATATTCACTGCAAAAAAAAACAAAAATGGCTGCACCTTTTCCAGAAATGCATTAACATCTCTATTTTAAAGAGTTTAAATATTTTAAGATTTGATGGTTTGAAAGCAGTTTATTAACTCGAGGAGCCACTTAAATATAAACTTAGGCAGTATTTAGTATTAAAAAAATGATTTTCACAATAATTAAGTTATTCAGTGATAGGGTTTTTGCAGGATTCATGTAGGTTATAAACCGAGGTAGAGGTGTATATGAGAATTTGGATACCGAGGGCGAAGCCCGAGGAATCCAAATTCACATATGCACCGAAAACCGAGGTTTATAACCGGTTTAAACGACTTACCTGGAGGGAAAATAGCACTTTTGTACCAGCAAGCTACCTGAAACGGCGCAAAACATACAAACAGCATGATAAACGGCGCTTAGTTTGCTGCCTAGTGCGCGGAGGCACCATGTTTTTTACACCTGCCCACGCACAGGTCAATATGCGAATTTGGATACCTCATTACATCAAAGAGAATTATTCATATCATAGTTTAAACCTCCTTTACACTTGCAGTATTTGCAACACTTGATTCTAGCTACCTAGCTGCAGCGACATGTCCATTCTTGTGGGCACATTTACCACATGTACGTACAAGAATCAGGAAGGTCTTCAGGCTTGGAGGTAACAATACCAGGAACTATTAAATTTTCTTTATGAAACCATACGACTCAGCATTCATTTCTAAACCATCTTTAGGTGGGGCTTTTATCCATAGCTGTTGTTGATAATATGCCCTTTGAATATGCTTTCTTGCATTGGCTGACGTGCAGGGAATTTTCTCAAAGTCCATTTTGAGGGAATTGCTATTAAAAGCAGCAAGACGCAAGTCATCAAAATTAATGCTTCCAAGTCTTATGTTGGCTTGAGACACCTTATTATAGATAATTTTCTGCCATCTGTATCATGCTCTCTGTCAAGTCTGAGTTGATAAAGACTTAAAGTTCTGTATCAGTGTTAAATTGTTGTAGATAGCTTTCATTGCTGCATGCTTCATAGAAATTTTGCTAGTTGTACATGTATCACATCTAGTCAGAGCACGGAGTGCAGGAAGACACCTTCCAAGCTTGTCCCCAGTGCTGTAGTAAGGTATCTCAAGCCAACAAAGACTTAATTTTGATGACTTGAGTCTTGCTGCTTTTAATAGCAATTCCCTCAAAATGGAGTTTGAGAAAATTCCGTGTATGTCGATCAGCCAATGCAAGAAAGCATATTCAAAGGGCATACTATCAACAACAGCTATGGATACAAACCCCACTTAAAGATGGTTTAGAAATAAACACTGAGTCGTATGGTTTCATAAATAGTTCCTGGCATTCAGTTGTTACCTCCAAGCCTGAAGTTTAGTCCTTCCTGATCCATGTACATGTGGTAAATGTGCCCACAAAGAATGGATATGTCGCTGCAGGGTAGCTGGAATCAAGTGTTGCAAATACTGCAAGTGTAAAGGAGGTGAATCCTGCAGAAACCCTATCACTGAATAACTTAATTTCTGTGAACATCATTTTTTAATACTAAATACTGCCAAGTTTATATTTAAGTGACTCCTCAAGTTAATAAAATTAATTGTGTCTTTTTGTTGGTAATACGCTGTACTTGTACTGTTTTCAAACCATCAGAATCTTAAAATATTAAACTCTTTAAAATAGAAATGTTAATGCATTTCTGAAAAGGTGTAGCCATTTTTCTTTGCAGTCAATATTGGTTTTGGTACACATCCCAATACATTACTTAGGGTCATATTACCTTAGAACAGTTGCTAGAAAGTAGGTTACTATAATGGTTAAGAAGATAGAGCTATAGTGTTATTGTTGGTGGCACTGCCAATAAAAGGGTGTGGTCATTTTCGGGTATTTCGCAGCTGATAGACAATTTGGCACATATCACATCTTATTCCTTGGGGTCAAATTACCCTAAAACAGTTGTGTTATCCTCTCCTAAATTAAATGCATACAAATCTTAGTCAGGGCCAAGACTAGACTGGTGACGTGGAATTAACACGTGATTTCAAACCGTGACGTGACATTGATTACATTCTATTGTGTCACGAAAACATGGCATCAGTGACCAGACGTTCCCACCCTGGTACGTCTGGCCCGCAAGACTAGATAGCTGCTACATCATTGCTATTCCATGGAGCAGTATGCTCAGACTCTGTTTGTTGCATGCATGCCTGAAGTAACATGCAGCATCCACTTCCATCTATGAATTTTGGGTGCAGAAACATTTCCTGGAGTCTAAGTACTAACACACCATCTGGCATCTAAAATATTTTCCAAGAGATTGTCTTCATAGTACTATTTTAGTGGCTAGGGGAGTACCCTCTTCCTGATCTCTGTTTGGAATTGCTATTTCCTGTTGACCTGTTCACATCTTTTTTATGGACAGTACTCTTGAAGTCTTGGTTAGTTCACTATTAAGCAGTGTGTTTGTTCTATTGCATGTTTATGATAAGCAAAATTATATACAGCTTTGCATGTTTATGAGTTTTCAGGACAAGGTATAATGAAACAGTGAGTGAATTGTGTTATCTATACAATTCTGTTTTAATTGAGGTGGTTTTTCAGCTGCCTAGTTTTATTCCTTAGTAGTGTGTGACTTACTACCAGAGTGTGAAGGAGTGTCATATCTAGTTTAAAAGAAAATAAAAAAGATTTCTATCGAAATCAAAAGGATGTAGGGTTGTGAAATCTACCACTGGTCCACAATGTAATCTAACAAGGAACAAGCATGGAATGGTAACACGATTGACTTGCTAACAGACCATAGATCCCTACATCAGTGGCTGCTGTGGTTGGTTATAGCTTGTTCAGCTAGTTGCTGTTGACTGACACCAGACATGCATTAAATGGATTCAGCTTGTGACAAAATAATTATTGATCTTATGTACAGCCACTGATGTAGGGATCTATGGTCTGTTAGCAAGTCAATCGTGTTACCATTCCATGCTTGTTCCTTGTTAGATTACATTGTGGACCAGTGGTAGATTTCACAACCCTACATCCTTTTGATTTCGATAGAAATCTTTTTTATTTTCTTGTTTGTGTCCTTTTTCAGTGTAGTGCAGTTCAATATCATCCATGTACTGAGTCGTCTTTGTCATGGTTTCCACCATTGGTTTAGTTTCCTGTTGTTGATGGCTTTTGTTTATTATTAACAATTTTAAACTTGTAGCTAAAAATATTTGTTATCTGGTACATATCAGCTCGCCTACGCATTCATGCATACGAGCCCCGCCCACACTTATTTGTAGACCTGTACGCCGGTTATAATTATCTGGCAAGCGCAGAATGGCGATCCTACACGAGCTTGCCCTTATTCGAAGACTCCAGACAAATATGTGTTCTCCATGATCCATACGGCATGGCGATACTCAAGCTAGTGCTTGGTCACGTGCGCTAGCCACTGCCGGCTTGGTCACGTGCGCGCGTGTTGCGCAATCACAATAATGGCGTCTAACACTTAGCTGACAATGGATCACGATCGAGAACTCGCGGAATTTAGATCGCCGTTTCGCTAAAAACAATGTTCAAAAGGCACCTGCCAGGAGAATTTCACGAATGTTCGTGGGTGTTTTGGTCTCGGCACTGCTCGCGTAAAGGCGCTAGGCGAGTTGAAGAAAGAAAGAAGAAGAAGACGAAGATGACGAAAGTCGATTTTCACCGTTTTCAGGTTCGTCACTTTAGCAACAATTTCGAGCAATCTCCTTGCTACTGCAAGATGGGGCAACGCCAGAGAGCAGATCTAAGTGTCTTTGGACGTATAAAATTCATCACCAGGAGAAATATCAGCGTTTGAACGCTAATGCATTGTATGTAGCCGCCATCTTGTTTTCTCGTTCAACCCTACATAGGGAGACACTACCGTGTCTCCCTAATATGTATAGTAACTTCTTCTAAAAGGGAGATAACCAAAATGTTTGTCTTGTTTGTTTGTTGCACCCTCAACATTAGTTCTTGAGGGCGCTAGGCAATAACATGAGGGCTGTGATTCATCTCTACACATTTAGGCTTTAGTTTTGCATATTATTACCTTATATGCACACTGTCGTCAAGTACTTTCCTTTTTTTCTCCTCGTGCAGTGGACAAGCTAAAGCGCCCAGTAATAAGTGAAATGGAAAATGGAAATTTGATGCTTTACAGTAGTCTACCAGACGATATAATTTTATCTAAATTTATTGACACAATCAACGTCACTGTGAAATTTGAACCTGCTCAAGTCAACTGTGAAAATCGAAGCTACACAGCAGAACTCAACAACCAGACACTAAATTTTGTGATTAATAGAACTGATTCCTGCATTCCTCAGGAGTCTTTCCGGGTTAAAGTCAAAGCGCCCTTCTCTAATAACTTTTCTGAACTTTCTGATCCAATTGGTAAGTTATCGTGTTTGTGCATAACTCAAGTTTACCTGTTATTTTTACGAGCAGTTTTACAAGTTGCTTTGGTATTTCCTTCTGTGACAATGAATATCATATTAATTTGTGGATATAGTTCTTGAGGGTGCTGTCCCTAGCAACCTGGTGATAAAAATTACCCGCATTAAAGGGAAGCCTACTACATGAGTGATAGTTGCTATATGATTGCTATTCCATGGAGCAGTATGCTCAGAGTCCATTGCATGCATGCCTGATTTAACATGCAGCATCCACTTCCATCATTAGTACTGTTTCTATGAATTTGGTGTGCAGAAACATTTCCTGGAGTCTAAGTACTAACACACCATCTGGCATCTAAATAGTTACCAAGAGATTGGGTTACAGCAGCTGTAGTGTTTTCATAGTACTATTTTTAGTGACCAGGGGAATGCCCTCTTCCTGATCTCTGCTATTCTTGTTTACATAATCATTTTTATTGACAGTACTCTTGAAGTCTTGGCTAGTTCACTATTAAGCAGTGTGTTTGTACTATTGCATGTTTATGATAAGCAAAAGTATATACAGCTTTGCATGTTTATGAGTTTTCAGGACAAGGTATAATGAAACAGTGAGTGAATTGTGTTATCTAAACAATTCTGTTTTAATTGAGGGTGGTTTTTCAGCTGCCTACGTAGTTTCATTCCTTAGTAGTGTGTGACTAGAGTGTGAAGAGACTTGTTTAATATGTAGTTTACCAAAATGTAGTTTACCATTCATCTGGCAAATGAACCATGTCTTCAAGATAAGCATCAACAAATACCATAGCTTGAGGGGTCATCCTGTGCCACTGGAGCCTAACAGGTGCTAACAATACTGACAAGGCTTTCACTATGTTGTTCGTGACAGGTCATCCCAGCAATTTCAAAATATAGAAAATTAAAAAGATTTCTATCGAAATCAAAGGATGTACAAATCTACCAGTGGTCCACAATGTAAACCAACAAGGAACAAGCATGGAATGGTAACACGATTGACTGAATCAGATGTAACTGATGTAGGGATCTATGGTATGTTAGCAAATACCATAGATCCCTACATCAGTGGCTGCTGTGGCTGACTATAGCTAATTCAGCTGGTTGCTGTTGACTGACACCTGACGTGCATTGAATTGAATTCAGCTTATGAAAAAAATATTAATCTTATGTATAGCCACTGGTGTAGGTATCTATGGTCTGTTAGCAAGTCTATCGTGTTACCATTCCATGCTTGTTCCTTGTTGGTTTATAATTTCTTGCTTGCAATACTTTTAGTTATGGATTCTTGTGTGTGTTGCACAGTCACCAAGTGGTCTCCCCTTATTATTCCAAGTCTGAGCGCTGTTGCATAAACAGCATTAGCAGGACGGATGACGCCTGCTGGCGAGCGTTAGGTACACTATGTGCGATAACGGCAACTTGAGAAAGACGAGAATAATACTACAGACACATTGCCTTCTTGTGCTTCACATACAGTTGCATTGTTTTCCCGAAATAAAGCCTGGTTTTTTTAATAATTATTAGCCAATTCTGCCACTCACGTGTCGCTATCATGCAATTATTACATGAAAATCAAAAATATAGCTTACTTCGTTAAAATTAATGCATTTTTCCAACAGAATTTCCTTTGGATATATTTGTCAACAACCCTCTGAGTGCTACATGGGGACAAATGTACACAGCGAAATGCCCACACAGTTTTGGAGCTCTAGCTATGGAACGCCTTGATCTTTATTCTATCACCTGGACTGTACTTTACAGTACTGGTGGCAATGTTGTCCTGAATTCAAGCACAACAGAATACACACTTAATAGCACTAATCTCATCATATCAAGATTCACTCCTTTAGTTCAGTCACTAGTTTGTACAGTAACAGTAACTGGAATACCAAGTTTTCAATTCCAGACAGTCATGCAACGAGGCTTTCTTGAAAATATTGTTTCAAAAGGTGAGTATTGAACATCAATTATACACTGTCATGACTTTGACTTCACTATCTGTTACAGATGGTCCTGGGCCAACCAGTATTGTTGAAGCTCCTCTAAAATCCATAGTCAAAGCTGGATATAGTGCTGAGTTCCAATGCATTGCTTCTGTACCTCAATTGCGCACAGTGATGTTTGAAGTGTTTGGAGGGAGTATCAATTCATCATCTGAATCAAATTCTTGCAACACTTCTTTAACCACCCAAATCTGTACTGACTCTATTGAAGACCATCCAGTAATACTCACCTGTGACTACTCAGTAGCATTCCAAATCAACTGTACACTGCGTATAGACAACTTCATGGAAAGTCAATCCAACAATATTTCCTGTAAGATTATGAATGGGAATATGATAGAGACAAGCAAGACTGTTGGAAGGATTGTTGAAGGTAAAGAAACAATGTGCATGTGTGTACAAATACCTCTGTGTCATCAAGCTAGTTTGTTGCTATAATGGGCCAATGCTAATTAAATTTTGGTGATAATTTGGTAATGTAGCAGTATTTATAGTGCATTCTGAACTCCATATGCTACATGGCTATAACAAGAGCCATGCATGGAGTGTGGCTAATCAGGGGAAGTTTCTGACAGACAAACAGATTTGTGATAGATAGAGTATCCATGAATAAACAGGCCAGGGTAAAGCCTGAACTAGTGAAGAATGGGACAAATCTAGTGTGACAGTAGTTGTATGTGCTCCTGTCACACTAGATTTGTCCCATTTTTCACTAGTTCAGGCTTGTACTATTGCATGTTTATAATAATCTAAATTATAAACATTTTCCACAGCTTTGCATGTTTATGAGTTTTCAGGACAAGGTATAATGAAACAGTGAGTGAATTGTGTTATCTAAACAATTCTGTTTTAATTGAGGTAGTTTTTCAGCTGCCTAGTTTCATTCCTTGGTAGTGTGTGACTTACTACCAGAGTGTGAAGGAGTGTCACAGCTTGTTTAATATGTATATTAACTCTTTCTAAAAGGGAGATAACCAAAATGTTTGTCTTGTTTGTTTGTTTTATTGTCATTGGTGCTAGGCAATAACATGGATGGCTATGATTCACCTCTACACTTTTAGGCTTTAGTTTTGCATATTATTACCTTATATGCACACTGTTGTTAAGTACTTTCTTTTTTCTCCTCATACAGTGGACAAGCTAAAGCGCCCAGTAATAAATAAAATGGAAAATGGAAATTTGATTCTTTACAGTAGTCTACCAGACGATATAATTTTATCTAAATTTATTGACACAATCAACGTCACTGTGAAATTTGAACCTGCTCAAGTCAACTGTGAAAATCGAAGCTACACAGCAGAACTCAACAACCAGACACTAAATTTTGTGATTAGTATAACCGATTCCTGCATTCCTCAGGAATCCTTCCAGGTTAAAGTCAAAGCGCCCTTCACTAATAACTTTTCTGAACTTTCTGATCCAATTGGTAAGTTATCATGTTTGTGCATAACTCAAGTTTACCTGTTATATTCACAAGCGGTTTTTACAAGTTGCTTTGGTACTTCCTAAATATCATAGAGGCATATTTATTTTGTGGATATAGTTCTTGAGGGCACTGTCCCTAGCAACCTCATTGTGATAAAAATTATGGAAGCAATGTTTAGCCTACTGCATGAATGATGCTACATGAATGATAGCATTCTGTGACAATGAAATGAATTAGTGTTGTTTTAGTAGCCAGATTCCATTTTGGTATTAGTATTAGTAAAATAAAGTCTAGACTTCTTAGCCCCAGACAGCTGAGTTATGGTGTTAGGGGTGGTGCAGAGGCTGCTGCAGCGAGGCTGTTCCTCTCTGTAATGCCCCTATCAGATGCACTAGTAAAACTTGATTTCAAGAACGCGTTTAACTCTGTTCACAGGGATAGGATGCTGGAAGCTGTGAGTAAACTTGCTCCGGAAATTTACAATCTTGCCCATTCTGCCTACTCATCTTTTTCTTGCCTCTTCTGGGGCGAACACCAAATTCTATCTGCTGAGCAGAAGGACCCTCTGGGCCCTCTCCTGTTTTGTCTCACATTATACCATCTCGGTCACTTAGTTCTGACCTGTGCATCCTGTACCTTGATGATGTGACCATTTGGGGGAAACCTTGACTGCATCTTGTCAGATCTGGAGCTGATCAAAGGTGCCGAATCTCAGGGCCTCATTTTAAACAATTCCAAGTTGGAAATAATTTCTGCCAGTGACTCCACCTTGTCTCTGCTCCTCTCTCATTTGCCTGGTGCTCAGCTCCTTCCTCCATCTCAAGCATCTCTTTTGGGCTCTCCCTTGGGTGATGAGATCTGTACGTCTGCTGCTATTATGGATAAAGTCGAAGCCCTCCAGGGAATGGGTAATCACCTCTGTCATCTTGCAGCTCACGATGCTCTTCTTCTTTCGATCTTCCTTTGCAATTCCAAAGCTAATGTACTTCCTGCGGTCGGCTCCTTGTTTTCTTCTCCCTCTCTTATGGAGTTTGACTCAGTCCTCATGTCTGTTTAGGGTGATGTGACCAACACCCTCTTGGGCACCAATAGTGCAGTATGGCTCAAGGCTTCTTTGCCTGCGAGGTCGGGTGGTTTGGGGGTCTGCCTGGCTGTATATGTGGCTCATTTTGCTTTTTTATCTTCAGTCTATGCAACTTCTCAGCTCGCTCTCTTTTTTTCCTTCAAGATCTTCCCTTGTCCTCTCCCAGTGTTCAAGAGGCTGTGTCAGTGTGGTCCTCAGGCACGGATTTACCACCCCCCCTTTAGCGAGACTACCTGCTCTCAAAAGGCTTGGGACCATTCAAGAGCTGCAGCTCTAGCTGATCAACTCCTTTATAATGCTTATGATGAAGAAGATAGAGCTCGCTTGTTGGCTGCTTCCTGCAAGGAATCTGGTGCCTGGCTAAATGCCCTCCCAATTTCATCAGCTGGTCTTCGGATGGATGATGATACACTCCTCTGTCTGGGTACTCCCATCTGCAGCCCGCATTCCTGTCGCCACTGCAATGATCTAGTTAATCCTCTAGGCAGGCATGGTCTCTCAGCTGCAGGTGGAGTGAAGGCAGGCATCACAGACATACTGTTTTTGTAGCGTAACGCAGGGTTCAACAGGTTCGAGCCAAATACTTAGTATGGATTATGACAGAGGGACCAGAGAAGAAGAGTGACAAAATAGAATGAGCAGTGTCTATATATACCAATATGACAAAACTACAGTAAACAATATCAGAGACGTGTAGGCATGTGACAATCGACAAGGCTCGTATTATTAACAATGTAGAGTAGTATTGATACAATACAGTAGAGAGTGAGGTCAACTCTCCACATCCCCCTTTGTTTGGAGAGCTCTCGTTCGTGATCTTGTAACAATGGGACTGCGCTTGAAGATAGGAGGAGTATCATGATTAGCAGGTGGCTCAATACAGTCAGCAGGTGGGTCAGCAAATCTCACTGTCTTCTTAGGTGGTGAGGATGAGGGGTTAGTAATGAGCTGGTGACGATTGCGTCTGATGATACCACCAGAAGAAGTCTTAACCACATATGACCGAGGAGCATCTGCCGTATCAATGGTAACCCCAGGCTCTCTGTTGTGACCCATTGGATCGTCCACTAAGACTGCTGAGTGGTTCGGTAGCTCAGGTAGCACGTTAGTACCATGTCGTCGATCGTAGTCCTGTTTGACTCGATCCTTGTAAATCTTGTCTGCTTCACGATACTGGTCAAGGTAAGTCCACTCAGGAATCAAGGCACTCTGAAGTTGTGGAAGGTTCGTGCTCAACTTCCTACCCATACACAGCTCGGCAGGGCTCCTACCACACCACCTCAAAGGAGTAGAACGATAGACCAATAGTGACAGGAACAGATCATCTGACTTTCTCAGAAGATTCTTGATGGTCTGAACGGCACGTTCCACTTGTCCATTACTCTGAGGAAATCTTGGACTGCTTGTACGGTGCTTGAATCCATACGAAGTGGCGAATGCTTCCATCTCAGAGCAGTCAAATTGAGGTCCATTATCGCTCCTCAAACAGGAAGGAATGCCATGTCTGGCAAAGACAGCTTTCAGTGCGTTGATCACATTTGATGCAGTGGTGGATGTAAGCTTGATCAATTCTGGAAACTTGGAAAAATAATCAACCACGAGCAGATAGGTGACACCTCTCAGTTGGAATAAATCCGCTCCTACTTCTTCCCAAGGATAGGCTGGTAGCTTTGAGGGAATGAGTGGTTCCTTTCTCTGGACAAGATGCTCTCTGCACTCTCGACACTCCTGGATTTTTCTTTTCAACTGTCCAGTCATGCCTGGCCACCACTGACGCTTTAGCTCTCGACAGGCACTTTTGCACTCCCAGATGACCAGTATGAATCTTGTCAAGTGTCTCTGCCTGCAGAGAGGATGGAATGACGATACATGAGCCATATAGGAGCAATCGGCCGTCCACTATGGTGAACTTGTGACGAGCACCCCAATACGAGTTGAACTGCTTAGAACGAACTTGTTTCTCCGGCCATCCCTGCTTGCAGTAGGTAATAATCTGCTTACAGATCTGATCCTCCTCTTGAGCTGCCTTGTAGGTCTGCAACCGATCTGTAGAGGCTGGGAGGGAAGTTATTATGGCATCAATGAAACAATTAACATCTCTAGAGGATACAGCTCCATCTGAGTCAGTAGAAGGAGCAAGACTTCGGGACAGAGTATCGGCAGTATAGATCGACTTTCCTGGTACGTGTTCTACAGAGTACAGAAATCTTGATAGACGTAGACGAAATCGTAGCACCCTGGGTGGTAAATTGTCCAAATTCTTGTTTCCGAGAAGGGACACCAAGGGCTTGTGGTCTGTCTCCATTGTGAAATGTTTACCAAGTAGATAGTCCGAAAATTTCTCTGCTGCCCAAGTACATGCCAGTGCCTCCTTTTCAACTTGAGCATAGCGACCCTCTGTTTCAGTAAGAGCTCTAGAGGCGTAAGCCACCGGTTTCCAAGCAGAATCTGATGTTTGGCGCTGCAGCAATACGGCTCCTAGCCCAAATGATGAGCTATCAGCAGAAACTTTGGTCTCGACCTGAGGACTATAGAGAGCAAGCACTGTGGGTCTAGAGAGCTCCTCTTTTACTTCTTGAAATGCTCTATCTTGATCTGGACCCCAACTCCATGAGTTCTTAGCGCTTAGCAGATCACGTAGTGGCTTAGTCAGCTCTGATAGTCGATGAGAGAACTTTCCAAGGTGGTTAACCATCCCCATGAAGCGTCTTAGAGCAGGAACTCCATCAGGAGCTGGCATCAAAGTGATCGCTCTTGTTTTCTCAGGATCCGGAGACACTCCATCTTGGTTGAGCACATGACCAAGGAACTTTAACTCCGTCTGCTGAAACACACACTTTTCCATGTTGAGGGTAGTGCCTGCCTCTGCCATTCTGTTCAGCACAGCTCTCAGTCTGAGATCATGTTCCTCCTTATCTGCTGCAAAAATGAGAACATCGTCAATCAAGCAAACAACTCCATCCAATCCCTCCAATAATTTACCCATACGTTTCTGGAACAACTCAGGGGCACTAGACAAACCAAATGGCAACTTATTGAAGTGGTAACGCCCAAATGGTGTGAGAAATGTAGTAAGTGGTCTGGACTCAGGACTCAAAGGAATTTGCCAGAAGCCACTGTTAGCATCGAGCTTAGAGATGCTAACAGTGGCTCCTCCTTGAATTGCAGGTAGACCAAGTAGGTTACTCTTGAGCCCTTTGACGACAAAGATGTCTTGTTGTATTGTCCTCTCCTTAACTCCAAGAGTCGACTTGAACTGTCCCAGCACCTTGAGACGAGAATGGTCAGGTCCACACAGCACTCTGCTTGCAGTGTTGAGGTGGATCCCTTTGAGTTGCCTATAGGAGAAATCAGAAATGGCTGTAACCTCTGCACCAGTATCTACTTTAAATGTTACTGCCTGCTTGTCAACATATACTGTCACATTCCAAACTGCAGGTCCAGAAGTCTCAGCAGCAGTCAGTGAATCGAGGAAACCAGTATCCACTGGAACATCTTTGCCCTGTCCAGCACTGGGTTCTAAAGAGACATTAGAGATGACGTTCTTGGAACGGCATTGTGCACTGAAGTGTCCTCGCTTTCCGCACTTGTGGCACTCCGCATCTCTAGCTGGACAGACTCTTCTGCTGTGAGGTTCTTTACCGCATCTCGTATACACGGACGGCGACGACTTCTGGTCACGGTCGTTCTTCCGAAATTGAGAACGTTGACGATGTCGTTGAACGTGTCTGTCACCACCACGAGGAGTTCCACGCTTGTCCTTCTTCCAAGTTACTGAGTCAACCTCCACAGGATTGTCGCGACTGTCACCCGCAGCGAGTTTCTTGTGCGTCTCTTGCACAGCCTCTGTCTGGAGTACATGCTTCTTCGCGTTGTCCAACGCCAGCCTGGGGTCTAGTTGCATCCTTCTTGACAACTGTGTGTCGCGAATTCCAACCACGAGACGGTCACGGATATCTCTCTCCTTTTGCGTCTGGTCTGTGTAGCCGCACTTTGCTGCATGAGCGTAGAGAGCCAGAATGTACTGTTCACCGGTCTCACCAGCTTGTTGCTTCCTGCTTTCTTTCTTTCTTCCTTCCTTCCTTCCTTCCTTCCTTCCTTCCTTCCTTCCTTCCTTCCTTCCTTCCTTCCTTCCTTCCTTCCTTCCTTCCTTCCTTCCTTCCTTCCTTCCTTCCTTCCTTCCTTCCTTCCTTCCTTCCTTCCTTCCTTCCTTCCTTCCTTCCTTCCTTCCTTCCTTCCTTCCTTCCTTCCTTCCTTCCTTCCTTCCTTCCTTCCTTCCTTCCTTCCTTCCTTCCTTCCTTCCTTCCTTCCTTCCTTCCTTCCTTCCTTCCTTCCTTCCTTCCTTCCTTCCTTCCTTCCTTCCTTCCTTCCTTCCTTCCTTCCTTCCTTCCTTCCTTCCTTCCTTCCTTCCTTCCTTCCTTCCTTCCTTCCTTCCTTCCTTCCTTCCTTCCTTCCTTCCTTCCTTCCTTCCTTCCTTCCTTCCTTCCTTCCTTCCTTCCTTCCTTCCTTCCTTCCTTCCTTCCTTCCTTCCTTCCTTCCTTCCTTCCTTCCTTCCTTCCTTCCTTCCTTCCTTCCTTCCTTCCTTCCTTCCTTCCTTCCTTCCTTCCTTCCTTCCTTCCTTCCTTCCTTCCTTCCTTCCTTCCTTCCTTCCTTCCTTCCTTCCTTCCTTCCTTCCTTCCTTCCTTCCTTCCTTCCTTCCTTCCTTCCTTCCTTCCTTCCTTCCTTCCTTCCTTCCTTCCTTCCTTCCTTCCTTCCTTCCTTCCTTCCTTCCTTCCTTCCTTCCTTCCTTCCTTCCTTCCTTCCTTCCTTCCTTCCTTCCTTCCTTCCTTCCTTCCTTCCTTCCTTCCTTCCTTCCTTCCTTCCTTCCTTCCTTCCTTCCTTCCTTCCTTCCTTCCTTCCTTCCTTCCTTCCTTCCTTCCTTCCTTCCTTCCTTCCTTCCTTCCTTCCTTCCTTCCTTCCTTCCTTCCTTCCTTCCTTCCTTCCTTCCTTCCTTCCTTCCTTCCTTCCTTCCTTCCTTCCTTCCTTCCTTCCTTCCTTCCTTCCTTCCTTCCTTCCTTCCTTCCTTCCTTCCTTCCTTCCTTCCTTCCTTCCTTCCTTCCTTCCTTCCTTCCTTCCTTCCTTCCTTCCTTCCTTCCTTCCTTCCTTCCTTCCTTCCTTCCTTCCTTCCTTCCTTCCTTCCTTCCTTCCTTCCTTCCTTCCTTCCTTCCTTCCTTCCTTCCTTCCTTCCTTCCTTCCTTCCTTCCTTCCTTCCTTCCTTCCTTCCTTCCTTCCTTCCTTCCTTCCTTCCTTCCTTCCTTCCTTCCTTCCTTCCTTCCTTCCTTCCTTCCACTCGCCTAGCGCCTTTACGCGAGCAGTGCCGAGACCAAAACATCCACGAACAGTCGTGAAATTCTCCTGGCATGTGCCTTTTGAGCTTTGTTTTTAGCGTAACGGCGATCTAAGTTTCGCGATTTCTCGATCGTGATCCATTGTCAGCTTAGTGTTAGACGCCATTATTGTGATTGCGCAATACGCACGTGACCAAGCAATGGGTAGCGCACGTGACCTAGCAGCTAAAGTATCGCTGCGCCGTGTGGATCACTATCACGGCTAACACACACCCGGCATTTGTCTGGAGTCTTCGAAGAACGTTAAGCTCGTGTAGGATCGCCATTCTGCACTTGCATTATATATAACCGCCGTGTAGGACACTGTAGGTCTACAAACAAGTGTGGGCGGGGCTCGTATGCACTGCATGCATGCTTAGGCGACTAGGCAGACCTGATATACGTACAGCTTAACAATTTTAGCTACAAGTTTAAGAAAAGCCATCAACAACAGGAATACTAAACTAATGGTGGAAACAAAGACTTCTCCGTACATGCATGCTATTGAACTGCACTTCACTAAAAAGAAAAAAGGACACAAACAAGAAATTAAAAAGATTTCTATCGAAATCAAAAGGATGTAGTGATGAAGAAATCTACCACTGGTTCACAATGTAAACCAACAAGGAACAAGCATAGAATGGTAACACGATTGACTTGCTAACAGACCATAGATCCCTACATCAGTGGCTGTACATAAGATCAATATTTTGTCACAAGCTGAATTCTATTCAAAGTGTCAGTCAACAGTAAATAGCTTAACTAGCTATAGTCTGGCCATAGCAGCCACTGATGTAGGGATCTATGGTCTGTTAGCAAGTCAATCGTGTTACCATTCTATGCTTGTTCCTTGTTGGTTTACATTGTGAACCAGTGGTAGATTTCTTCATCACTACATCCTTTTGATTTCGATAGAAATCTTTTTAATTTCTTGTACTCTTACTATCCAATCTAAATGATAATTTTCATATGCATTTTACTATCTGTACAGGAGTATTCACAGCTGATAAAATTAGCTATGTTGGATTTATAACTGGTAAGTCAAAGTCAGCTAATAATGTCCACTGAGGGATATGCAGTGCATATCATCAAAAATTCATGTGCCGGTTTGTCTGAAGTTGTCACTGTAAATTTGTAATAGCTAATTTATTTATCTACAGCTGGAGCAATAATTGGAATTGTCTTGTTCACTGTAATTCCAGCTATACTGTCAGCTGTATTATATCGTAAGCATTTTAAGAAGACTAGCAGACAAGAGAATCATGTCTATGACTACGCTGAACCCTCAAGTCCTCCTCAACTTCCACCACCACGACTAACTACTCATGACAATCCTGCTTATGAGACATTTGAACTAGAAGACTGTGCGGCATACTCAGATGGATTGAAAACTGTGCATACGGAAGTTTAATAGTTAGAGATAAAAACTCACCCGAAGTAAAAATTTGATGTTGTGATCAAAATCTTATCTAAAATCTGTGATGATACTGATCATGATCATATTGAAAATTTTCATTTTGATTTGATTAGCAATACACATAATTATGTGACATACAAAAATGTACTGCTGCTGTGCATCTTGAGGTGAGGGTGAGAACAGAGTAAGGAGCGTAGACAGTGATAGCCTCGCCTCCAGTCCACTAACTGAAGGGTGTGGACTGGAGGCGAGGCTAAGACAGTGACAGCTCAAATATTTCAGATATGCTAGACACGCCGTTCTTAGAGAGAGCAACATACAAATACTGCTTGATGGCTGTAATAAACACCTAAGAGATGACAAAGGGAGAAAGAAAGGAGGGATAGAGAGAAAATACATTATACATGTACATAAAAGAGAGATGTAAAACTTTATTCCCACAAGCAAAACCAGCGATTTTAGATTGAAACTGCACAAGACAATTCCCACAAATATTACCTCAATATGGTACACTATACAATGATGTAGCTCAGTCTAGCTATATTCAATCACCTCGTGCATTGCAGCATCTGTGACTTTGAGCAAACTATAAAGAAATTGCATATGTTGTAAAAATTAGGAGGTGAGAGAGGCTAAGCAATATTTCATGGACAAGAATGATGAAGAGGAACGACCATGGAGGATTCTGATAAGGCACACCTTGTCACACGTGGAACGGATCAGCCCGCCCACGTTATTACATCACGAGCCCCGCCTTTGCAGCTTCACATTGGCCCGCACGAAAATGCGCAATAAAACCATTTCACGAGAGCTTTATAGTTCAAGTACTATGTGACGGTTGTTACGTTGCTTCTCTGATCCAGAACTTGTACTGGCAATCTGCTAAAATGACGTTCTTTGTCTGTCAGAAGCAAGTTTTTATTTTGATTATCTTGATCACAACTGCTTGTGCTGCCAGTATGTTGAAAACAATGCTTCTTTATGCTATTTACATTATGTTTCATTTTGTAGCTATCACAGAGGGTCCTGTGTCAGTAAGTGCACTGATTGGAGAGAATACTCAGTTCCACTGTGCTGCCATTGGTGCTGATGCCATAGCGTGGAAAGTTGATGATTTATTTGCTAATGACATCAGAATCACAGATCGAGCCATTTTTCATACCTCTCCAGTGACAGCTTCAGGCACGATACAGTCATCTCTCACTGTACCAGCAACGATAGAGAACAATGGCACTACTGTAAAGTGTGTATACGTATTGTATCCTGGTGAAGTGACTAGTAACACTGGTATCCTGACTGTTCTCTCTGGTGAGTTGTGAACAATACTAGTAGACTAATTATCTCATATTACTATCATACAGGTATTGGTACTATGGAAGTCACTAATGTCAGATTCAATCCTTCATTCAACACTCTACTATGGGATCCTCCAGTAACTGCTGGTGTACTCAGTGATCTCTCTTACATAGTGACTGTAGTGAACAACAACACTGGTGATGTGATCGTTAGTGACACTACCACCTACCACCAACACTCAGTGTCTGCTATCAGTGATCGTCATTCAGCCATATCAAAACTACATACTAATGTGACCATAAATTATGGTGACAGTGCAATAATAGGCCAGTTTCCTGTAAGCGAAAATATTGAAGTGATAATAATTATTAAACACATTGGAAGCATTTTACAATTTCTACTTCAGCATTGCAGGAAGCCTGGCTTATGCTTATACACTAAATTAAAAATATGTTCCCTAGACTATTATGATCTAGCAAGTGTGTCTCAACCTGCAGGGGCGGCGGAACAGGCCCGGCAGACCCGGCAACCGCCGGACCAACATTTCGGCAAAGCTGATTAATAATTCATTGCACACGCCTACAAAAATCACTTTGAGCTGCGTGTTGATTCACTCAGTGTTTATCGAGTTAGTCAATAAACTTGTTTCGTAGACAGAGACCGACTGAGACTCTCGTCACACGCGACCAAAACATTCAACAAAATAATTGGAAAGGGGCGGAGTCATACGCAATAAATATGAATATTAATGAGCTGCCGGTCCAATGAAAATTTGCTTCCGCCGGGCCTGACCTGTGGTAGCCAACTACAATATCACTCAAGGTGCTGCAATCAAGATACAACCTTGTGTCCATCGCAGATCATTTGTTTTAGCAGAGCTTTACCATTTGTCCTGATCAAGAATTGTCATCTGTGACTTACCCAATGAGAAACAGCTCAAACAAGACCACACACACTGTTGTGACTATTTCACAACCTGGTCTAGTGAACTCTACAATCTTCATCGAAAAGAACAATCAGTCATCGCATTGCAATTGGTAATACAAACATCGAAATGATGACAGTTCTTTAATTTTCAGTAAGTTCATTTATTTAATAATAAAGTTGATTTCCTTCCTACACACCTATACAGGTTCCTATGATGTCCAACATTGTGATGTTCATTCTGATATCACTTCCATACTAGTGGAGTGTACAGTTCAACTGGACCAGGTGTAGCAGTGATACAATATGAACAGGGTCAAAACACGGCATCAATTGAGTGGTAATAATGAAGGATCGGTCAACATCACTGGTCTATCAGTTGGGAATTATCATGTGAGAGAGTTTGATCAGTTGGAAGATCACATTGACAACAGAGATCCTGCATATGTTCACAATGAGTTGTTAGCTATCATATTAGCTACAACTGCAGCCATCCCTGTCAACACTTTATGATGTGATCATCATTCTAATGACATTTTCATCAGTGAGTATATGTATCGGTTAACCCATGGCAACCGAGGCGGTACGCGATATAACCGAGGGGGTTAATTTGACCGCCCGAGGGCGCGAAGCGCACGAGGGCAGTAAAATTAACCCCCGAGGTTATATCGCGTACAGCCGAGGTGCCATGGGTTCAGTGGCGGATCTGCACACGGGCAAACCCGGGCATTTGCCCGGGCATCAAACTGAAGTTTAATTATATTCATAAAAATTAATAATAATAATATTCATTGTTGATTTAACACGTGTGCTGTGCAAATTAATAGCTGGCTATAATGATTTCCTCCCAGAAGTTACCAAAACTATACGTTTTAGAGCTCCAATTATAAAAATTTACCTGGGGGAGAACCCCCAGACCCCCTTTATGTTTCTGCCCAGGCATCAATTCAGACTCAGATCCGCCACTGCATGGGTTAACCATTTTGTAGCCCAAAAAGCTGCTTTTATGGTTATTAAACGAAGTGCTCAAGGTAGTAGAGCCTCCATAGAAGTCACCAGAGGCGAATGACAGCGTGTTGCTGAAAGACGGCAGTGTAATCTTGCGTGCGTTTTTCGACGATGCCATCTTGTTGCTACGGTGTTGCATGTGACATCACTTCCTGGAAAATACACGTATTTCCTATGGTATACGAGATATAACCACCGAGCGGCACCTTTGATCTTACGGTCGCCTGGGCTACAAAGAGTTGTTTTTTTTGTTTTTTTTCTTTAATAGAATTTAGCAGAGCAAGGAACAGAACAAATAACAACTTAATGCTAATGAATAAGACTGTCCAGAAGTAAAACTACAAAATACAGGTGGCAAGAAAAATACGACTAATTAAAAAACCGAGTAACAGACAACTTAAACAAACGATTATAAGACAATAAGGTGATATTGAAAGGAAGACTGTTCCACAAATGACATACAGAAACAAAAAAGGAAGATTGAAATGATTTAGTTCTTGCAAATGGGATAGAGACGGCGTGTTTGAGGGTAGAAGAACGAGTATTACTCACGGGAGGAGAAAAGAAATAGGCAGACGGCAGAATTATAGATTGATTCCTTAGAATCCTGTGACAGAGCAACACTTTTTGGATCTTACGACGAGTAGCTAAGTCAGACCAACCAAGGTGAGACAAAGGAGAAGGGCTGGACCAACGCTTAGTGCAGATCTTAGCAGCAAATTTGTTTGTGGACTCCAATTTGTTTCTAAGGACTGACGTAGAGGGATCCCAAACACCACAACATAGTCAAGCTTAGGCAAAATGAGAGATTTGTATAATCGAGACAAAGATTGCTTGTCACATTGGCTGAATGTCCTGTAGAGCAAACCAAGCCTTTTCCTGGCACTGGCTGGCAGAGAGGCAGATATTAGAGACATGCCGGTTCCAAGTCAGGTCGCTAGATATAGTGACTCCCAAATACTTCACCGAATCAGATATAGGAACAGGAGTGGAATTTAAGAGAATAGAAAGACTAGGCTTGGATCTCATACGTGAGATGAGGAGAAGCGTGCTCTTAGCCAGGTTGACAGAGAGGCCGGCTGAAGTTATCCAAGCAAGCAACGAGTCATTTACTAACAGCATTAGCATCACTCCCAGTGTCATGCCGCCTGGACCAGCATGTAAGTTCTTCCTCACTTTTCAATGACTATCACATGACTGTACACGAAAAAATTAATGTGCTTACTATTTTCATAGATAAATACCCCATGTACAGGATTGGAAACAGTGAAATTTTTGCACATTAGCGCGGGCACTCCGTGTTCGGGCTGAATTACTCTGAACTTGTCCACGTCGTTACTTTTTTGTCAAAATTGTACAAAACCCGCGTACTTGGCCATGTTTGTGCTTGCAGTACTCCAAGACTAAGATAGCTATACTCATCATAGTACTGTTACCGAACGCGCAAAGAACCAGGCTTTCCAACTGTATAAATAGAACTGAGCACAGAAGTATACTCGGACAGTTACAGTCCCACAGAAACAGCATATCTACGACCTCAGCCAAGGCGTAAAACCAAGCAAAACGCTCCTCAAACTACGTTCAAACGGCTAATGTGGCTGTTATCCTATCGCACCGATGCCACATGGTTATCCTAGCAGTGTTTTTACTTGGGTAGCTGTTTTTCTAAGAGACTTCTAGTCCCACACTAAGCTGTGGAAACGGCGATCGTCGGCGACTAGGACAATTCAGCTGCGGTGAAGCCTCCAGCACAATTTAACGCACTGCCAAACGATAGCTGGCATATCTATCAACGTTCTCTGAGCTTCTCTCCAGCGAAAGTGTTCCTGGGTGCCTGAAATAGCCGTATTTTGCCTCTTTGGCGGCGATCTAGCTGGAGGTCAAGACCAACATAGGCGCTAATAACCCGAACGCGGACATGTATTAGGGCATTTGCTCACGTGAGCTTTTTCCAATCCTGTACATGGGGTATTTATCTATGCTATTTTGAGCTACCCAGTGTTACATATCTATTCGTAGCACTTGTACAGCCCTTGAGACAAAGGCTACAATATACCACAGCAAATTGTGTTGCCGAATGTACTAACTTCTCTCGTCCTGACATTCTGCTCAGCTGAGCCTGGAATGATGATCTTCGTCGGTCGGAAGCAAGTCTTCATTTTGACTATCTTCATCGCAGTTTCAAGTACAGCCAGTATGTCTATATTCATTCATCTTGTGTGCAACATTTCATTCTCTGTTGTGTAGCTATCACAGAAGGTCCTAGGCCTGTGTCAGTGAGTGCACTGGTTGGAGAGAATGTTCAGTTCCACTGCTCCACTCAGTTACTGGCAACATTTTACTGCTACTGGGTTATGAGAACAAGACCCATTATCACAAGAACCAAATTCAATACAAATTGATGTTGACTTCATTAAGGAGTAGTGTGTCATGTGTTTGTGTGCCCTATGTCCAGTGTTGTTGCTGAAATTCACTATACTAGCCCCACCCACATTTAATGCTGCATGCTAGTAATAATTATTAAAAGTGGGTGGGGCTAGTATAATGCAATGTTCACTTGCTTGTGGATTGCAGTTGCTAATAGTATTAGCAACTGCAATCCACAAGCAAGTTAACATGCAACGATGAGCTGCAGAATCCAAGTTAGTACTGAGATATCCACCAACAGCTGGGTTTTAATTTTTAAAATTACAATCTCGTACACGATTACGCGAACAAAATTAATGTGCTATTATTTTGAACTAATACTCGACAATACCTCGTGACAGATTGACAGCATTTGTACAGCCCTTAGCTAGTCTATAAAGACTACTACAGTACAGCTTATTGGCGCTACTGAACGGCAATTGGTGTTGCTGAATATGCGAACTTCTCAGTCTTGTCCTGACATTCTGCTGAGCCTGAAATGATGATCTCTGTCCGTCGGAAGCTAGTTTGTATTCTGGCTATCTTCATCGCACTTTCTAGTGCTGCTGCCAGTATGTGATGCATGTCTATATTCATTCGCCTCGTGTGCAATGTGTCATTCTCTGTTGCGTAGCTATCACAGAAGGTCCTGTGTCAGTGAGTGCACTAGTTGGAGAGGATGCTGTGTTTCACTGTGCAGGCACTGGTGCTGCCATAGTCTGGATAGTAGATAAACTATCTGCTACTAACATGAACATCACAAATCGAGGAATTGTTCCCTTGCAAGTGTCATCTTCTGGTAAAGTGCAGTCCTCTCTCACTGTACCAGCAACGATAGAGAACAATGGCACTACTGTACAGTGTGTATTGTATCCTGGTGAAGTGACTAGCAGCGATGCAATCTTGACTGTTCTCCCAGGTAATTTGTGAACAATACCGTGGTCTTGTTATGCTGGTTGTTATTGTACATGCAGGCATTGGACCAGTTACTAGGCTCATGTTCAATCCATTGTTGAGCACTGTATCATGGAACCCTCCAGTAACTGCTGGTGTACTCGGTGATCTCTCTTACATAGTGACTGTAGTGAACAACAACACTGGTGATGTGATCGTCAGTGACACTACCACCAACACTCAGTATCTGCTATCAGTAAATGATCTCCCGTTTTGTCAGTACTTCACTATTAATGTAACAGCATTCTCATCTAGACAGCGTGGTGAAAGTGCTGTTGCTATAAAGAGAACACCAGGGGGTGAGTGAGTATAATAGACACAACACAGGTACAAATATTGATCCATTTCTACAGGTTACTATGATCTGACAAGTGTGTCACAACCTTTGGTAGCAAGCTACAATATCACTCACTGTATTGCTACACTCACAATTTTAATTCAACAGGTATATTGGGTATTGAATAAACTGCAGGTTGTGGTGAGTGTTTGTTATAGCCTAGCCACAATGTCTGCCCTAATCAAAAACTGATATCTGTGACTCAACCAACTACAAATAATTCAAACATGACTCCGCTCATTGATATTGCTACTGCACAACCTGGTTTATTGAACTACACAATCTATGTTGAAAAGGATCATCGTTATGTTTGTGACATCAAGATCAATGTCGAAGATAGAATAATCGAGATGATGACCAGATCTTTCAGCAAGTTCAATTGTATAATAGTATTGTCTCATTTCATCTTTACTTGTAGGTTCTTACGATGTCCAAAGCTGTGATGTGCTGTCTGACCTCACTGCCATTGTCGTACAGTGTACTTTTGCTATCAATTCAACTGGACCAGGAGTTGCGGTGATACAAAATGAACAGGGTGATACTGTAGCAACTGGAGTATTGGATCGATTGAGTGGATCTAACAAAGGATCTGTCAACATCACGGGTCTACCAGCTGGAGATTATCGTGCCAGAGTTTTCGATCAGTTGGAAGATCCCCTTAACAACATTGCTCCTGCTTATGAACATGATGTGCTAATAACAATCATAGCAGCAACTGCTTCCAGCCCTGTCGACACATTGTCAGGTATGGGACTTTATTGTTCATCCAAATCATGTGCTGTTGAAGTTGCAGACCTGACATTTCCATCAGTGAGTGGAGACATGATCAGTAACAGCATCAACATCACTCCCAGCAGCATGCCTGAACCCACTTGTGAGTGTACAACCACTACTTGCATCGTTGAACTATTTTTTCCTTTTTTTGCAGTCGATATCACTGCTACACTCTTGATCACAGGTAGTGTGACACTTGTTGTGATGATTACCATCATCATTATCACCGTGGTGTTGTACATTAACCGCAAATATTCGCGTTGTCATAGCAAGACCAGTCCAAGTAATTCATCATTATTATTGTTATAGTAACTGGTTTGTACTTTTAATTCTAGCATCAGATATTGAACAAGAGTCCACCAGGTTTGTCAAGGTGACTTGTGGGTTCTCATGTTTATTGTTTTCTTTAGATATGTTGAGATGTAACAAACACATGTAAGAATAACCAGCATCCTGGCTCCTGGATGTGTACAGAAGCATCATGGCGCTGCCATGAGTACTGAAGCGTCCTGGCACCAAAGCATCCTGGCTACATTTGAATGTATTGTGTACAGTATGTGACTATCATGGGGTCTGTAGTAGTACTCACAACTGTTTGTGTGGTCGTGTTCTGATTATGTTAATAATGAGCATGACCTTCTCATAATTATTGTTTCAGGTAGACAATGATCTTGACCCCACTTATATGGAGCCAATCACTAATTTTCTACCCACTCCACCAAATACCAGCTCTGATTCAGGAGCACCCAGCACTACTTCATCCAGGTCACTGAAACCGACACTACACTACACCCAAGTACAACTCTCTGCTAACCCTCCCACTCCTGCTCCTCCAGTTGAACACAGGCCTGTAAATTACGCTACCGTCCAGAAATCAGCCACTTCCGAAAAGGTCAGTCACAACGTGTATTCTTTCCATTCAATATACTGTTAATGAACTACAGTATGATCAAGACCAGCACTCTGGGAATACACCGGCTGCTCTTCAACCTGTTGAACTCAATACCCGACCATCCTTCCCCGTAAGTTTACCATAAGGGAAAATTTTCGATGTTATTAAGCAGGCTTCTTCAAATCATAATAGTGCGGTTATGTAGCTTATCTACCTATTAAGACGTAGTATAAGCATGTTTTGCAACAGTGTTATGATAATTGAGTTCTAAGATTGTGCATTTTGTATTCTATAAAATTACAGGTGGTGTGTTCTTACCAACTGTGTTTTAACTGTAAAAGCAATTGAGGGTCAGTTTATACAGTACATGTAGCCGCTCTTTTGAATCCTGAGTCATATGCACCCTATTGTGTATAATATCGAAGAATACTCTATTTATTCCTGAATACATGGTGTACATTATCTACATGCTCCTGTTTATTCAGAGGTCACCAAGACGTGTTTTCAGTACGCCGTTATTTTTAACTATGTTCAATTTCAACGTTGTACTGTTAGCCATGTTCTTTATAGCTTTGAAGTGCACATACACAAGGAGCCTTACTGATCTAAGATATAAGAGTTTAGCAACATCTGAATACAAATAGTGGTAGACAACATGTTCTAATTTGTCTGAGTGTGTAACACTAATCATCTCTTGATTCTCATTGTCTATTTGTTCCCACCCCAGGCCGCAATATTGTGATGGATGTGTGCAGTGAAGGATGATCAATGCTGCTAAAGCCTTCTATGCTGAACTGATGTACCATAAAAAGCATTTTTAATTATTATTAATTTTGTTCATCTTATGAGTAGTTTTCACAAACAAATGTAACTCTGCTTATGCATGCTGAGGCCGGGGATATTCAGTGAAATTAATTTTATTGATTATAAAAACCTACTTTTGTAGGCGTGGCTCGACCTTACATTTTTCGTTTTTTCCACCACATGATCCACTGAAGTGATACCACACCTACAAAAATTATTTTATTAGTCCGGTTGGTCAGAAATTCGTTCAGTTGAAATGATCAATCTGCACGCAACCATGTTGCACGTCGGAGTTTCTGTAGTACATGTAGTTGCTGTTATAGTATTTATGCTATGGATCCCTGGCTCTACTTGTCAGCCTTCTTACACCATAGAAGCATCTCGTGCAGCCACGGACAACAACAATATCATGTTATCGTGCAAGCTGAATGGTGCAGCCATCTCTGGTGCAACTTTCTACCGCAAGAATGGCGCCAGTGGAACGCTACTGAATTCAGACACCTTCATCATAGACAAAAACACAGAAGGCCTTTATTACTGCGAAAAAGATAACTCAAGATCTATAAATGAACAACCTGTTAATGGTAAGTGAAGAGACCTTAGCTTAGCATTAATCTATCTATGTATTTTCCCAACAGCATTTCCTCCTACTATAGCTAGCAACGACCCTCCGATTGGTACATGGGGACTAAATTACACAGCGATATGCCCATACAGTTTCGGAGCTCTAGCTATGGAACTCCCTGATCTTTATTCTATCACATGGACTGTACATTACAGTACTGGTCTTAATGTTGTCCTGAATTCAAACACAACAGAATACACACTTAATAGCACAAATCTCATCATATCAAGATTCACTCCTTTCATTCAGTCACTAGTTTGTGAAGTAAGAGTAACTGGAATACCAAGTTTTCAAGCGGTCCAGATAGTCATGCGACGAGGCTTTTTTGAACATATTCCTTCAAACGGTGAGTATTGCACATCAATTATACACTGTCATGACTTTGACTTCGCTCTCTGTTACAGATGGTCCTGGGTCAACCAGTATTGTTGAAGCTCCTCTAAAATCCATAGTCAAAGCTGGATATAGTGCAGAGTTCCAATGCACTGCTTCTGTACCTCAAATGCGCACAGTGATGTTTGAAGTGTTTGGAGGGAGTATCAAATCAC
Organism: Haliclona indistincta; assembly: GCA_964017065.1. Lineage (NCBI taxonomy): Eukaryota > Metazoa > Porifera > Demospongiae > Haplosclerida > Chalinidae > Haliclona > Haliclona indistincta. The sequence continues at coordinate 7,432,122 of OZ024787.1, read as the reverse complement.
CATCTGAATCAAATTCTTGCAACACTTCTTTAACCACCCAAATCTGTACTGACTCTATTGGAGACCATCCAGTGACACTCACCTGTGACTACTCTGTAGGATTCCAAATCAGCTGTACACTGCGTATAGATAACTTCATGGAAAGTCAATCCAACAATGTTTCCTGTAAGATTATGAATGGGAAAATGGTAGAGACAAGCAAGACTGTTGGAAGGATTGTTGAAGGTAAAGAAACAATGTGCATGTGTGTACAACACCTTTGTGTCATCAAGCTAGTTTGTTGCTATAAGGCATCAGGCAGGGGCATTTTTACAAGGGTGCTTTCAGTGCTTGAGCACCCCCCTAAGATCCAGAAATTTCTTTTTTAATGAGGCATAAGATGTAGTTAACCATGCTTAGCAATTATAATTAATGTTTGCCATATTTAGTAAGGTGATTAGTGGCTTGCTAGTCATAAGAATGCACATTTTACTTTACTAGCTCAGAGAACATGCAGCTGCATTATGCAAAGCCTTTGGTTGAATTTCGACTGTAACAATAATTTCGGGTGTGGTCAATAAATAATGGGTGTGGTTATATAATATTAAGCACCCTCCTACTCCAAATCCTGGATACGCCACTGTAAGGGGCCAATGCTAATTAAATTTTGGTGATAATTTAATAATGACAGTATTGATAATCATAATGACCAAAATGCTTGTCTTGTTTGTTTGTTGTATTGGCATTGGCGCTAGGCAATAACATGTAGGGATGGCTGCAATTTATCCCTACACTTTTAGGTTTTTCTTTTGCATATTTTTACCGTATATGCACACTGTCGTTAAGTACTTTCTTTTTTTTCCTCGTGCAGTGGAACAAGCTAAAGCGACCAGAAGCAAGTCGAATGGAAAATGGAAATTTGATGCTTTACAGTAGTCTACCAGATGACATAATTTTATCTAAATTTATTGACACAATCAACGTCACTGTGAAATTTGAACCTGCTCCAGTCAACTGTGAAAATCGAAGCTACACAGCAGAACTCAACAACCAGACAAAAATAAATTTTGTGATTAATATAACCGATTCCTTCATTCCTCAGGAGATTTTCCGGGTTAAAGTCAAAGCGCCCTTCACTAATAACTTTTCTGAACTTTCTAATCTAATTGGTAAGTTATTGTGTTTGTGCATAACTCAATTTTTCCTGTTATTTTTGAGCGGTTTTTACAAGTCGCTTTGGTATTACCGCCATTGCCAAAATGAGTTTTTGCACATAATTATCGCTATTGTTATACATTTACTATCTGGAAGTGAATTTCTACTAGTGAATTTTTATTAGTGAAGTGAAACATTTCTACTTAATCTGGAAGTACCAGCGCTTGTAGGAAGTTTATGAAAGTCGCCAGGACTGCTTGCTCGTCGACAAAAAATCAAAATGGCGACTCTCAGAGAGCCGTAGCTGATCTTCGCTGTTTTAGAATTTCTCGAGATTCCAGACATCTAGGATTGATCAGACGATTGTTTTGAGCATGGAAATACCTTTGGCGAAGCGGACAGACGTTCTAAAGTGGTAAACTAAAATCGCGCCCACGCGAATTGTCGTGAGTCATCTTTCTTCTTCTTCTTTCTTTCTTTAGTGAACGAATCACTACCAAACCTGCACAATCGCACGTGTATATATCTGGAATAGTGCATTTTCTTCTTAGATAGGCATTAAACACTACCAGAAGCGAGTAATCCTTGAAAAGCATGGCTTTGGGCCGTTTTGGACTGAAGACGCCATTTTGAAATAATTAACACTGATCTGTTCTCAGATGACGGGTTAAAACTGACATTCCTAGAGTCCCAGACGTGAACAAGTATTCTAGCTTAACCCTTTAACTACTGAATTATCTTGCTGAAATTTTAACCTCGTAAATGCTGACCACTTCTATCGTGAATATCTCGTGAGTCTTTTGTGCTACTGGTCTCAAATTTGCGTCCTTTTACGCCAGTGAGTAGCCGCAATTGCTCACACTCAAATCGGTCGATATGCCCCTCCCACTTCGAAAGTGAAGCCGATAAAGTGCAGCGACCTCATCAAATTTTGCTCAAAGTTAGTACTTTGGGGCTGGCTACTGAAAAGTACATGTAAATAGCAGTGGTTTTGGTCAATGTAAAATGTAGCCCAGATCATAGAGAATGCACAAAAATGTGTTTTCCGAGTACCCGAAGCCATAAAATGTCCAAATTTTCTTGGCGGCCATTTTTGTTTTTCCTAAAATGTTGTGGAATATACACTGAAGCCATAGAAATGCCAAACCGAATACGTTTAGCGCAGGGGGCGCACCGAAAACCGGTCAATTTTTTGCGGTTATTTGTATTCTTCAATTTGGCTTAATTTTGGGATATTTTAGCACTTTTTCATTAAGTTATGCTGTCTGAAGTATGTATGACGCAAAATTGCGTCATTAGGGCTTAAAGGGTTAACGGCAGCAAGATTCTACTCACAGTAAGGTTCCTACGTATACACCACGCAGCGTATATTGTAAAGGACTAGAAGCCTCTGTGGGTGTGATATTGATGAGATTGCTGCATGAATATGAATGTGTTATCCATATGAATACATCAACTCTACTAGGCGTGCCCCTACTATTTAATTATAGGCTTGCCGGCTGCATCATGAGTTGTCAGTGTTAGTATCTTCCTCATCCATTACGGTACTAACAAGTATCATGTTGTCAAATCATACCTGGACTTGATATCCCTATACTTTTCAGTTTTTTATTAAAGCTTCAAGATGGCTGTCATGCAAGGTGAGCCAGCCATACATAACTCGAGAACGAAAGCAATTTAGCAAAATCCACGAGTCACATTGTAAGCCATTGTCGTGCTAAGCCTGTTCATACCTTTACCGAGTTTCAGAAGTGAGCGATGGTCTCTGCAGCTCGATGGACAGAACGAACGAATGAGTGAACGAACGAATGAATGACAGAGCAAGTACCGTAACCCTCGCGCATGCGCCGAGGGTTAATTAGTGTTGGTTTAGTAGCCAGATTCCATTTTGGTATTAGTACACTTTCTTTATTAATTTGTGTGAAAGGTGCGAACTCACGTGTCGCTATCATGCAATTATTGAACGAATAATCAAAAATATAGCTTACTTTGTTAAAATGTCTATTTTCCCTACAGTATTTCCTTCTACTCCCACGGATATATTTATCAATAACCCTCCGAATGGTACATGGGGACAAATGTACACAGCGAAATGCCCACACAGTTATGGAGCTACATGTATAGCTATGGAACGCCCTGATCTTTTTTCTATCACATGGACTGTACGTTACAGTACTGGTGACAATGTTATCCTGAATTCAAGCACAACAGAATACACACTTAATAACACAAATCTCAACATATCAAGATTCACTCCTTTCGTTCAGTCACTAGTTTGTATAGTAACAGTATCTAGAATACCAAGTTTTCAATTCCAGATAGTCATGCGACGAGGCTTTCTTGAAAATATTACTTCAAACGGTGAGTATTGCACGTCAATTATACCTGTCATGACTTTGACTTCGCTCTCTGTTACAGATGGTCCTGGGTCAACCAGTATTGTTGAAGCTCCTCTAAAATCCATAGTCAAAGCTGGATATAGTGCAGAGTTCCAATGCACTGCTTCTGTACCTCAAATGCGCACAGTGATGTTTGAAGTGTTTGGAGGGAGTATCAAATCACCATCTGAATCAAATTCTTGCAACACTTCTTTAACCACCCAAATCTGTACTGACTCTATTGAAGACCATCCAGTGACACTCACCTGTGACTACTCTGTAGGATTCCAAATCAGCTGTACACTGCGTATAAATAACTTCATGGAAAGTCAATCCAACAATGTTTCCTGTAAGATTATGAATGGGAATATGGTAGAGACAAACAAGACTGTTGGAAGGATTGTTGAAGGTAAAGAAACAATGTGCATGTGTGTACAATACCTTTGTGTCATCAAGCTAGTTTGTTGCTATAACGGGCCAATGCTAATTAAATTTTGGTGAGAATGTAGTAGTATTATCTTTGCCGATCGGCAATGATATGTAGAGATGACCTCGAACTAACGGATGGTGGCTACTCATGCATGTGTGAAAATGAGTTATCGCACATATCTCTACTGTTATACAAGTTCTACTGTATTTTAACTATTTCTAAGTGAATCTGTAGTGTAAGCAGTCTATGAAAGTCGCCGGGACTGCTTGCTTGACGACGAAAATTAAGATAGTGACTCTCAGAGAGCCGTTGCAGATCTTCGCTGTTCAGTTAACGTTTCTTGAGGTTTCAGTCATCTAGGATCGATCAGACGATTGTTCTGAGCATGAAAATACCTTTGGCGAAGCTGGCTGAAGTTTCTAAAGCGGTAAACTGAAATCGCCGCCCACGCGAAGTGCCAGTTCATCTTCTCCTCCTCCTCGATCCTCCTCCTCCTTCTTGAGGAAGAAGTTCTTGAGGGTACTGTACATAGCAACCTGGTGATAAAAAGGAAGCATTGTTTAGCCTACTGCATGAATGATGCTACATGAATGACAGGAGCGTTTATACAAGGGTGCCTTCAGTGCTTATAAGCACCCCCCTAAGAACTTGTGCCCAGCAATTTCGGAGGAGCCAAGGGCCATACAGTAGTCGTGTTGTGTCTGTCTGTCTGTTGGCAGGATTTCTTGTCGCTCGCTGAAAACTAAGCGCTGAAACATGTACCTAAAGTTTATGTTTGCTTGAAAATGAATTGTAATGATTTTGGTTATAAGGCTCTGTTTGTGAGTTACTGTGTCACCTGGTTCGGTTTTGTAGCGCGCGCTGAAAGTTATAAGCTCTGAAACTAGCAATGCAAGTATAACATGGTATTATCTCGCTTTCAATCATGTGAAAACATTATACGAAGCTTAATAGTTCGTGAGTTATGGCGCAATTTGCTCACTCGCGATTGATAATGGCTGTAGGAATGTTGCTGACGATCTGGAGTTCTTCAAAGGCAAAGCTATCCACAGTTGACTACCTAGAAGCTGATAGGTTAGAATTTCACTACAGTTGTGGTCAACACTGATTGGCTTCTGATTGCATAACTATGATTGCTGTACAGAAAGTATAATAGCTGTAGTTTACTGTGTATGTCATTCCACCGAGCTGAGGCATCTGCACCTTCGGTAGCTAGTTTAATAAAGCATAACAAATAATTAACCATGCTTAGCAGAAATAATTAATGCTTGCCATATTTAGTAAGGTGATTGTTAGGTTGCTGGCCATAGGAACGCATGTGTTACTATACTATCTCAGAGAACAGCTGCATTATGCATAGCCTTGCTTGAATTTATAATAACAAGAAAATTAAAAAGATTTCTATCGAAATCAAAAGGATGTAGGGTTGTGAAATCTACCACTGGTTCGCAATGTAAACTAACATGGGAATGGTAACACAATTGACTTGCTAACAGACCATAGATCCCTACATCAGTGGCTGGTGTGGTTGACCTACTTGTTGACTGCTGACACCTGACGTGCATTCAGCTTGTGTACAGCCACTGATGTAGGGATCTATGGTCTGTTAGCAAGTCAATTGTGTTACCATTCCATGCTTGTTCCATGTTAGTTTACATTGTGGACCAGTGGTAGATTTCACAACCCTACATCCTTTTGATTTCGATAGAAATCTTTTTAATTTTCTTGTTTGTGTCCTTTTTACTTTTTAGTGAAGTGCAGTTCAAATAATTATCATGGACGTACTGAGCCGTCTTTGTTCCACCGTTGTTTAGTTTCTTGTTGTTGATGGCTTTTCTTTATTTTAAACTTGTAGCAAAAAATAATTGTTATGCTATACCATCAGCTCGCCTACGCATGTATGCATGCAGTGCATACGAGCCCCGCCCACACTAGTTTGTTGACCTGTATTGTACGGCGGTTATAATTTATATCTGGCAAGCGCAGAATGGTGATCCTATAGCTTGCCGTTCTTCGAAGACTGAAGACTCCATACAGATATGTGTTCTCCGTGAACCATACAGCGTGGAGATACTCAAGCTAGTGCTTGGTCACGTGCCCTAACCACTGCTTGGTCACGTGCGTATTGCGCAATCACATTAATGGCGTCTAACACTTAGCTGACAATGGATCACGATCGAGAAATCGCGGAATTTATATCGCCGTTTCGCTAAAAACTAATCTCAAAAGGCACATGCCAGGAGAATGTCACGACTGTTCGTGGGTGTTTTGGTCTCGGCACTGCTCGCATAGAGGCGCTAGGCGAGTTGAAGAAAGAAGAAGAAAACGAAGATGACGAAACACGATTTTCACCGTTTTTAGTTTCGTCACTTTAGCAACAATCTCGAGCAATCTCCTTGCTACTGTATGATGGGGCAACGCCAGATAGCAGATTTAAGTGTCTTTTGACGTATAAAATTCATCACCAGCGAAATATCAGCGTTTGAACGCTAATACGTTGTATGTAGCCGCCATCTTTTTTCTCGTTAGACCCTACATAGGGAGGCACTACCGTCAACAGTGCCTCCCTAATGAATATTTGAGCGTGGTCAAAAATAATGGGTGTGGTTTATATGAATACATGTATACAATTAAGCACCCTCCTACTCCAAATCCTGGATACGCCACTGAATGATAGCTGCTACGTGAATTGATTGCTATTTCATGGAGCAGTATGCTCAGACTCCGTTTCATGCATGCCTGATTTAACATGCAGCATCCACGTCCTTCCATCACTGTTTCTATGACTTTGGGGTAAAGTCTTCTTGCTTGTTTATGATAAACAAAATTATAAACATTTTGCATAGCTTGCATGTTTATGAGTTTTCAGGACAAGGTATAATGAAACAGTGAGAGAATTGTGTTATCTAAACAATTCTGTTTTAATTGAGCTGGTTTTTCAGCTGCCTAGTTTCATTCCTTAGTAGTGTGTGACTTACTACCAGAGTGTGAAGGAGCGTCACAGCTTGTTTAATATGTACAATATAGCTCCTTCTAAAAGGGAGATAACCAAAATGTTTGTATTGTTTGTTTGTTGTATTGTCATTGGCACTAGGCAATAACATAGGGATGGCTGTGATTCATCCAGACACTTTTAGGTTTTTCTTTTGCATATTATTAAGTACTTTCTTTTTCTCTTCGTACAGTGGACAAGCTAAAGCGCCCAGTAATAAGTCAAATGGAAAATAGAAATTTGATGCTTTACAGTAGTCTACCAGATGATATAATTTTATCTAAATTTATTGACACAATCAACGTCACTGTGAAATTTGAACCTGCTCAAGTCAACTGCGAAAATCGAAGCTACACAGCAGAACTCGACAACCAGACACTAAATTTTGTGATTAATAGAACTGATTCCTGTATTCCTCAGGAGCCTTTCCGGGTTAAAGTCAAAGCGCCCTTCACTAATAACTTTTCTGAACTTTCTGGTAAGTTATCATGTTGTGCATAACTCAATTAATTTTTACCTGTTATTTTTACTAGCGGTTTTTACAAGTCGCTTTGGTATATCCTTCTGTGACAATGAAATAAAATTGATTAGTATTGGTTTAGTAGCCAGATTCCATTTTGGTATTAGTATTAGTAAAGTAAAGTAAAAAAGTTTTAATAAAAAACTTAAAAGTGAAGGGATGACACTTGAAAAAGAAATGGAACAAGATGGAATAATGAAAAAATAATGCTTGCAAGAGTAAAAGTTCCAAGTATCCCTACATCAGCGGCTTGCTGTGACGACGTACAACTGAAAATAGAATCCTATACCTTTTACAACCGTCAATTACTTCATCGGACTGCGTTTTCCTACAACATAACATAAGAATAAGAATGGAACCATAAAATAAGCCGCCAAAGGCGACTTGCGCACGTGACGTACTCGGGTGAAATGAGTAAAAACCTTAAGTAAACTCAGCGGTGGTCTACTTAACTTAGACCACCTCTGGCTGACCGATCAAATTGCAGAATTACTTGCAGTATGGTCTAATTTATTATCCAAGCTAAATGATTTCATATGCATTTTACTTACTGTACAGGAGTATTCACAGCTGATAAAATTAGCTATGTCGGATTTATAACTGGTAAGTTAAAGCCAGCTAATGTCCACTGAGGGATGTGCAGTGCACATCATCAAAAAATCATGTGCTGGTTTGTCTGAAGTTGTCCCTGTAAATTTGTAATAGCTAATTTATTTATCTTCGTACAGCTGGAGCAATAATTGGAATTATCTTGTTCACTGTAATTCCAGCTATACTGTCAGCTGTATTATATCGTAAGCATTTTAAGAAGACTAGCAGAGAAGAGGAACATATTTATGACTACATTGAACCCTCAAGTCCTCCTCAACTTCCACCATCACAACTAACTACTCATGACAATCCTGCTTATGAGAGATTTGAACTAAAAGACTGTGAGGCATACTCAAATGGATTGAAAACTGTAGAAACCGTTGAACCCTCAGGTCCTCCTCAACTTCCACCATCACAACTAACTACTCATGACAATCCTGCTTATGAGAGATTTAAACTAAAAGACTGTGAGGCATACTCAAGTGGATTGAATACTGTAGTTTAACAGTTAGAGAGAAAAACTCACGTGAAGTAAAAATTTGATGATGTAATCAAAAATCTTATCTAAAATCTGCATGTGATGATACACTAGCTTTACGTATGTATGTCCGATCATGATCATATTGAAAATTTTCATTTTGTTTTGTGAATAGCAATACACATCTGACATACTGCATCTTCAGGTGAGTTTTAAAGGATGAGAACAGATTAAGGAGTGGCAGTGACAGCTCAAATACTTCAGGTACGCTGGATACGCCGCCGTTCTTAGAGAGAGCAACACACAAATACTGCTTGATGCGGGCTGTAACAAACACCTAAGAGATGACAAAGGGAGAAAGAAAGGAGGGATAGAGAGAAGGATACATTATACACAAAAGGGAGATGTAAACTTTATTCCCACAAACAAAAACCAGCGATTTTGGATTCACAAATATTGCCAGCAATACGGTACACTATACAATGATGTAGCTCAGTCTACCTATATTCAATCACCTCATGCATTGCAGCTCCCTACAGCATCTGTGACTTTGAGCAAACTATAAAGAAATTTCATATGTTGTAAAAATGCATATGGTGAGAGAGACTAAGCAATATTGCATGGACAACTAGAGTTCAATGGAACACATACCTGTGCGCTGACTCATGCATGTATTTGTTTAGTATATACACAATAGTGTTTGAAGAAGTCAGATGTGTAGACTTAATTGTTCATGCACGCTTATTATCTATTCTGATCATGATCTGCCTGACGGGTTGACAAGTCTAGCAGTCTCTTCTGACGCTGCTCTGGTGCTTCAGAGGCATGTCTTTCTGACGTGCCGACTTGTCCAGCAATATCTTCTAGTGATGCTGCTCTGGTGTTTCAGAGGCAATTCGATCTGCCTGACGGGTTGACAAGTCTAGCAGTCTCTTCTGACGACGCTGCTCTGGTGTTTCACAGCTTCGTCGTGTAGCCTCATGCCTGGACACGTTTATCATCCAACCTCTTCTGCCTTATATTGTTCTTAGAAGGCCATAGAAAGCCATCGTTGGCCGCTCGATCAAGACTCTCAGGACGCTGTAAAGGTCTTCGCAGGACTATAAATTCAGTAAACAGGCAGCAAATTGCGTTTTTGTGGCGAATTTCGAACGGTGAGAAGTAAACAATCGTGTTTTTTGACGACACACACATATAGACGGACACAAACGCATAACCCTGGCGCATAGTGCGCACGGGTAAAAATGATCAAGAGGAACGACCATGGAGAAACGAATGGATTCTGATAAGGCACACCTTGTCACACGTGGAACGGATCAGCCCGCCCACGTTATTACATCACGAGCCCCGCCTTTGCAGCTTCAGATTGGCACGCACGAAAATACCATTTCATGAGAGCTTTATAGTTCAAGTACTATGTGACTGTTGTTACGTTGCTTCTCTGATCCAGAACTTATCCTGGCAATCTGCTAAAATGACGTTCTTTGTCTGTCAGAAGCAAGTTTGTATTTTGATTATCTTGATCACAACTGCTAGTGCTGCCAGTATGTTGAAAACAATGCTTCTTTATGCTATTTACATTATGTTTCATTTTGTAGCTATCACAGAGGGTCCTGTGTCAGTAAGTGCACTGATTGGAGAGAATACTCAGTTCCACTGTGCTGCCATTGGTGCTGATATCATTGCGTGGAAAGTTGATGATTTATTTGCTACTGACATCAGAATCACAGATCGAGCCATTTTTCATACCACTACAGTGACAGCTTCAGGTACGATACAGTCCTCTCTCACTGTACCAGCAACGATAGAGAACAATGGCACTACTGTACACTGTGTATTGTATCCTGGTGAAGTGACTAGTAACAATGCAACCTTGACTGTTCTCTCTGGTGAGTTGTGAACAATACTAGTAGACTAGTTATCTCATATTGCTATCATACAGGTATTGGTACAATGCGAGTCACTAATGTCAGATTCAATCCTTCATTCAACACTCTACTATGGGACCCTCCAGTAACTGCTGGTGTACTCAGTGATCTCTCTTACATAGCGACTGTAGTGAACAACAACACTGGTGATGTGATCATCAGTGACACTACCACCAACACTCAGTATCCTCTACCAGTGGATGATCTCCAATTTTGTCAGTTCTACAAAGCTAATGTGACTGCACTCTCATCAGAACGGCTTGGTCATGGTGTAGTCGTTGTGCAGAGAACACCAGGAGGTGAGTATTTTATACTTTATACACCATATTATAATATCTTAAACAAAATTTATAGATTACTATCACTTTGTCAATGTGTCTCAGCCTGTGGTAGCCTACTACAATTATTCTCATCGAGCTGTTAGTTTTGTGATTGATATACAACCGGCAAGTTAAAAGATTTCAAAATACATGAATAACTCATGTTATTTTTTAGCGGAGCTTTACCATCTGTCCTGATCAAGAATTGTCATCTGTGACTTACCGAATGACAAACAGCTCAAACAAGACCCCACACACTACTGTGGCTATTTCACAACCTGGTCTAGTGAACTACACAATCTATGTTGAGAAGAATCATCGTTATGCGTGTGACATTAACATCGGTGTTGGAGATAGAAAAGTTGAGATGAAGACTGTCCCTTTCAGTAAGTTACTGATTTGTATGTATTTATTTTATGTGTACCTGCAGATTCATACGATGTTCAAAGCTGTGCTGTGTACTCTTATCTCGCCAGTATATCAGTGGAGTGCACGTACTCCATCAATTCACCTGTTCGAGGAGTTGCAGCATTAGTACATGTAAACCAAAATACAAGGATCAAACAACTGAAGGAGTCAGGTTTTAAAAAGGGATCTGTCAACTTTACTGACTTATCTACTGGAGAATATCTTGTGAGAGTGTATAACCAGTATGAGGAGTTCCTTTTCAACATGGGTCCTGCTTACGTGCATGATGGCTTGATAACAATCGTACCAGCAACCGTCCCTAGTCAAAACACCTTGTCAACATCCACTCCACTTAGCTCAGGTATGATGGTATATTGTTCAGTCAAAGCAGGTCCAAATTATGTTGCTTGTTTATGAAGTAGTCGGTATAGCAGACTCATCTAGTATCAGCATCAAAGTCACTCCTACTATGGTACCCAATTCATCATGTAAGCACACAAGTTGGTTTATCATGAGGTCACTTATCTATGTTCAAACAGTCGACACCATAACTACTCTATCTTCAATAGCAGTCAGCTTAACTGGTATAGTAGTATTTACTGCCGTCATTGTCATAATTTTGGTCTTCATCTACTTCAACCGCGAGTATTTTCATTGCTGCTACAGGACCAGCTCAAGTGGGTAATCAATATTATTGTTACAACACACCATTATTGTACTCTGATCAGAATCAACCCGCACTGACTCAGAGCCAGACACTATTGACTCCTTACTAAATCAGAAACCACAAGTCCGACACTCCACTGCTATTCCACTCACAAATACGTTGCACAAGCATGCTTTTGCTGGGAAAGAAATCGATTCTGTGGTCAGCATAATTTTTTTAAGAGCAGTAATTATAGCTGTCTTTTACAGTATGACAAACTTAGGCAAGCTAATTGTACACCATCTGATCTCTTACTCAACCAAGAGAAGTGCACCACTTCACCACCTGGCTCAGTAAGTTCATCACTGTCATTGATGCTATGTGTACAGCATCAAAGTGAAGGTGCAGCTGTTATATAGTAGCAGCTGAGACATGGTATAGGCATGCAAGATTACTGTTTTATTCTCTTGCAACTGTACATGTGCTATTGATAGTGCATACTGATGATACCATCAATCAACTATAATAACTGTAAACATTATTGTTTATTCTAGATCCTCTTTCCTATAATTGTACATAGAATGTAGTGTAGCTGCAAGCAGGCTCCTGTCACAGCATGTCTATCACAGTTTGACCTTAGACTCTAATAATATTATGATCTTCACACACATGAGGCCTCTATATAGTTAGCATGAGATTGACTTGATCCTAAATAATTTTTAAAGTGCAGTTAAAAATTAATAATAAATTAACGGTCCAATTATATGCTTCTCTTTCTATCGATTTTAGCATGTTGAAGGGATTTCTGCTTACAGTGATGTCTAGTGATGCAGACGTCAAGTGAAGCCTAATGCCGGAATGATTCTTGTACATGAACTAATCTCCTGTAATATCTTATACATTATTCCTAACAGTTGTATGATCATGAATTGTAATTGTAAGTCAATTGTAACCACTTTTTCTTAATAGTAATTACTTTGTACTTTCTCATAGCAGTGTTTGATACCTGTGTTTCAACTTACAATGCAAAATCACTATTAAACTATTTTATTGTAATTTCGTAGAACGAACAGACTACTATACATATCTAATTATCTATCCACATTCCATACGTTGTCCAAAATAATTCAGTAACTAAAGGGTTAACATTGTCCTGCGTTTGGTACTACATACATCGGTAGCCACAAGCCTAACACTTCCTGTACATATCAGTATTATTCTAAAAAAAATAAAAATAATTTCAGCTGGTTATAAGGGATCGTGTGATCTCGATCAACTAAAAATTGTAATTTCAGCTGGTTATAAGGAATCGTATCTCCTTGTATTGTATGCCTGGACACATGGCTTAGACATAATTATTGTTATTATAAATAAACACTTGGACTTGATGACACCTAGTGTGGTGGTGGGGATGATAATTGTGGAGGTGGGGATGGTGATGGTGGTGATTGTGAGCTACTTGTGACATTGTCCATCACTTTTCTCTGTCCCAAATCTTCCTCATCTCCTCCGATCACTTCTTCCTCACTTGACGTCTCCCAACCGTCCGACATCGTCGTCCCTCCATTGGCTTCACCTTCATGCTCATCTTCTTCACTCAATTCATCCAGCTCGGGAGGGAACGCTGCGTCTAGATCATGTATAAACGGCAGACCAATAGGATGGTCAAAATAGTGCGGCAGACCAAACAAATGCTCAATGTGGTGTAGCATGGGCTCATTATCACCCATCAGCATGTTGTGTAGACCGTGTGCAAACATTTCCATATCTTCACTCGGTGGAGTCGCAAAAGAGTCTGAATCGGACTCATCATCTTCTTCCTCTTCGCCATCTTCTTCGTCATCTTCTAAGTTCAAAGTACTGATGGCGGTTGCATCTACGTCTTCTAGCGGCATCTCTTCGCTGCCAGTACGTACCGTGTTGTACGAGAAACAGTTGAGACACTTTAACCCAATGAAGTGGAATGGTGTTTGACTTTCCTGAGAAGATAAAAATAGGGTAAGTAAAGTCTAGAGGACCATTATATAGAGTGACATACCTTCTGACAATCTCTACATTGGATCTGTGAGGAAAAAATTAGAGGAAATGAGATAAAGCACATGCGTAGAGTTAAGAATTGGTAAAATATGCAAGAGGTAGGGGCTATAAAGTGAAGCGCTTTTAAAATCAGGTTCATAACAATGTGTCTTAAGTAAATTTTTCTTGCTCATAACCATCTCAACAGGTGCATACCAACAGAAGGCAGGAAGTGAACTTTATGGGATATACATTACATTTATCAGACAAAGTGCACACATACAAAGACAGCACATGCAGCAGTATAAAAGAAAAAGTTGGGCATCGATTTATTCCCACACAAGTATCCAGTAGCTCTTTAATCAAAGCTTGACATACCTTTACTTTGAATTCTTTCAGTTGTGGTGGTAGAATCCATCGCTGCAACTCTTGGTCCATGCTCCTCCAGTGGCTGGTCATGTCCATTAGACTAGTCTGGCACTGAGGACACTGATACAACCTACACACAGCAACAAGAACGACAAGAACGAATAGAAAAATAATCTAAACGTGTAGTGAATCATGTACTCACCCATTCTTAGCCATATCTTGATAACACGCCCTACAGTAAGTAAACAGTTATGATACACATACATGGGTTGGGTATAACAACTATAATAGGTCTATTGGAAGAAAAAAACAGCAGTCTAATGAGAATTCATGAATACCGTCCTAGGTCGGAAGATATTAGTTCACAAAATTTTCGTCTGTTAAGTTTTGTGTTATTTAATTTTTTTGTTGCTAGCTGCACGTATAATATGAATGCGGATTGTGTTAATATTATGCGCATTTAATTTTCTTTGCAAGGACTGACTCTAACCATGAATCTATGGTATTAGATTGACAGTATTAGACCCATTCAGCTACCTGTGAATATAGTTCCCACCCTTCCCAGTATATCTAACATGATACAATAGTAACCCATAAGATCACTACATAACTATTTGGCACAAGTTATTTAGAAATCCTAACAATGCTTGGCAGCTTTTATTCGCATTTGCTAGGTCTCCCTAGTTGTACTAGTGCCAAGTTCACTCAGTTCACTGCTAAGCACACACAGTGAGAAGATGAACACACTCACATGTGTAGAAGGTGGCCGCATTTAGGAATATGGGCGGGAACACGAGATGAATGAATATCCTGAAACAAGAGAACACAGATTCTTAGGAAGTCAAGGCAATTTGTACCAGTACAAACTAGTACACTTCTCTCTTCCTCTTTCTACCATGTTAGATCCCTCACCTCCATGCACACGGGACAGTTTGAGTGAGAGGCATCTTGTACACAAGTGTGCGACACCTTCATACTGATGGGTATGCACAGACCACAACGATCACAATGGAAGTAGTTGCTCTTGCCGCCAATCCTGAGGACAACAATTAGACCATGACAACTTCAAAACAAAAAACAATGCCTATCAAGAATATACCGTATACCAGGAGAAAATGTTTGCAAATGCGCGATAGAGCATTTCGCGAATAATATTTTCAGGAATCAGCGCTATTGCCCTATCTTTGTCAACTAAAACAAGACATTCGCAGATAACATTTTCGCGAATACATGTAGTCTGTAATTTGTGAAATTAACGGAAGAAAATTTCCCGCTATGCGGTACTACATGTACAATACACATCATAGGCACTTCACTCGAAATACTTAGTTTATTTCTGTGATAATTCTGTTGAATGTCTCACGGCTTGACAACCTGTGTTCAACACCACTGTTTTTAGTTCAAACTGATCACTAGATCAGCCGCAATTTTCATCACTTTCTTGTACTAAAAACTTCTGATCATCCCACCTTCTCTCTCTCTCGCTCACCCTTACCGACATATTCCACAGCCCTGGCAGTGAAACTGTCCCTTCTCTGTGTCGTCATAGAGACGACACACACTGCAGTAGTAGCTAGCAAACCGAATAGAGCACTTCACACATGACTCAGCAACCTGAGAGTTGGTGAGGAAAAGGGGAGAGAGAGAGAGGGAGGGAGGGAGGGAGGGAGGGACGGAGAGAGAGAGAGAGAGAGAGAGAGAGAGAGAGAGAGAGAGAGAGAGAGAGAGAGAGGGGGAGGGAGGGAGGGAGGGAGGGAGAGAGAGGGAGAGAGAGAGAGAGAGAGAGAGAGAGAGAGAGAGAGAGGGAGGGAGGGAAGAAGGGAGGGAGGGAGGGAGGGAAGAAGGGAGGGAGAGAGGGAGGGGGAGGAAGGGAGGGAGAGAGAGAGAGAGGGGGGGGGAAGGAGGGAGAGAGAAGAGAGAAAGATGAAAAATTTACTTCTGATACAAAAACATGAAAGTGATAAATGTTCTATTGTTATTTAGTACCAAAAGGTGAGAAAAAGCTGTAAAGTGCAAAGGATGTCTTCATTTATAGGATTTCACATAACCAAGAGCCAATAATGACTGTACATGCAACAGACATTCTTGACATACCAAATCAGTGTATTACTGTCAAAGATCACGGAGGCAACATTGTTCAACACACAAGGAAACCGGTGAGTACATTATACAGACACCAAACAGTGCATGATAAAAGAAAAGTTTTTCATACGATTTATGGTGTTTACTAACCGGTTGCTGTAAGCTGCATTGGCGGCACACCACCTCAGTCACTTCAAATCTGTTGATCGTGTGAGACTCTTTGTCATCGTGACAATGGCGGCAAGGATAGACCTTTTTACAACAGGCAGACTGTAGAGAATGTCGTAAATCAACAAGAATCGGATGCTTTAATCAACCACAGTGCCTTACCACGAGTGAACAAGCTCGGCTGTAGTGATTACAGAGGCTCCTGCACCCGCTGAACGGCTTTATTCCGTTGGGGAGAGACTCTTGCTCATCGATATCCTTACTCACCTTAGCGGCCATTATTTGGAATGAATACGTGAGCCGAGAATGAACGGAAATACACGGAGATAGGATAAATAGTCACACCCACCCACGTGTCACTCACGATGGCAACTCACAGAGCTGTTCAAAACCTGTACTGCTCTCGTTCCACAAAGAACAAGCAGCTACGACAGGCCTGGCACCACAAAGATCGTCTGAAGAAAGCAAAAGAAAAAAGAGACAGGCGCAAGCAAAGAAAACAGCTAAGAGAAAGTCTTGGAGACGAGGTAAGCTTATAGTACAAAGCAACCACTTCTGTCTTTATGTTCTTTGTTGTTAGGCTCCGCCAAAGGAGGTTCCAAAGACACTGGAAAGCACTCGTCTACCAGAAGAGACTATTGTGTTGCCCGATGATGACGAAGTGCTCCAGGATGAGAGAACAGATGAATTGTCAGCGTATTTCAGCCGACAAGTCACACCTAAAGTTCTCCTGACTTCATTCACAAGAGCTTCACAAGTGAGTGATAAACATTATGCACATAGTCTTTCTCCCTTTTAACAACCGTAGAGCTCAATATTAAGGTAGCTAGGCAAGCAAACTGCACGCAGCAACTCTGTCTGCACGAATATCCTTAGATAGTCAAATATAGCTACTTGCAAAGTCATGAATATCATTAATTTGGTCACCCGCCACCTAAACACACTCATGTTTCCGTGTTCTATCACTTTTCTTAGAAAACCAACTTGCTGCTCAAGGAGCTTTGTATTTGTATACCCAACTCTGAGTTCAAGTGGAGAAAAGGAGCACGAATCAAGTCCATCATTCAGGAAGCTGTGAAAAGAGACTATACCTCTTTGATAATAGTGGAAGAACACGTCAAGAATCCTAGTATCCTTGAGATAAGCTGTATAACATAGTCTCTTGATAGGTATCATGTTTGTGTGCAATAAAGGCTTTAATAAGTTTATGCCTTTGAAGTTCTCTGTCAATGATTGGTTTGTGTGTTTTCTTAACCTTTCTGGAGATGGTTTGTGGCTGATTCATCTTCCTGAGGGACCCACTGCTTACTTCAAGCTAAGCAATTTCCGTCAGGGTCGACACATCAAAGGTCATGGACGACCAACCTCGCACCAACCAGAGGTCATTCTGAACCACTTCACCACTAGACTTGGTCACACTGTGGGTCGCATGTTGGCTGCTCTGTTTCCTCAAGACCCCCAGTTTGTGGGCCGTAGAGTGGTCACATTTCATAACCAGAGAGATTTTGTATTCTTTAGACATCACAGGTTAGTGCTTGATGGTATAACTCTAGCTGTTTGATTAGGGCTAGGCAAGAGCGCTGTTTATAGGCACAAGTTCAATCCTAGATGATTGTTACTTAATATTGATTTTGTCTATGTTCTCAGGCTTTGTACTGCCTCAATTTTAAACTGCCCAGTATCAGGCATGCCTGAAGTACATTGAAACGTAAGCGATAACTTCTAATTGACGCCTCTTTTAGCACCTTTTCACTGAATTGCATGTCAAAGCTCCAAATTTAAGTTCTTCATCACAGTCAGCCAACAGCCCAATGTGACTGCACCTCAGAACAGAGCTGTAGATGCATTCTTCTTCGGAATCATATGTTTGTCGCCATTAATTGTTATTCGGCTTTTCTGAAACATGTACCCATAATTGCTTCCAAATGTTGGACAAGCAAATCTAGTTTATTTTGTGCCGAATTTATATGAGGAATGTGCTAGATTATAACTTGATAGATGTACACTTGAAAGTCTAGCCAGAGTAAAGTTTAGCTAATCGCAACCAGCTTTCTAAACACAGGACAGAATGCTACAACCAGCATTAGCTTTCATACTAGCTTCAGCTTTTCGTGTTTGTGGTTTACAGGTATATATTCAAGAATGCTGAGAAGGTGGGGCTGCAGGAGATTGGTCCACGATTTACTCTCAAGTTACGATCACTCCAAAAAGGAACGTTTGATAGTTTGTATGGAGACTACGTTTGGGTACACAAGGTGAGTGCCACGTCTATCACTGTGAGGAGCGTAGTCATTGCTTTCTCTCTTAGCGCAAGCAAATGGATACCGATCGAAAAAGATTCTTCATGTAACACAGTTGCTGATGGATTAGTAGCTGACTGTTAAATTAAGGCTACTACCACTCACTAAGTGCAATAATTATAACAGATTTATCCCATCTGCACTTTTACGTGTTGATTTGCAAAATGATGCTTTCGTGCATGTTGTATCAGAGATATGTAACATAAGTGTAGTAATTTCATAACTGTATCACCTCAACGTATTCTGCTTCTTTCAATCCTTACTTACTACTGATCAAAGAGCAAGAAAAATGCAGTTTAACTATGATCATAGTTAAGCGTAGTTAATTGTACGACTAGCAAAGGGTATGGGGGTGTGTCATCAATGACCAACTACGCATGCGTATAAAGCTATCACCACGAGGAAGCTGGCTGGGACAGCCACCATATTGAGCAGTGGGACCAAATCAGCTGCTCCAAGGACTGTACCTTACTTCAACATCGATGCCGTCTGGAGGGTCTCCAAATATCGGCGATTGGCTTTCAGCGCTTGCTGAAGCGGGCTCGTGAGGGGCGAGCGTCATGATCAGGAGACAGTCGGGACGGGCCGTGCCCCGGACTATAGTCGTGCTCGGACTTTAGTGAATAAGATGTGTAACTTTCTCATGAGCCAAGACCACATGAAGCAATAGTCTTGACTCTGTTGCAGCCCGTAAGACACATTACTACGCACGCACACACGCGCATACATGTACATGTACTCGTAGTCACACGTACCTTTCACACTCTACACACGCAGACGCATCGCCACATACATACTATTTCATACACGTCTGTTAGGCTGTGACAGAACCATGAACCAGTCATGGGTGTGTGTAGAGTCTGCCGTGTTGGCAGCAGAAGTCAGCCTAAGGGGCTGTTAGAATAGCAGATGAGCTTATTCTCACCTTACTAATTATACTTGCTGATCACCCGATAAGAGGAGGGTAGGTACATGAATTATTATTATAGATAATGGTATAATAAATGTAGGGTCGAATTGAGCTTTCACCAGATAGTTAGGCCTCGGATGATCAACTCATACTAACAGCTAGGTCTTGTCGAGCCTTATAGTCATCAGATTGTTATGTCTCAGATATTTGACTCATACTAACAGCTAGGTTACAGGAATTTTTATTATTTCTTGCAAGAAAGATATGAGTAAAAAAGCATTATTGATGTGTCAAGTCACTGGTATTCAGCCACACAAGGGAATACGTCATGGCATTTTAATGTATTAGTGCTTCATGCTTACAGACTACAGCTTATTAGAAAAATGAGGCGGCTATACTCCTTGAAAATCAGTCCTAGAGGTTCAAATTAGCGGCTTGGCCAATAATTAGTTTTACTTTGCGATGAAGAGATGTTGTGGCATGCTAGGTATAGTCAAGTACTGAAAAGAGTGGTGTTATTAGAACAAATGGGCCTGTTTAGCTAGCAGTGATGATTGTGTTGTCTACTAAACACAACACCATTACTTTTAAATTTAATTTGCCGCATGAGGCATAGCCCAACCAAGATTGATTCTGCCTCAATGCCCACCCATGGGTAGACTATTACTGCCAAGGGGGCAGGAGTTAAGTGCCGATAAGAAAAATTGAGTCGGCCGATTGGGCAACTTCAGTCTACTTGTGGGTAGACTATTCCTGCCGAAGGGGCAGTAGTTAAGTGCCGATTGGGCAAAATTGAGTCTACGAGTGGTAGACTATTCCTGCCGAAGGGGCAGTAGTTAAGTGCCGATTGGGCAAAATTGAGTCTACGAGTGGTAGACTATTCCTGCCAAAAGGGCAGCAGTTTAGTGCCGATTGGGCAAAATTGAGTCTACGAGTGGTAGACTATTCCTGCCAAAAGGGCAGCAGTTTAGTGCCGAGTGGGCAAAATTGAGTCTACGAGTGGTAGACTATTCCTGCCAAAAGGGCAGCAGTTTAGTGCCGAGTGGGCAAAATTGAGTCTACGAGTGGTAGACTATTCCTGCCAAAAGGGCAGCAGTTTAGTGCCGAGTGGGCAAAATTGAGTCTACGAGTGGTAGACTATTCCTGCCAAAAGGGCAGCAGTTTAGTGCCGAGTGGGCAAAATTGAGTCTACGAGTGGTAGACTATTCCTGCCAAAAGGGCAGCAGTTAAGTGCCGATTGGGCAATTTGAATCTACTATAATTATTTGTCCTGAAAGATAACCATATGGTTGGTAAATGCATTTGGAATGGTGGATAAATAATTGAAAGGTATTTCAATCATACACTTCAAGAGCAACAATATTCCGATGTGCTGCAATAGGTCTTTTCCTCTCATTAAGATTTACTTATTATCATTCATTACTATTAATTATGCCTCGGTGGGCGGAGCCACGGGGCATACGGCCGGTAGTCCGTTTGTGTATGTATGTATGTGTGTATCTGTCTGTCTGTCTGTCGGCAGGATTTCTCGTCGCTCGCTGAAAACTAAGCGCTGAAACGTGCAACACAAGCTAAAGTCGATATTTGCTTGAAAATGAATTGTAAGGATTTTGGTTATAAGGATCTGTTCGTGAGTTATAGCGTGATTGCTTACCTCGCGATCGCCGGCTGGCGATCTAGTTGCTAATGTAAAGACGAAATTGTCTATTGCTGGCTGCCTTACAGCTAGTGAGTTCGCCTTTACTTCAGAACAGCACGGCAGACTTGTATATGAAGCTGCGTTCTAGAGTTATGGCGTAGCTTTGCTTACCTCGCGATCGATGGCCATTGCTGGCGATCTGGAGTTCTCCGTAGACAAAACTATCCACAGTTGACTACCTAGAAGCTGATAGGTTACATCGTATGTCTAAAGAAATTGTTTAAGCAAGCTATCTCGCTCGTTGTACGTGCTGTGCCCTGAACAATATAGACACGCCCAGTTGAATTAGTGGTCAGCACTGATTGGCTTCTGATTGCATAACTATTGTACTGCAATGTGATTGCTGTACAGAAAGGTACAACAGCTGCAGTTTGTTGCTGTGTATGTGAAATTGTTGCATTCAACCAAGGCATCTGCACCTTTGGTTTACTGTCCTTTCTACTGCAGCTTACATTGCATGCTTTCATATGATACTGTTTTGATCCTTCCGTGGATCTACTGCATGCATATATACGTGCTGTCATAATTATGCATCTGCTAATTGAATGCCATACATGCTACATGTACTTGTGGTTGGCTTCTGATTGCATAACTATTGCTTTGTACAGAAGGTATAATAGCTGCAGTTTACTGTGTATGTTTTTTTGATGTCTTAAGATCATGAACAGCTTTTCAAGTTAAAGTTGAATGACTCCTATGATTAACTTGCTAGCATTATAATTATCTTCTTTTCTCTACTCCTTATATATCTCACTAGTATAATTATGTAAAATAATCCTTGCCATTATTGAATACCATGTCAGATTTAATGTCTCTCACATGAGGTGCAAAATTAAGCATGATAAAACAGTAACTTTAATTTGTGAACTTCGTAATGATTTTATAAGTTGTCAACCAGTAACACAGTGTTCAACTAGCAACAGCAGACTTTCATTACTGCTTGTGTATTTCAGTTCAGCTTATTTAGTCAGACAGGCATGTATGCATAACATTCCACCGAGGCATAAGCACCTTCGGTGCCTAGTTTTGTATTCACTTATCAAACAAACCTCCATTCCTTCGGGAGTGTGATTCTCCGCAAGGTTATCAACATTATATCATAATCGTTTTGTCTCTTATCATTATGGCGTATCGTGAGGAAAAGGTTGCAGACCTAATGTAACAGAGTCAGCTCTATGAAAGTGTGGAAAAGGTGTATGTGATCATTATGGAGTAGTGGAGAGAATTTTGGGAGAGCTTTGCTCAGTGGGATTAAGTGTGGCTAATGTGTTTGGTGTTAATTGGTTCTAATTACCCTCCCAGTGAATGGGAGGAGTTAACCTACAACCTATGGTATGCATTAGCCATAAGCATACCCTGCCTATTACGCAGGGGCTTTAATGATATTCATCATCCCAAAAACTATCCATTACCTTGATAGGAGTTAAAATTAAATGCAGTTTAACTATGATCATAGTTAAGCGTAGTTAATTGTACGACTAGCAAAGGGTATGGGGGTGTGTCATCAATGACCAACTACGCATGCGTATAAAGCTATCACCACGAGGAAGCTGGCTGGGACAGCCACCATATTGAGCAGTGGGACCAAATCAGCTGCTCCAAGGACTGTACCTTACTTCAACAGCCTCCCACCCACCCTACAACTTGTTATTTCTCCGTCGAGCTCATTTGGATGAGTTTAGTCGACGTGAATTTTGGGATCTAAAAAGGATTAAGTGTGGCTAATGTGTTTGGTGTTAATTGGTTCTAATTACCCTCCCAGTGAATGGGAGGAGTTAACCTACAACCTATGGTATGCATTAGCCATAAGCATACCCTGCCTATTACGCAGGGGCTTTAATGATATTCATCATCCCAAAAACTATCCATTACCTTGATAGGAGTTAAAATTAACTAACTAGCTACCATGAAAGCTATCCATCAGAACAACAAAAATTCAAAAAGTAACTACATGTTACTTAAAAAAAGTCCCAGTCCCAAATTCAGTATAGACTCACATAAATTTTAAATGGTATTGACATTTGTAAACCTCATGCACCTTTACCACACTGATGTATTTCCCGTATAGCTGGTCTTTTTTATTGGTTAAATTCTAGCTGGGTCTAATTTTCGACACACGTGCCTGTTGAAATAAAATCCAACCCAAAATTAATTGTATTAGTTAGCACGGAGGCTGCTCCTGACTGTTTCAGTTCCATTCCCAGTAACAAAGGAAAGGTAGTTAGCTTACAGAAATCCACTGTTACAATCAGCTCTACAACTACTAGACAGCTTTGGAGTCTTGAATCACATAAAAATAACCGGCTATACGGTACAAGCCACTCGGCCCATTATCAAATCGAAATTTTACTAAGAATATTCCAATCAGTGATACAACACACCACTAAAGACCATGATACTATAACACAAAACTACACAACTAACCAAAGACAGTTAACACCTACTTAGTGAATAGTATGAATGGCTAGACAAGACGGAAGCATGACGTAGTCTAGTGAAGATAATCGAAATCAAACATTTTGCATTATTATATTGATCGTCCTGACCATAGCTCCGCCCCATTGTATTATCAAAACCAATGGAAAATTTTTACCCAATGCCCGTTTTTCAAATAATTGTCACGTGAATTCAACTGTGTACAGCAACATCAGTTGCTCGATTTAAACAACCAGACATTCAAAACCAAAAATTGCTATCTGTTTTGACTGCTAAAAAAGTTAGTTGTTACATTTTAGAACTGAAAGTTAATTCACATTATGATCACAACAGCACCTTCGGTTATGGCGTACCCAGGAGCTAGAGTAGTGATTCTCTGCTGCTTCTTTGTCCACTTTGCATTCAATGCTGATCTTGTTATTGTTCAAGGAGCAACTCCACTGTTGACTAGCTTGATTCACTTAGCACAAGGCATCACTCTCCTGTTCTATCCAGTGCTTGGACTAGTGGCTGACCTTAAGTGCAACCGATACAATTTCATAAAAGTATCAATAATTCTCTTGTTTGTCTCAAGCCTGTTAGGTGTGCTATATATATTTTCTGTTATTGTAATTTTCGAAGTTCAGATTTCGCTGTTGGATCATATTATTGCTTCATATATTTGGCCAATGGCAGCAGTACTAATAAGCTTTGAAATCATTTCATTGGGCATGTTTGATGCTGTTGGTATTCAGTTTGGTATGGACCAGATGATAGAGGCCTCCTCAGACCAGATCAGTGCATTCACACACTGGTACTACTGGAGTATGAATATTGGCATTGGAGTTCAAGCTCTACTAGTGATGTGTTGTTTGTATATACTCAGTTCGTGCACCCTTCATGTGAAAAGTATTCACGACAGTCATCAATGGGAAGCTTATGTCTTATTGTATGGATTTTGTCCTGTAATATTGTTACAAGCTGTAGTGGTGTCGGCAGCACTGTTTTCTTTCTTTAAATACAAGTCACATCTTACTATTGAGCCAGCTGGTAACAATTCTTTTACCATGGTCTACAAGGTGCTCAAGTATTCCTGGCAGCACAAGTGCCCTGAGCGACGCAGTGCCTTCACCTACTGGGAGGAGGATGTTCCACCTCGTATTGACCTGGGCAAGAGCAAGTATGGAGGACCATTCACTACTGAAGAAGTAGAAGATGTCAAAACATTTCTTCTCTTACTTTTAATACTAGTTTCTCTCTTTGGATTCCATCTAGCTGGCAATGGATATTCTCTTGTTCAACACCTTAATTGTAAGCTATGTCCATCAGTAATAGTACATGATGTTGTTAGTGTGAGTCCTAATATTCTTCAAACTGTGACAGTACTAGTATCTGTTCCAATTCTTCACTTTGCCATCTTACCACGATTCCATCGTTACATTCCAAACATGTTGCATAGACTAGGGATAGGAGTTGTACTGGTCTTCTTTCAAGAGTTAGCAGAAATGGTGATTGTGTTGGCTTATTGGGAGGGCTATAGCACATGTCCTGAAATCACTAGCAGACATTCCCTTTTGAACTTTGCTCCGATAGGTGACTGCTATGGTTCTCACATGTATATTGTGGTTGGAAAAAATTGTACAAATGAGGCTTTGCATGATTATTGTGGCCACGGAGATGAGCTGTTTCTATGGTCACTAGTTCCAATTGCTACCCATGCCATAGCTTACAATCTGGTGTTCATGACTGCTCTTGAGTTCATCTCTGCTCAGGCTCCTCTCGAAATGAAAGGACTCCTTGTCACCTTCTGGTATGCTCTCTCTTCTCAGCGCTACCTAGTTCAGGCTGTGATTATGCTTTATGTTGATAGAGATAAGGTGCTCTTACTATTCTATGGAGTGAAAGCCTCTCTTATTCTACTGTCAATAGTGTTTTACTGCTGTGTGGCCAAGCGTTATCGCTATCGGTTGCGAGATGAGGTTGTCAATGAACGCTATCTGGTGGAGGAGGTGTATGATAGAGAGTTGAGACTGGCAGAAGAGTACGAGAAAGAATGCAAGGAGACGCAATCAGTTAGCGTAGTCTCAGATTCGGGAATGACTTCAAGACAATATGGGTCCACTGATACTCCATCATAGTAAAAAGGATGTCTGCAGATGTACCACTATACTATAGTAGTTTCATATAACCTGTGTATAAACAGCTCATTGTACTCATCGTCAAGAGTACATTACCTACTCTTGTACCTACTCTTGAACTCTTGTCATCGTTAAGTGTGTATACTTCTGCAAAATTTGGAATGTTGTTCTCAGTCAGTTTTCATGAGACTATGTTTCATTTTGTTGCCCCCTTAAAGAGCTGTTAGTGAAAAGTTATTTGTTTTCAACTATACGACTATGTTATTCACATGTGACTACATGTAGTACATAACAAAAAGGCACACACTGGTGGTGGTCTACTTCTGCTTGGTTA
The DNA here is from genome assembly GCA_964017065.1 of Haliclona indistincta. NCBI lineage: Eukaryota > Metazoa > Porifera > Demospongiae > Haplosclerida > Chalinidae > Haliclona > Haliclona indistincta. The sequence goes on along the minus strand of OZ024787.1, from coordinate 7,405,866 downwards.
ATTTGTTAAATGTGAGTCCGTTTTTTTTTAATGACAACTACCAGGATTCCACTATTACCATTGTACAGCACTTGCACTCTTCATTCAGTCTTTGGTTGTATTTATTACAACAAGTTGTGTATTATCTACAAAAAAATGATAACTGCTGTCGACTATCAATCTCCTCCAACAATTTTCTTTCATCGAATGAACGTTTTTGTGACCATGCAGTTTATTGTTAGGTGGTGTTTCCACGAAAATGATAAAAGTAGTGAAAACATACTTTTGAATCTGCGCACTAAAGTCGGGGAAATTTGAAAACAATCTGAAAACGGTACACCTACATTCCATTGACTTTCGTTGACAAAAAGTGGTAGTGTAAACAGCTAATAACAGTGCTGTTGAATCTGCATACATTGTCTCATTCTTGTCTGTATAAACGCCGCCTTAGTATTATGTGACTAACTTAAAGTTATATATTTTTTTAAGTACTTACATCAGTACTGGTGCAAACAAACTGGTTTGATTAGAATATAAACACAGCTCTAAATCTAGATGCAATATATTATAGTGACTGACCTTAAGTGCAACCGATACAATTTCATGGTAATGTCAGTGGTTCTCTTATCAATTTTATCTCTAATTCACTAATGGTGATATTTGTAACTGTCGTTCTTGTACTGTCTGTAATAAATCCTCGAACAGTTGGCAGACCAAGAGTATGAGAGAGATAAAGAAACACAATCAGTCTCAGTAGAGATAGCTAGTCACTATGGCTCTACTGTTAGTACATAGAAAGAAAAATAATAACAAGTTGTATCACTATACTTTAAATACTTGGAGTTGTTGTTTTATTTTAAAAACAGCTGTCATAATATAGTTCCAGTTTTTCAAAATTTTGGTTTGGATTTTTGAAAGGTGTAAGCATGTCAAAATAAGATCAAAGTCATTTACAACTGCGCTGGCAAAAAATGGTTCTGTGTATACTGGTTGCCGTTTACTATAGAGTGCATTGGTCAACATTGTAAAGTTATGTACACATTAGATTCTCACTTTTAAAAACTTATAATTGCTAGTTAATAGTCAGTGAAACAAGTCGTATCGGCAATGCTTACTGTTCACTAGTAATGGGCTATATCGGAGCTAGAGTAGTGATTCTTTGCTGCCTCTTCATCCACTTTTCATTAAGTGCTGACTTTTCTCTTGCTCATGCAGGCACTCCTTTGCATACTGCTTTTGTATACATAGTACAAGGAATCACACTCTTGTTATATCCAGTCCTTGGACTAGTTGCTGATCTTCGATGCAACAGATACAACTTTGTAAAGCTGTCTATTATTCTCTTGTTTATCATCAGTTTGTTGATGCTCCTCTGTATAGCTGCAATTCTCATACTATCTGAAGTGAATATATCGTTGGTTGATCCATTACCTCCATATGCTTGGCCCATAAGTGCAATATTGTTTTGTTTGAGCATCCTCTCACTGGGTATGTTTAATGCAGTTGGTATTCAGTTTGGTATGGACCAGATGATAGAGGCCTCCTCAGACCAGATCAGTGCATTCACACACTGGTACTACTGGAGTATGAATATTGGCATTGGAGTTCAAGCACTACTAGTGTTGTGTGTTTTGCCAATACTCAGGTCGTGCATTATTCACGTTGAAACAATTCTTCACAAAAGAGAATGGGAAGCTCATGCCTTTTTATACAGTTTGTCACCTATGATGCTATTTCAAGTAGTCACTGTATCAGCAGCATTGTATTCTTTGTACAAATACAAGAGACATCTTACAATTGAGCCAGCTGGCAACAATCCTTTTACCATGGTCTACAAGGTGCTCAAGTATTCCTGGCAGCACAAGTGCCCTGAAAGACGCAGTGCCTTCACCTACTGGGAGGAGGATATTCCACATCGTATTGATCTGGGGAAGAGCAAGTATGGAGGACCATTCACTACTGAAGAAGTAGAGGATGTCAAAACATTCCTTCTCTTATTTCTAATACTGTTTTCTCTCTTTGGATTCCATCTTGCAGGCAATGGATATTCTCTTATTCAACATCTAAACTTCAAACTATGTCCATCAGTAATAGTACATGATGTTGTTAGTGTGAGTCCTAATATTCTTCAAACTGTGACAGTACTAGTATCTGTTCCAATTCTTCACTTTGCCATCTTACCGCGATTCCATCGTTATATTCCAAACATGTTGCATAGACTAGGGATAGGAGTTGTACTGGTCTTCTTTCAAGAGTTAGCGAAAGTGGTGATTGTGTTGGCTTATTGGGAGGACTATGGCACATGTCCTTCTCCAATCACAAACAGGCATTCAATATTCCTATTTGCTCCGATAGGTGACTGCTATGGCTCTCACACGTATTTCGTGGTTCAAAACAATTGCACAAAAGAAGCTTTGCATGACTATTGTGGCCAAGGAGATGAGTTGTTTCTATGGTCGTTAGTTCCAATTGCTACTCGTGCCATAGCTTACAATCTGGTGTTCATGACTGCTCTTGAGTTCATCTCTGCTCAGGCTCCTCTCAAAATGAAAGGACTCCTTGTCACCTTCTGGTATGCTCTCTCTTCTCTGCGCTACTTAATACAGGCTGTCTTGCTCTTTTTTATTGACATGGATAACATTATCTTACTATTCTATGGAGTGAAAGTCTCTCTTATTCTACTGTCAATAGTGCTTTACTGCTGTGTGGCTAAACGTTATCGCTATCGGTTGCGAGATGAGGTAGTCAATGAACGCTATCTAGTGGAGGAGGTGTATGATAGAGAGTTGAGACTGGCAGAAGAGTACGAGAAAGAATGCAAGGAGACGCAATCAGTTAGCGTAGTCTCAGATTCGGGAAAGACTTCAAGACACTATGGGTCCACTGATACTCAATGAAAAGGATGTCTGCAGATGTACCACTATACTATAGTAGTTTCATATAACCTGTGTATAAACAGTTCATTGTACTCGTTGTTAAGTTATGTATACTTCTGGAAAATTTATGTTTTGGAATGTTAAATGCATCTGTTCTCAGTCAGTTTTCATGATAAATAAATTGTAGACTATGTTTCATTTTGTTGGCCCCATGCAGAGCTGTTAGTGAAAAGTTAATTCAATTATATTTGTTTACAACTATGCGACTATGTTATTCACATGTGACTACATGTAGTACATAACTAAAAGCCACACACTGGTGGTGGTCTACTTCTTGCTCGGTTAAGTTGTTAAAGTGAGTCCCTTGCTATAAATGGCAACGACCAGGCTTCCACTATTACCATTATGCAGCACTTGCACTCTTCAGTCTTTGGTTGTATTTATTACAACAAGTTGTGTATTAGCTACAAAAGAACGATAACTGCTGTCGACTATCAATCTCCTCCAACAATTTTCTTCCATAAATTTTTTTTTTAATCTTTGTTACAACATGAGTAACAAGGCAATAACCAACTAGCACAAGTGCTATTGTTAAGGTCTTCCTAGGTCTGTCCTAGGTGAACTTTTTCTGCATGGTCACAAAATGAACATTTTTGTGACCATGCTGTTTATTGTTAGGTGGTGTTTCCACCAAAATGAGAAACCTGGCCTAGTCTACTACTGTAGAATGTACATGTCAGGTGAGCTCTAGACCCTCTTTTTGTACTAGTGGAAGAGAAAGCACATAATTATTTTGAATCTGCCTAAAACCTAAAAACTGTACACCTATATTGCATTTGTCAAAAAGCTGTAGTGTAAACAGCTAACAACACTGAGTGCTGTTGAATCCACATGCATTGTCTCATTCTCATAAACACAGCTTTGAATATTGATGCAATAATTATAGTGGCTGACCTTGAGTGCAACCAATACAATTACATAAAAGTGTCAGTTTTATCTAGTTCACTAATTATTTGTAACTGTCTTTAATAAATCCTCATACAGTTGATCCACTCATTTCATCGGTATTGCCATTGTTGACTATAATAATAAGCTTCATCATCCACTCATTGAGCATGTTTGATGCTGTTGGTATCCAGTTTGGTAATACAAGAGACATATTCAGATATTTGTTTACCATGAAAACATTTTTTATGAAGATGTGATATTTTCACTATCCTCAATAGAAAAGAAACAAGTATTACAAGTTGCCATCAAAGCTGTGTAAGGGCACACTATGTTTTGTTCACAAATTCCTATAATGTTTACCTCTATGCACCTTCACATGGTGTATAACTTGATTTACAGCAAATGAATAATGAAAGTACACATTTGTTGATTAAATTATAAGAACTGTTTCAAGCAAATCGCTAGCAAATGCGCCAGCCACAAAAGCATCAGTTATGGCGTACCCAGGAGCTAGAGTAGTGATTCTATGCTGCTTCTTTGTCCACTTTGCATTCAATGCTGATCTTGTTATTGCTCAAGAAGCAACTCCACTGTTGATTAGTTTGATGCACTTGGTACAAGGCATCACTCTCCTGTTCTATCCAGTGCTTGGACTAATGGCTGACCTTAAGTGCAACCGATACAATTTTATCAAAGTATCAATAATTCTCTTGTTTGCCTCAAGCCTGTTAGCTGTACTATATATTTTTTCTCTTATTGTATTGTCAGAAGTTCAGATTTCACTGTTGGATCCTATTCCTTCATATATTTGGCCAATGACGGCTGTACTGATAAGCTCTATCATCCTCTCACTTGGCATGTTTGATGCTGTTGGTATCCAGTTTGGTATGGACCAGATGATAGAGGCCTCCTCAGACCAGATCAGTGCATTCACACACTGGTACTACTGGAGTATGAATATTGGCAACGGAGTTCAAGCATTAGTAGTGGTATGCATTGCTCAAATAGTTGGTTCGTGTGTGCTTCACGTTAACAGCATTCTTCCTAAAGAGCAGTGGCAAGCTCATGCCTTCTTGTATGGTTTGTCTCCTGTCATGTTGTTACATGCAGTAGCTGTATTAGCTGCTTGCTGTTGTCTGTACAAATTCAAGAGACATCTTACTATTGAGCCAGCTGGTAACAATCCTTTTACCATGGTCTACAAGGTGTTCAAGTATTCCTGGCAGCACAAGTGCCCTGAGCGACGCAGTGCCTTAACCTACTGGGAGGAGGATATTCCACCTCGTATTGACCTGGGCAAGAGCAAGTATGGAGGACCATTCACTACTGAAGAAGTAGAGGATGTCAAAACATTTCTTCTCTTACTTCTAATACTAGTTTCTCTCTTTGGATTCCATCTAGCTGGCAATGGATATTCTCTTATTCAACATCTAAACTGTAAGCTGTGTCCATCAGTAATAGTACATGATGTTGTTAGTGTGAGTCCTAATATTCTTCAAACTGTGACAGTACTAGTATCTGTTCCAATTCTTCACTTTGCCATCTTACCACGATTCCATCGTTACATTCCAAACATGTTGCATAGACTAGGGATAGGAGTTGTACTGGTCTTCTTTCAAGTGTTAGCAGAAATAGTAATTGCATTGGCTTATTGGGAAGGCTATGGCACATGTCCTTCTAAAATTACTAGCAGACATTCACTTTTTAGTTTCGCTCCGATAGGTGACTGCTATGGTTCTCACATGTATTTTGTGGTTGGAAACAATTGCACAAAAGAAGCTTTGCATGATTATTGTGGCCAAGGAGATGAGTTGTTTCTATGGTCGTTAGTTCCAATTGCTACCCATGCCATAGCTTACAATCTGGTGTTCATGACTGCTCTTGAGTTTATCTCTGCTCAGGCTCCTCTCAAAATGAAAGGACTCCTTGTCACCTTCTGGTATGCTCTCTCCTCTCTGCGCTACTTAATACACGCTGTAATAATATATTTCATTGACATAGATAAATTTATCTTAATATTCTATGGAGTGAAAGCCTCTCTTATTCTACTGTCAATAGTGCTTTATTGCTGTGTGGCCAAGCGTTATCGTTATCGGTTGCGAGATGAGGTAGTCAACGAGCGCTATCTAGTGGAGGAGGTGTATGATAGAGAGTTGAGACTGGCAGAAGAGTACGAGAAAGAATGTAAGGAGACACAATCAGTTAGCATATTCTCAGTTTCGAGAAAGACTTCAAGACACTATGGGTCCACTGATACTTAAAAAGGATGTCTACAGATGTACCACTATACTATAGATAACCTGTGTATAAACAGTTCATTGTATTAATAATTATACAAACATTTATCTTGAATTTTTAAATGCATCTGTTCTCAGTCTGTTTTCATGATAACTTGTAGACTTTGTTTCATTTTTTTGGCCCCATGAAGATTAGTAAAAGTTCGGTAACTATGCGACTATGTTATGTGTGTCCCTTAATAATAATGACTACTACCAGGTTTCCACTATTACCATTGTACAGCACTTGCACTCTTCTGTCTTTGGTTGTATTTATTACAACAAGTTGTGTATATCTAGAAAAGAGCGATGGCTATCAATCTCTTCCAGCAATTTCTTCTCGCTTTTGTGACCATGCAGTTTATTGTTAGGTGGTGTATCCTCTAAAATGTGAGCGAATTTGAGAAAAGGGGTCACTTCGCACCTGTAATTTTCGAACGCACACATGTTTTCAACCTGCAACCATTCATTCAAATTTGGTACCATGGCTCTAAAATTTCATTTACAGCAAGCAGAATGATCAAATGTTACAAAAAAGTCATTGAGTTTCATTAATGTTTGACCAAGTAGCAGGCATTTGAAAACAGGCGTGCGTTCAAAAATTGCAGGAACGAAGTGAACCTTTTTCTCAAATCCGCTCACAAAATGATAAAATTATTTAGTGAAACCACATACCTTTAAACCTGCACACTATTGCCGGGAAAATTTGAAAACAACCTGAAAACGGTACACCTGTATTCCCCCCTAATTGACTTTCGTTGACAAAAAGCGGTAGTGTAAACAGCCAAAAACAGTGCTGTTGAATCCGCATACATTGTTTCTGATTGTTTTAGTGCAAATGCCGCCTTAGTCTAATTTGCTACCATTGTGACTAACAGTACTGGTGCAACCAATCCGGTTTGGTTACTATATAAACACAGCTTTAAATCTAGATGCAAAATTATCTGGCCTTATACTATGAAGATGCTTGTGTTGTTTTAAAGCACATTATAGTTTAAGGAATAATTCAGCACCTCATGGAGCATGCATTTTCTAAGCCGTTGTAATACCGTACAAGCGCGTTATTTGGTGTATGCGCTTTCCACAGCGCTTCTATGCGAGATGCGCTTATTAAAAAGCGTCTTCAATGCAGCTTCAATGCAAGTATATTATGCGCTGCAGCAAAATATGAGCTACACCTAATAATACGTCAGTACGGTAGTGCAAGTAGATTTAAGTAAGAATTAAAAAATACATGTGTACACCATGTGTATATTAAGTACCAAAATTTATACACATGGTATGATACATGTGTATAACTAAAATTTGCGCAGTGATACAAGCACCAAAACGGTTATTTAAGATAGAATAGCACTATAGATAGAATTATTTAAGTGATTTACCAGCTAGGTCCTTGAGTTTTGCCCAAATTTGGAATTGCCGCATTCAACCAACTGTATTTGTCCTGAAACAAAGTCCACATTAAATATATCTAGTTTTCAATTTCTAAATAAATGTTTGTTGTGATGTTACTATGATTATGTTTTTAAGAACTGAAAGTTAATAAGTACAAAATTATTATGATCAACATCTTGAGTTATGGCGTACCCAGGAGCTAGAGTTGTGATTCTCTGCTGCTTCTTTGTTCATTTTGCTTTTAATGCTGACACTGCTATTGTTCAAGGAGCAACTCCACAGTTAACTGGTTTAATGCACTTGGCACAAGGCATCACTCTCCTGTTCTATCCAGTGCTCGGACTAGTGGCTGACCTAAAGTGCAATCGATTCAATTTCATAAAAGTATCGATAGTTCTCTTATTTATATCCAGTTCACTAATGGTGATATTTGGAACTGTCATTCTTGTACTGTCTTTAATAAATCCTCATACAGTTGATCCCATCCCTTCATCTGTTTGGCCATTGTTGACTATAATAATAGGCTTCATCATCCTCTCGCTTGGCATGTTTGATGCTGTTGGTATCCAGTTTGGTATGGACCAGATGATAGAGGCCTCCTCAGACCAGATCAGTGCATTCACACACTGGTACTACTGGAGTATGAATATTGGCATTGGAGTTCAAGCACTGCTAGTGATGTGTGTTTTGCCTATACTCAGTTCGTGCGTATTTCACACTAAAAGCATAGTTCAGAAACAGGATTGGCAATCTAATGTGTTCATGTGCAGTTTGCTTCCAGTTGTAGTGTTGCAAACAGTTTCTTTATCAGCAGCATTGTATACTTTGTTCAAATACAGGAGACATCTTACTATTGCACCAGCTGGTAACAATCCATATATTATAGTCTACAAGGTGCTCAAGTATGCCTGGCAGCACAAATGCCCCGAGAGACGCAGTGCTTTCACCTACTGGGAGGAGGATATTCCACCTCGTATTGACCTGGGCAAGAGCAAGTATGGAGGACCATTCACTACTGAAGAAGTAGAAGATGTCAAAACATTTCTTCTCTTACTTTTAATACTAGTTTCTCTCTTTGGATTCCATCTAGCTGGCAATGGATATTCTCTTGTTCAACATCTAAACTGTAAGCTGTGTCCATCAGTAATAGTTGTTAGTGTGAGTCCTAATATTCTTCAAACTGTGACAGTACTAGTATCTGTTCCAATTCTTCACTTTGCCATCTTACCACGATTCCATCGTTACATTCCAAATATGTTGCATAGACTAGGGATAGGAGTTGTACTGGTCTTCTTTCAAGTGTTAGCAGAAATAGTGATTGTGTTGGCTTATTGGGAGGACTATGGCACATGTCCTGAAATCACTAGCAGACATTCCCTTTTTAAATTTGCTCCGATAGGTGACTGCTATGGTTCTCACATGTATTTTGTGGTTGGAAAAAATTGTACAAATGAGGCTTTGCATGATTATTGTGGCCACGGAGATGAGCTGTTTCTATGGTCACTAGTTCCAATTGCTACCCATGCCATAGCTTACAATCTTGTGTTCATGACTGCTCTTGAGTTCATCTCTGCTCAGGCTCCTCTCGAAATGAAAGGACTCCTTGTCACCTTCTGGTATGCTCTCTCTTCTCAGCGCTACCTAGTTCAGGCTGTGATTATGCTTTATATTGATAAAGATAAGGTGCTCTTACTATTCTATGGAGTGAAAGCCTCTCTTATTCTACTGTCAATAGTGCTTTATTGTTGTGTGGCCAAGCGTTATCGCTATCGGTTGCGAGATGAGGTAGTCAATGAACGCTATCTAGTGGAGGAGGTGTATGATAGAGAGTTGAGACTGGCAGAAGAGTACGAGAAAGAATGCAAGGAGATGCAATCAGTTAGCGTAGTCTCAGATTCGGGAATGACTTCAAGACACTATGGGTCCACCGATACTCCATCATAGTAAAAAGGATGTCTGCAGATGTACTACTGTATACTATAGTAGTTTCATATAACCTGTGTATAAACAGCTCATTGTACTCATCGTTAAGTGTGTATACTTCTGCAAATTTTGAATGTTGTTCTCAGTCAGTTTTCATGAGACTATGTTTCATTTTGTTGCCCCCTTAAAGAGCTGTCAGTGAAAAGTTATTTGTTTTCAACTATGCGACTATGTTATTCACATGTGACTACATGTAGTACATAACAAAAAGGTGGCAGGCACCCGTTCGCTATGAATATTAATGATATTTTTAGAGGGCTCTGAAAGATCCAAGCAGTGCAAAACTCGCTGCGAAGCATCATACTATGCGTCCTAGCATATAAAACAACTCTCGGCAAAATCTGTAGAGCGCGAAGTGCACGGCTTACACGAACGTTGTAGCAATTTTTCTCACCAAATTTGTGAACGTGAGCAGCTAGCAGGACCATGATCAGCAGCCCAATAGTAAGCTATTACAATTTCCTAGGTCATGTCGGATGGTTTTGTGGAAATTCGTTCTTAAAATTTAGGTAGCTCTGGCTTTGTGGGAGTAGCCCACTGGCGTATTCTCGACGATATAAAGCTCATAAATCAGAAGAAGGAAATAATTTTCCGAAAAGCATCCGACACGACCTAGAAAATTGTAATAGCTTACTATTGGGCTGCTGATCGTGGTCCTGCTAGCCGCTCACGTTCACAAATTTGGCGAGAAAAATTGCTACAACGTTCGTGTAAGCCGTGCACTTCGCGCTCTACAGATTTTGCCGAGAGTTGTTTTATATGCTAGGACGCATAGTATGATGCTTCGCAGCGAGTTTTGCACTGCTTGGATCTTTCAGTCAGACGTTCTGAGCCCTCTAAAAATATCATTAATATTCATAGCGAACGGGTGCCCGCCACCTTAAGTTGTTAAGAGTGAGTCCCTTACTATGATGACAACTACCAGTTTCCATTACTATTGTACAGCACTTGCACTCTTCAGTCTTTGGTTGTATTATAGTGACTGACCTTAAGTGCAACCGATACAATTTCATGGTAATGTCAGTGGTTCTCTTATTAATTTTATCTCTAATTCACTAATGGTGATATTTGTAACTGTCATTCTTGTACTGTCTGTAATAAATCCTCGAACAGTTGGCAGACCAAGAGTATGAGAGAGATAAAGAAACACAATCAGTCTCAGTAGAGATAGGTAGTCACTATGGCTCTACTGTTAGTACATAGAAAGAAAAATAATAACAAGTTGTATCACTATACTTTAAATACTTGGAGTTGTTGTTTTATTTTAAAAACAGCTGTCATAATATAGTTCCAGTTTTTCAAAATTTTGGTTTGGATTTTTGAAAGATGCAAGCATGTCAAAATAAGATCCAAGTCATTTACAACTGTGCTGGCAAAAATGGTTCTGTGTATACTGGTTGCCGTTTGCTATAGAGTGCATTGGTCAACATTGTAAAGTTATGTACACATTAGATTCTCACTTTTAAAAACTTATAATTGCTAGTTAATAGTCAGTGAAACAAGTCGTATCGGCAATGCTTACTGTTCACTAGCAATGGGCTATATCAGAGCTAGAGTAGTGATTCTTTGCTGCCTCTTCATCCACTTTTCATTAAGTGCTGACTTTTCTCTTGCTCATGCAGGCACTCCATTGCAGACTGCTTTTGTATACATAGTACAAGGTATAACACTCTTGTTATACCCAGTACTTGGACGAGTTGCTGATCTTCGATGCAACAGATACAACTTTGTAAAACTGTCGATTATTCTCTTGTTTATCTTCAATTTGCTGATGCTCCTCGGTATAGCTACAGCTCTCATACTATCTGAAGTGAATATATCGTTGGTTGATCCAATACCTTCGTATGCTTGGCCCATAAGTGCAATATTGTTTTGTTTGTTCATCCTCTCACTGGGTATGTTTAATGCTGTTGGTATCCAATTTGGTATGGACCAGATGATAGAGGCCTCCTCAGACCAGATCAGTGCATTCACACACTGGTACTACTGGAGTATGAATATTGGCATTGGAGTTCAAGCACTAATTTTATTGTGTGTTTTGCCAATACTTAGTCAGTGCGTATTTCACGTTAAAACTATTTTTCACAAAAGAGAATGGGAAGCTCATGCCTTTTTATACAGTTTGTCACCTATGATGCTATTTCAAGTAGTCACTGTATCAGCAGCATTGTATTCTTTGTACAAATACAAGAGACATCTTACTATTGAGCCAGCTGGTAACAATCCTTTTACCATGGTCTACAAGGTGCTCAAGTATTCCTGGCAGCACAAGTGCCCTGAGAGACGCAGTGCCTTCACCTACTGGGAGGAGGATATTCCACCTCGTATTGACCTGGGCAAGAGCAAGTATGGAGGACCATTCACTACTGAAGAAGTAGAGGATGTCAAGACATTCCTTCTCTTACTTCTAATAATGTTTTCTCTCTTTGGATTCCATCTAGCAGGCAATGGATATTCTCTTATTCAACACCTACATGTAAACTTCAAGCTGTGTCCATCAGTAATAGTACATGATGTTGTTAGTGTGAGTCCTAATATTCTTCAAACTGTGACAGTACTAGTATCTGTTCCAATTCTTCACTTTGCCATCTTACCACGATTTCATCGGTACATTCCAAACATGTTGCATAGACTAGGGATAGGAGTTGTACTGGTCTTCTTTCAAGAGTTAGCAAAAGTGGTGATTGTGTTGGCTTTCTGGGAGGACTATGGCACATGTCCTTCTCTAATCACAAACAGGCATTCAATATTCCTATTTGCTCCGATAGGTGACTGCTATGGTTCTCACATGTATTTCGTGGTTGAAAACAATTGCACAAAAGAAGCTTTGCATGATTATTGTGGCCACGGAGATGAGTTGTTTCTATGGTCATTAGTTCCAATTGCTACCCATGCCATAGCTTACAATCTAGTGTTCATGACTGCTCTTGAGTTCATCTCTGCTCAGGCTCCTCTCAAAATGAAAGGAGTGCTTGTCACCTTCTGGTATGCTCTCTCTTCTCTGCGCTACTTAATACAGGCTGTCTTGCTCTTTTTTATTGACATGGATAACATTATCTTAATATTCTATGGAGTGAAAGCCTCTCTTATTCTACTGTCAATAGTGCTTTATTGTTGTGTGGCTAAACGTTATCGCTATCGGTTGCGAGACGAGGTAGTCAATGAACGCTATCTAGTGGAGGAGGTGTATGATAGAGAGTTGAGACTGGCAGAAGAGTACAAGAAAGAATGCAAGGAGACGCAATCAGTTAGCGTAGTCTCAGATTCGGGAATGACTTCAAGACACTATGGGTCCACTGATACTCAATGAAAAGGATGTCTGCAGATGTACCACTATACTATAGTAGTTTCATATAACCTGTGTATAAACAGTTCATTGTACTCGTTGTTAAGTTATGTATACTTCTGGAAAATGTATGTTTTGGAATGTTAAATGCATCTGTTCTCAGTCAGTTTTCATGATAAATTGTAGACTATGTTTCATTTTGTTGGCCCCATGCATGAAGAGCTGTTAGTGAAAAGTTAATTCAATTATTTGTTGACAACTATGCGACTATGTTATTCACATGTGACTACATGTAGTACATAACTAAAAGCCACACACTGGTGGTGGTCTACTTCTTGCTCGGTTAAGTTGTTAAAGTGAGTCCCTTACTATAAATGGCAACGACCAGGCTTCCACTATTACCATTATGCAGCACTTGCACTCTTCAGTCTGTGGTTGAATTTATTACAACAAGTTGTGTATCGTATTAGCTACAAAAGAACGATAACTGCTGTCGACTATCAATTTCCTCCAACAATTTTCTTCCATAAATTTTTTTTTAATCTTTGTTACAACATGAGTAACAAGGCAATAACCAACTAGCACAAGTGCTATTGTTAAGGTCTTCCTAGGTCTGTCCTAGGTGAACTTTTTCTGCATGGTCACAAAATGAACATTTTTGTGACCATGCTGTTTATTGTTAGGTGGTGTTTCCACCAAAATGAGAAACCTGGCCTAGTCTACTACTGTAGAATGTACATGTCAGGTGAGCTCTAGACCCTCTTTTTGTACTAGTGGAAGAGAAAGCACATATTTATTTTGAATCTGCACACTAAAGCCAGTAAACAACCTAAAAACTGTACACCTACATTCCATTTGTCGAAAATCTGTAGTGTAAACAGCTAAAACACTGAGTGCTGTTGAATCCACATGCATTGTCTCATTCTCATAAACACAGCTTTGAATATTGATGCAATATAGTGGCTGACCATGAGTGCAACCGATACAATTTCATAAAAGTCAGTTTTATCTAGTTCGCTAATTATTTGTAACTGTCATTCTTGTACTGTCTTTAATAAATCCTCATACAGTTGATCCACTCATTTCATCGGTATTGCCATTGTTGACTATTATAATAAGCTTCATCATCCTCTCATTGAGCATGTTTGATGCTGTTGGTATCCAGTTTGGTAATACAAGAGACATATTCAGATATTTGTTTACCATGAAAACACTTTTTATGAAGATGTGATATTTTCACTATTTTCATTAGAAAAGAAACAAGTATTACAAGTTGCCATCAAAGCTGTGTAAGGGCACACTAGGTTTTGTTCACAAATTCTTATAATGTTTACCTCTATGCACCTTCGCATGGTGTATAACTGGATTTACAGCAAATGAATAATGAAAGTACACATTTGTTGATTAAATTATCAGAACTGTTTCAAGCAAATCACTAGCAAATGCACCAGCCACAAAAGCAACAGTTATGGCGTACCCAGGAGCTAGACTAGTGATTCTATGCTGCTTCTTTGTCCACTTTGCATTCAATGCTGATCTTGTTATTGCTCAAGAAGCAACTCCACTGTTGACTAGTTTGATGCACTTGGTACAAGGCATCACTCTCCTGTTCTATCCAGTGCTTGGACTAATGGCTGACCTTAAGTGCAACCGATACAATTTTATCAAAGTATCAATAATTCTCTTGTTTGTCTCAAGCCTGTTGATGGTACTGTACATATTATCTCTTATTGTGATCTCCGAAGTTCAGATTTCGCTGTTGGATCCTATTCCTTCATATATTTGGCCAATGACGGCTGTACTGATAAGCTTTGAAATCATTTCATTGGGCATGTTTGATGCTGTTGGTATTCAGTTTGGTATGGACCAGATGATAGAGGCCTCCTCAGACCAGATCAGTGCATTCACACACTGGTACTACTGGAGTATGAATATTGGCATTGGAGTTCAAGCACTACTAGTGGTATGCATTGCTCAAATAGTTGGTTCGTGTGTGCTTCACGTTAACAGCATTCTTCCTAAAGAGCAGTGGCAAGCTCATGCCTTCTTGTATGGTTTGTTTCCTGTCATGTTGTTACATGCAGTAGCTGTATTTGCTGCTTGCTGTTTTCTATACAAGTTCAAGAGACATCTTACTATTGAGCCAGCTGGTAACAATCCTTTTATCATGGTCTACAAGGTGCTCAAGTATGCCTGGCAGCACAAGTGCCCTGAGCGACGCAGTGCCTTCACCTACTGGGAGGAGGATATTCCACCTCGTATTGACCTGGGCAAGAGCAAGTATGGAGGACCATTCGCTACTGAAGAAGTAGAGGATGTCAAAACATTTCTTCTCTTACTTCTAGTATTGGTTTCTCTCTTTGGATTCCATCTAGCAGGCAATGGATATTCTCTTATTCAACATCTAAACTGTAAGCTATGTCCATCAGTAACAGTACATGATGCTGTTAGTGTGAGTCCTAATATTCTTCAAACTGTGACAGTGCTAGTATCTGTTCCAATTCTTCACTTTGCCATCTTACCACGATTCCATCGTTACATTCCAAACATGTTGCATAGACTAGGGATAGGAGTTGTACTGGTCTTCTTTCAAGAGTTAGCAGAAATAGTGATTGTGTTGGCTTATTGGGAGGACTATGGCACATGTCCTTCTGAAATTACTAGCAGGCATTCACTTTTTAGTTTTGCTCCGATAGGTGACTGCTATGGTTCTCACATGTATTTCGCGGTTGAAAACAATTGCACAAAAGAAGCTTTGCATGATTATTGTGGCCAGGGAGATGAGTTGTTTCTATGGTCGTTAGTTCCAATTGCTACCCATGCCATAGCTTACAATCTGGTGTTCATGACTGCTCTTGAGTTTATCTCTGCTCAGGCTCCTCTCAAAATGAAAGGACTCCTTGTCACCTTCTGGTATGCTCTCTCTTCTCTGCGCTACTTAATACACGCTGTAATAATATATTTCATTGACATAGATCAATTTATCTTAAGATTCTATGGAGTGAAAGCCTCTCTTATTCTACTGTCAATAGTGCTTTATTGCTGTGTGGCCAAGCGTTATCGCTATCGGTTGCGAGATGAGGTAGTCAATGAGCGCTATCTAGTGGAGGAGGTGTATGATAGAGAGTTGAGACTGGCAGAAGAGTACGAGAAAGAATGTAAGGAGACACAATCAGTTAGCATATTCTCAGTTTCGGGAAAGACTTCAAGACACTATGGGTCCACTGATACTTAAAAAGGATGTCTACAGATGTACCACTATACTATAGATAACCTGTGTATAAACAGTTCATTGTATTAATAATTATACATTGAATTTTTAAATGCATCTGTTCTCAGTCTGTTTTCATGATCAATTGTAGACTTTGTTTCATTTTGTTGGCCCCATGAAGATTAGTAAAAGTTCGGTAACTATGCGACTATGTTATGTGAGTCCCTTAATAATAATGACTACTACCAGGTTTCCACTATTACCATTGTACAGCACTTGCACTCTTCTGTCTTTGGTTGTATTTATTACAACAAGTTGTGTATATCTAGAAAAGAGCTATGGCTATCAATCTCTTCCAGCAATTTCTTCTCGCTTTTGTGACCATGCAGTTTATTGTTAGGTGGTGTATCCACTAAAATGTGAGCGAATTTGAGAAAAGGGGTCACTTTGCGCCTTTAGTTTTCGAACGCACGCATGTTTTCAACTTGCTGCCATTCATCCAAATTTGGTACCACGGCTCTAAAATTTCATTTACAGCAAGCAGAATGATCAAATGTTATAAAAAAAGTCATTGAGTTTCAGTAATGCTTGACCAAGTAGCAGGCATTTGAAAACAGGCGTGCGTTCAAAAATTGCAGGAGCGAAGTGACCCTTTTTCTCAAATCCGCTCACAAATGATAAAATTATTTAGTGAAAGCACATACCTTTAAACCTGCACACTATCGCCGGGAAAATTTGAAAACAACCTGAAAACGGTACACCTGTAGCCCATTATTTTATTTAATTGACTTTCGTTGACAAAAAGCGGTAGTGTAAACAGCCAAAAACAGTGCTGTTGAATCCGCATAAATTGTTTCTCATTGTTTTAGTGCAAATGCCGCTTTAGTCTAATTTGCTATCATTGTGACTAACAGTACTGGTGCAACCAATCCGGTTTGGCGATAAACACAGCTTTAAATCTAGATGCAAAATTATCTGGCCTTATACTATGAAGATGCTTGTGTTGTTTTAATATTGCTTCTAAAGCACATTATAGTTTAAGGAATAATTCAGCACCTCATGGAGCAAGTATTTTCTAAGCCATTGTAATACCGTACAAGCGCATTATTTGGTGCATGCGCTTTCCACAGCGCTTCTATGCGAGATGCACTTATTAAAAAGCGTCTTCAATGCAAGTATAATATTATGCGCTGCAGCAAAATATGAGCTACACCTAATAATACGTCAGTACGGTAGTGCAAGTAGATTTAATTAAGAATTAAAAAATACATGTGTACACCACAGGGGGTCCCACAAAGAATAACTTCTGACACGAGGCCCAAAAGTGGGTGGGTGGGTCAGAGGCAAATTTTCAAAATTGGTCACTTTGTGTAAAATTTAGTCATGACATCTAAATTACACTTTAAGAGCTTTAAAGGTATTTTAAACTGCTTTACAGTTAACTACCAGCTAACTATACTTCTTACCAACATGTCTGTAACCAAAAATTATGAAAAAGAGTAATTATCAGTATACAAACAGTAGTACAAAATAATAATCTGATAATAATAGTACTGACGTGTACAATCTGGTAATAATCAATAATGATACATTTAAGCAATGATGATAAGAAGTGAAGTTGGGTTTGACAGCATGCAATATTGTTAAAGTCAGGAGCTAGTATAGGCCGACCTGAACCTTTGCCAATTGTAAAGGGGCGTGGTCAAACAATTATGATGAATTCAAATTTATAATAATAATTATTATTAATGAATATAATTACATGACGTAATAATGTGACATATTATGTCGTAATATTATGCACAGTAGGTGGGTGGGTAGAGCAGCAATGTAAAAAACTGGCCTGAATTTGCGCAGTGATACAAGCACCAAAACGGTTAAATTGAACTTAAGATAGAATAGCACTATTAAATACTAGATAGAATTATTTAAGTGATTTACCAGCTAGGTCCTCGAGTTTTGCCCAAATTTGGAATTGCCGCATTCAACCAACTGTATTTGTCCTGAAACAAAGTACACATTAAATATATCTAGTTTCAATTTCTAAATAAATGTTAGTTGTGATGTTACTATGATTATGTTTTTAAGAACTGAAAGTTAATAAGTACAACATTATGATCAACATCTTCAGTTATGGCGTACCCAGGAGCTAGAGTTGTGATTCTCTGCTGCTTCTTTGTTCATTTTGCTTTTAATGCTGACACTGCTATTGTTCAAGGAGCAACTCCACAGTTAACTGGTTTAATGCACTTGGCACAAGGCATCACTCTCCTGTTCTATCCAGTGCTCGGACTAGTGGCTGACCTTAAGTGCAATCGATTCAATTTCACAAAAGTATCAATAATTCTCTTAGTTATCTCTAGTTCACTAATGGTGATATTTGGAACTGTCTTTCTTGTACTGTCTTTAATAAATCCTCATATAGTTGATCCCATCCCTTCATCTGTTTGGCCATTGTTGACCATAATAATAGGCTTCATCATCCTCTCGCTAGGCATGTTTGATGCTGTTGGTATCCAATTTGGTATGGACCAGATGATAGAGGCCTCCTCAGACCAGATCAGTGCATTCACACACTGGTACTACTGGAGCATGAATATTGGCATCGGAGTTCAAGCTCTACTAGTGATGTGTGTTTTGCCAATACTCAGTTCGTGTGTATTTCACACTAACAGCATTGTTCAGAAACAGGATTGGCAATCTACTGTGTTTATGTGCAGTTTGCTTCCAGTTGTAGTGTTGCAAACAGTTTGTTTATCAGCAGCATTGTATACTTTGTTCAAATACAAGAGACATCTTACTATTGAACCAGCTGGCAACAATCCATATATTATAGTCTACAAGGTGCTCAAGTATGCCTGGCAGCACAAGTGCCCTGAGAGACGCAGTGCTTTCACCTACTGGGAGGAGGATATTCCACCTCGTATTGACCTGGGCAAGAGCAAGTATGGAGGACCATTCACTACTGAAGAAGTAGAGGATGTCAAAACATTTCTTTATTTACTTCTAGTGCTTGTTTCTCTCTTTGGATTCCATCTTGCAGGCAATGGATATTCTCTTATTCAACATCTAAACTTCAAGCTATGTCCATCAGTAATAGTACATGATGTTGTTATTGTGAGTCCTAATATTCTTCAAACTATGACAGTACTAGTATCTGTTCCAATTCTTCACTTTGCCATCTTACCACGATTCCATCGTTACATTCCAAACATGTTGCATAGACTAGGGATAGGAGTTGTACTGGTCTTTTTTCAAGTGTTAGCAGAAATAGTGATTGCGTTGGCTTATTGGGAGGGCTATGGCACATGTCCTTCACAAATCGCTAGCAGACATTCCCTTTTTAATTTTGCTCCGATAGGTGACTGCTATGGTTCTCACATGTATTTTGTGGTTGGAAAAAATTGCACTAAAAAAGATTTGCATAGGTATCATGGCCAAGGAGATGAGCTGTTTTTATGGTCGTTAGTTCCAATTGCTGCTCGTGCCATAGCTTACAATCTGGTGTTCATGACTGCTCTTGAGTTTATCTCTGCTCAGGCTCCTCTCAAAATGAAAGGACTCCTTGTCACCTTCTGGTATGCTCTCTCTTCTCTGCACTACCTAGTACAGGCTGTGATTCTATTCTTTATTGATATAGAAAAAGTGGTATTAGTATTCTATGGAGTGAAAGCCTCTCTTATTCTTCTGTCAGTAGTGTTTTACTGCTGTGTGGCCAAGCGTTATCGCTATCGGTTGCGAGATGAGGTAGTCAATGAACGCTATCTAGTGGAAGAGGTGTATGATAGAGAGTTGAGACTGGCAGAAGAGTACGAGAAAGATGATGAAGAAATTCAATCAGTTCATATAGTCTCAGGAGAGACAGGAAGACTCTATGGTTCTGGATTAACTGTTACCTCATAGGTCATGAACAACAATTAATGTTAACTATGATACAGTGCATTTAGTCGACATTGTATTCTAAAAATAATGTGCCTCATTAGACTGTTAAATTTGTGCTATATACAAGTTACTTTTCGAAAATAGCAATACTTCATGTTTGAACATTGCTGTTTTCTGATTTGCTCTGTTACTGTGCTGTTTTAAGGATGTATTATAACCGTGTAGAACATGCTTATCATTATCTTTATATGAAGATATGTTATTTTCTTGTTCAGCATTGCTATACGGTGTACAACAATTTGAATTTCACTTTAGTGTAGATTCTTCCGCAGCAAGCTTATGTTCATAAGATCATCTCTCATAATTATGCATAAAAGCATGTGTCTCATGGTCAAACCATGTCACTTGAAAGATCTGACCATACCTTATGAAACAATAATGTTGGAGTTTCGCATGGTATCTCGAACATCTCAACTAGTGTACAGCTATAATGTCTTGGTAGACAATTATAGTGGAGAGCCTCTGTGAGTCTCTGTATGCTAGCCCCATAGCTGTACATGTACCAAGCAAAGTTAAATGTAGACGCTTGAGATTTTTTGCGGTGCTGAATGATGTTCTCTTCACAAGCTAAGGAACTATCGTAAAGCGGATATCTTTCATGTGCGTTTAAATTTTGTAAAAAAGGTTTGTTCAATTGATTTTATGTAGATCAAGACCTCATTATTATTTCAATACCAAATTGACTGGTTCCATTTACTTGCTTCATCATCTACTTATAAACAATAATAATCATTGGTGATTTTAGCGAATGTATTTTCAGGTGCATAGTGTTTAAAATGCTAATTTAATTGTTAGTGTATGAAAATTTGTCAGCTTGTTCTGGTGTTTTCTAATACAAGAATGAATGTTAGTAAATTTCCAGGTTAGAAACTGAAAGATGATTTTATCAAACAGAAAACACAAGTTTTAAAACAATCATATGGCGTACCCAGGAGCTAGACTAGTACTTCTCTGCTGCTTCTTCATCCATTTTGGATTGAATGCTGACTGTTCAATTGCACAAATAGGCACTCCATTGCAGTCTGCTATAGTGTACCTAGTACAAGGCATCACTCTCCTGTTCTATCCTGTGCTCGGATTAGTAGCTGATCTCAAGTGCAACCGATACAATTTTATCAAATTGTCTACTTCCTTGCTGTTTATATGCAATTTGGTGATAGTACTTTTTGGAATTCTCCTTCTTGTTCTGTCTCAAGTGAATGTTTCACTGGTTGATCCAGTACCTCAGTATGTTTGGCCAATACTAGCAGTAATATTTTGTTTGATCATACTCTCGCTTGGCATGTTTGATGCTGTTGGTATCCAGTTTGGTATGGACCAGATGATAGAGGCTTCCTCAGACCAGATCAGTGCATTCACACACTGGTACTACTGGAGTATGAATATTGGCATTGGAGTTCAAGCGCTAATTTTATTGTGTGTTTTGCCTATACTCAGTCAGTGCGTATTTCACGTTAAAAATATTCTTCACAAAAGAGAATGGGAAGCTCATGCCTTTTTATACAGTTTGTCACCTATGATGCTATTACAAGTAGTCACTGTATCAGCAGCATTGTATTCTTTGTACAAATATAAGAGACATCTTACTATTGAGCCAGCTGGCAACAATCCTTTTACCATGGTCTACAAGGTGCTCAAGTATTCCTGGCAGCACAAGTGCCCTGAGAGACGCAGTGCCTTCACCTACTGGGAGGAGGATATTCCACCTCGTATTGACTTGGGCAAGAGCAAGTATGGAGGACCATTCACTACTGAAGAAGTAGAGGATGTCAAAACATTTCTTCTCTTACTTCTAATACTGTTTTCTCTCTTTGGATTCCATCTTGCAGGCAATGGATATTCTCTTGTTCAACACCTTAATTGTAAACTATGTCCATCAGTAATAGTACATGATCTTGTTAGTGTGAGTCCTAATATTCTTCAAACTGTGACAGTACTAGTATCTGTTCCAATTCTTCACTTTGCCATCTTACCACGATTCCATCGTTACATTCCAAACATGTTGCATAGACTAGGGATAGGAGTAGTACTGGTCTTCTTTCAAGAGTTAGCAGAAATAGTGATTGTGTTGGCTTATTGGGAGGACTATGGCACATGTCCTTCTCAAATCACTAGCAGACATTCCCTTTTTAAATTTGCTCCGATAGGTGACTGCTATGGCTCTCACATGTTTTTCATGGTTGGAAAAAATTGTACAAATGAGGCTTTGCATGATTATTGTGGCCAGGGAGATGAGCTGATTCTATGGTCGTTAGTTCCAATTGCTACCCATGCCATAGCTTACAATCTGGTGTTCATGACTGCTCTTGAGTTTATTTCTGCTCAGGCTCCTCTCAAAATGAAAGGACTGCTTGTCACCTTCTGGTATGCTCTCTCCTCTCAGCGCTACCTAGTTCAGGCTGGGATTCTGTTCTTTATTGACAAGGACAAAGTGGTTTTGATATTTCATGGAGTGAAAGCCTCTCTTATTCTACTGTCAATAGCGCTTTACTGCTGTGTGGCCAAGCGTTACCGTTATCGACTGAGAGATGAGGTGGTCAATGAACGCTATCTAGTGGAGGAGGTTTATGATAGAGAGTTGAGACTAGCAGAAGAGGATGAGAGTGAATATGAAGAGACACTTTTGTTAAGTATAGACTCTGATCAGACAACGCAGCATTATGGCTCTACTAGTATTACCACAAATTTATAATTGCTGATTGTCTCATAGAAAATTTTGAGCTTTGGGAAACTTTTGCAGTACTCTGATCAGAGATTCATTCATGAATTCAGATCTCCAATTAGTTATTTGTTTGTGCTTCAGTGTGATTGGGGAGTGTTACCAGATTACCAATATTTATTGTACAGTAGCTGATTAAACACTGTCCTATAATAATATCATTTTAAAGAATGCTTGAACGTACATGCGCTCAAGTGCACCAAGCTTCTACATTTGACCATAATAATTATTATTAAAATTAATGGTAATAATCATTAGTTATGCACACATGTGCTGTGCATTATAGTATTGAAGGAATGCCGAAAACCAGTGGATTTAGAGGTAAAGTCATCTTTGTAAATTAAGCTAAATTCGACCTAGTAAGAGATGCCATCGCTGAAGAAACTAGAAAGAGCCTTGGAAAGTATGGCAAGAAACTAGAAGAGCCGTGGAAAGTATAGAAAGAGCCGTGGAAAGTATGGCATTAAGTTCAATGGCAAGTGATCAACGATCTTTCCTTCTTTTTCTACAGCAACAGCGTTTCTGTCTCTTGAATTGTTAGGCTCCAACGCACACACTAGTGTTTCCCCAACTGCAGCTTCCCAGATATCTTTATATATGTGATATCCGCGGATACAGAGATCTTTCTGGTACCGCAAAACTATTCCCGCCATTTTCGCACGCGAAAATTTTTGCTTAAAAAATTTTTCGCTGCGTTCAAATTTTCGAGGGAGGTGACCATCCTCGAAAATTAGATTCCTTGAAAATTTAACACTCGAAATATTTCACCCTCGAAAATATCTGCGTCTACGGTATACTGGTATTTAAGCTCTAAAACTTCATGACTGCAATGCTAAAACATTAATCATGAAAGTAGATCTCACCTAGCGTCTCTAGAAGCATATACAGCGACAAGCGCGACTTCACTCTGCGAGAGAGCAGGTTTTTGCGGCCATTTTGCTAGGTACAATGTATTGTTGCTATTGACGTGACGTCATACATTCCTAACATTAATTCACTCTCTTCGTGTGGAACACTGTAGGCGAGCTGATATGCACAGCAGAACAATTTTAGCTAAAAGTTTAAAGTTATTAATTTGTAATAAAGAAAAGCCATCAATAACAGGAAAACTAAACTAATGGTGGAAACAAAGACTGCTCAGTGCATGCATGATATTGAACTGCACTTCACTGAAAAAGAAAAAAGGACACAAACAAGAAAATTAAAAAGAAATCAAAAGGATGTAGGGATAAAGAAATCTACCACTGGTTCACAATGTAAACCAACAAGGAAGAGAATGGTAACACGATTGACTTGCTAACAGACCATAGATCCCTACATCAGTGGCTGCACATAAAATCAATATTTTTTGTCACAAGCTGAATTCAATTCAATGCACGTCATGTGTAGTCAACAGCAACTAGCTGAACTAGCTATAGTCTGCCAGTGATGTAGGGATCTATGGTCAATAGCAAGTCAATCGTGTTACCATTCCATGCTTGTTCCTTGTTGGTTTACATCGTGAACCAGTACGTGGTAGATTTCTTTATTCCTACATCCTTTTGATTTCGATAGAAATCTTTTCAATTTTCTTGTTGATCTTATGTACAGCCATGCACTGATGTAGGGATCTATGGTCTGTTAGCAAGTCAATCATGTTACCATTCCATGCTAGTTCCTTGTTGGTTTACTGTGGACCATCCCAGTAGCAGATTTCTTCATCCCTACATTCTTTTGATTTCGTTAGAAATCTTTTTTATTTTCTTGTTTGTGTCCTCTTAGTTTTTCAACAGAATGAACTTATCTTACCTTACCTATAGCCCACACATTGAGGTGTCCTAAGACATACAAGAGTGTAATTATTATGGTATCTTGTTTTTGGACCACATGCTTAAAATGGCTTTATTAATTTAAGTAAATGTTATTAGAATCCTGATTAGAATATTAAAATATATTTTCATTAAAACTGAAAGATACTTTCACTTGGAATTGTATACACAAATCACTACTCTATACAGCATCATCAGTTATGGCGTACCCAGGAGCTAGAGTAGTGATCCTCTGCTGCTTCTTTGTCCACTTTGCATTAAATGCTGACTTCTCTATTCTACAAATACTAACTCCATTCCAGACTGCTTTTGCATATTTGGTACAGGGCATTACTTTCCTATTCTACCCAGTGCTTGGATTAGTAGCTGATATCAGATGCAACCGATATAATTTTAACAAATTGTCTATCTCTCTTCTGTCTATTTGCAGTTTGTTGACATTGTTGTTTGGGCTTCTCATGATTGTTCTGTCTGAAGTAAATATTTCACTGGTTGATCCATTACCTCCATATGCTTGGCCCATAATAGCAATTGGAATTTGTTTGATCATACTTTCACTAGGCATGTTTGATGCTGTTGGTATCCAATTCGGTATGGACCAGATGATAGAGGCCTCCTCAGACCAGATCAGTGCATTCACACACTGGTACTACTGGAGTATGAATATTGGCATTGGTGTTCAAGCACTAGTAATGTTGTGTGTTTTGCCTGTATTGGCATCATGTATACTTCGTGTAAAAAGCATTACTGACAAAAGCCAATGGGAAGCTCACACATTTTTATATAGTTTCTTCCCTGTCATTATAATCCAAGCAGTAGCTGTGCCAGCTGCATTCTTTTCTTTATATAAATACAAGTCACATCTTACTATTGAGCCAGCTGGTAGTAATTCTTTTACCATGGTCTACAAGGTGCTCAAGTATTCCTGGCAGCACAAGTGCCCTGAGAGGCGCAGTGCCTTTACTTACTGGGAGGAGGACATTCCACCTCGTATTGACCTGGGAAAGAACAAGTATGGAGGACCATTCACTACTGAAGAAGTAGAGGATGTCAAAACATTTCTTCTCTTACTTCTAATACTGTTTTCTCTCTTTGGATTCCATCTTGCAGGCAATGGATATTCTCTTATTCAACACCTAAATTGTAAGCTATGTCCATCAATAATAGTACATGATGTTGTTAGTGTCAGTCCTAATATTCTTCAAACTGTGACAGTACTAGTATCTGTTCCAATTCTTCACTTTGCCATCTTACCACGATTCCATCGTTACATTCCAAACATGTTGCATAGACTAGGGATAGGAGTTGTACTGATCTTCTTTCAAGAGTTAGCAGAAATAGTGATTGTGTTGGCTTACTGGGAGGACTATGGCACATGCCCTTCTCAAATCACTAGCAGACATTCTCTTTTTAAATCTGCTCCGATAGGTGACTGCTATGGTTCTCACATGTATTTTATGGTTGGGAACAATTGTACAAATGAGGCTTTGCATAAGTATTGTGGGCAAGGAGATGAGCTGTTTCTATGGTCGTTAGTTCCGATTACTGCTCATGCCATAGCTTACAATCTGGTGTTCATGACTGCTCTTGAGTTTATCTCTGCTCAGGCTCCTCTCAAAATGAAAGGACTGCTTGTCTCCTTCTGGTATGCTCTCTCCTCTCAGCGCTACCTAGTGCATGCAGTGATTCTGTTCTTCATTGATTTAGAAAAAGCAGTTTTGATATTTCATGGAGTGAAAGCCTCTCTTATTCTTCTGTCAATAGTGCTTTACTGCTGTGTGGCCAAACGTTATCGCTATCGGCTGAGAGATGAGGTAGTCAATGAACGCTATCTAGTGGAGGAGGTGTATGATAGAGAGTTGAGACTGGCAGAAAAGTACGAGAAAGATGATGAAGAAATTCATATAGTCTCAGGAGAGGCAGCAAGACTCTATGGTTCTGGATCAACTGTTACCTCATAGGTCATGAACAACAAGTAATTTTAACTATGATAGAGTGCATTTAGTCGACATTGTATTCCAAAAATAATGTGCCTCATTAGACTGTTAAATTTGTGCTATATGCTAGTTACTTTTCGAAAATAGCAATACTTCATGTTTGAACATTGCTGTTTTCTGATTTGCTCTGTTACTGTGCTGTTTTATAGATGTATTATAACCGTGTAGAGCATGCTTATCATTATCTTTATTATGAAGATATGTTATTTTCTTTTTCAGCATTGCTATACAACAATTTGAATTTCACTTTAGTGTAGATTCTTCTGCAGCAAGCTTATGATCATAAGATCATCTCTCATAATTATGCATAAAAGCATGTTGCTCATGGTCAAACCATGTCACTTGAAAGATCTGACCATACCTTATGAAACAATAATGTTGGAGTTTCGCATGGAATCTCGAACATCTCAACTAGTGTACAGCTATAATGTCTTGGTAGACAATTATAGTGGAGAGCCTCTGTGAGTCTCTGTATGCTAGCCCCATAGCTGTACATGTACCAAGCAAAGTTAAATGTAGACGCTTGAGATTTTTTGCGGTGCTGAATGATGTTCTCTTCACAAGCCAAGGAACTATCGTAAAGCGGATATCTTTCATGTGCGTTTAAATTTTGTAAAAAAGGTTTGTTCAATTGATTTTATGTAGATCAAGACCTCATTATTATTTCCATACTAAATTGATTGGTTACATTTACTTGCTTCATCATCTACTTATAATTTGTGATTTTTGCTAATGTATTTTCAAGTGCATAGTGTTTAAAATGCTAATTTAATTGTTAGTGTATGAAAGTTTGTAAGCTTGTTCTGGTGTTTTCTAATACAAGAATGAATGTTAGTAAATTCCCAGGATGGTTAGAAACTGAAAGATGATTTTATCCAACAGAAAACACAACTTTAAAAACAATCATATGGCGTACCCAGGAGCTAGACTAGTACTTCTCTGCTGCTTCTTTGTCCATTTTGGATTGAATGCAGACTGTTCAATTGCACAAATAGGCACTCCATTGCAGTCTGCTATAGTGTACCTTGTACAAGGAATTACTCTCCTGTTCTATCCAGTGCTCGGATTAGTAGCTGATCTCAAGTGCAACCGATACAATTTTATCAAAATGTCTACTTCCTTGCTGTTTATATGCAATTTGGTGATAGTACTTTTTGTAATTCTCCTTCTTGTTCTGTCTCAAGTGAATGTTTCACTGGTTGATCCAGCACCTCAGTATGTTTGGCCAATACTAGCAGTATTATTTTGTTTGATCATACTCTCGCTTGGTATGTTTGATGCTGTTGGTATTCAGTTTGGTATGGACCAGATGATAGAGGCCTCCTCAGACCAGATCAGTGCATTCACACACTGGTACTACTGGAGTATGAATATTGGCATTGGAGTTCAAGCACTAATTTTATTGTGTGTTTTGCCAATACTCAGTTCGTGCGTATTTCACGTTAAAAATATTCTTCACAGAAGAGAATGGGAAGCTCATGCCTTTTTATACAGTTTGTCACCTATGATGCTATTACAAGTAGTCACTGTATCAGCAGCATTGTATTCTTTGTACAAATACAAGAGACATCTTACTATTGAGCCAGTTGGCAAAAATCCTTTTACCATGATCTACAAGGTGCTCAAGTATTCCTGGCAGCACAAGTGCCCTGAGCGACGCAGTGCCTTCACCTACTGGGAGGAGGATATTCCACCTCGTATTGACCTGGGCAAGAGCAAGTATGGAGGACCATTCACTACTGAAGAAGTAGAAGATGTCAAAACATTTCTTCTCTTACTTTTAATACTGTTTTCTCTCTTTGGATTCCATCTAGCAGGCAATGGATATTCTCTTATTCAACATCTAAACTGTAAGCTGTGTCCATCAGTAATAGTACATGATGTTGTTATTGTGAGTCCTAATATTCTTCAAACTGTGACAGTACTAGTATCTGTTCCAATTCTTCATTTTGCCATCTTACCACGATTCCATCATTACATTCCAAACATGTTGCATAGACTAGGGATAGGAGTTGTACTGGTCTTCTTTCAAGTGTTAGCAGAATTGGTGATTGTGTTGGCTTATTGGGAGGACTATGGCACATGTCCTTCTCTAATCACTAGCAGACATTCCCTTTTTAAATTTGCTCCGATAGGTGACTGCTATGGTTCTCACATGTATTTTGTGGTTGGAAAAAATTGTACAAATGAGGCTTTGCATGATTATTGTGGCCACGGAGATGAGCTGTTTCTATGGTCACTACTTCCAATTGCTACCCATGCCATAGCTTACAATCTGGTGTTCATGACTGCTCTTGAGTTTATTTCTGCTCAGGCTCCTCTCAAAATGAAAGGACTCCTTGTCACCTTCTGGTATGCTCTCTCTTCTCAGCGCTATTTAGTTCAGGCTGGGTTTCTGTTCTTTATTGACAAGGACAAAGTGGTTTTGATATTTCATGGAGTGAAAGCCTCTCTTATTCTAATGTCAGTAGTGCTTTATTGCTGTGTGGCCAAGCGTTATCGCTATCGGTTGAGAGATGAGGTAGTCAATGAACGCTATCTAGTGGAGGAGGTATATGATAGAGAGTTGAGACTGGCAGAAGAGGATGAGAGTGACTATGAAGAGACATTTTTGTTAAGTATAGACTCTGATCAGACAACACAGCATTATGGCTCCACTAGTATTACCTCAGAGTTATAATTCCTGATTGTCTCATAGAAATATTTGATCTTAGGGACACTTTACCAGTAGTTTGATCATAGATAATTATGTTCATGGATTCAGATCTCCAATTAGTTATTTTGTTTGTGCTTGAGTGTGATTGGGGAGTGTTACCAGATTACCAATGTTTTTGTAGCTGAATAAACACTGTCCTATAATTTTAAAGAATCCTTGAACGTACAAACACTCAATTGCAAGTGCACCAAGCTTCTACATTTGACCATTATTATTATGGTAATAATCATTTGTTATGCACATAATGTGCTAGGCATTATAGTGTAGAAGGAATGCTGGAAACCTGCGGATTTAAAGTAAAGTCGTCTTTTGTGAAGCTAAATTTGACCTTTTAACTGCTGAAAGGTAACAAAACTCAGTGCTTTAGACATCTTCATAATAAGTGCTCTAAGTGTTAGATCTGCTGCACCAACTCTACAATAGCTCTAACTGGTTGCTCGAACACATTGATCGCGTCTTGTGTTTTTGTGGTATTGAGACTGCAACTTAAAATTCTTCAAAACAGCATAGCTGGCTAACCACCATACAACTAGTAAGTTTATTCATAGGTAACTACAGAACAGTATTTCATGTTGTTAAATAGCATAATGTATACTAGTAGCCTAACGGCATGTATACTTCCACCTAGGCATCAGCATCACTAGACAAGAACTGTTACTGAAAGATTTGTAGTCTTCCTTTAATTTCGTAGCTTGCTCAATGATATTTATACAGCCATTTTGCTTTGACCATAGATAGTACAAGAAATTAAAAAGATTTCTATCGAAATCAAAAGAATGTAGGGTTGTGAAATCTAGCTACCACTTGTTCACAATTTAAACTAACAAGGAACAAGCAGAGAATGGTAACACAATTGACTTGCTAACAGACCATAGATCCCTACATCAGTGGCTGTGCACAAGCTGAATGCACGTCAGGTGTCAGCAGTCAACAGCAACTAGGTCAACCACAGCAGCAACTGATGTAGGGATCTATGGTCTGTTAGCAAGTCAATTGTGTTACCATTCCATGCTTGTTCCTGTTAGTTTACATTGTGAACCAGTGGTAGATTTCACAACCCTACATCCTTTTGATTTCGATATAAATCTTTTTAATTTCTTGTTTGTGTCCTTTTTACTTTTTACATGTAGTGAAGTGCAGTTCAATATCATGAACGTACTGAGCCGTCTTTGTTTCCACCATTGATTTAGTTTTCCTGTTGTTGATGGCCTTTCTTTATTATTAACAATTTTAATTTGTAGCTAAAAATAATTATTATTATGCTGTACATATCAGCTCGACTACGCATACATGCATGCATGAAGTGCATACCAGCCCCGCCCACACTAGTTTGTAGATCTGTACGGCGGTTATAATTATCTGGCAAGCGCAGAATGGCGATCTTATACGATCTTTCCGTTCTTCGAAGACTTCAGACAGATATGTGTTCTCCGTGATCCATACGGCGCGGAGATACTCAAGGTAGTGCTTGGTCACGTGCGCTAACTATTATTATTATTATTATTATTTCTGGCTTTACAGCATTACAGGATAGTAGTGAGCAAAGTGAATGATATAATAGTTATGAATAATGCTGAGGGTCAGCCTCACGCAAAGTGAGACTGCCTGGTAAAGTTAGGAAGTAAAAAATTAGAAAAAGAAGTAATGCATTTAGAACAAGGACATGAAATGTGCCAAGAACAGGTGTAGTTTGTGTCAAAATGTTCGACGAAATGAGTCCAAAAATAAGATTTGATTTGAGGAATAATGATTGATAAAGACTGGTTTAGAATATCGAAGACAGGAAGACGGTTCCAAATCCGAGGTAGTCTTCTAAAATAAAAATGAGAGGAGAGAGTAGAGGAAGAACAAGAATGTCTAAGTTTATGGCTTGATGAAGAGCGCGTGTTTAACGAATCACAGAAACTGACATAGTCCATGATGTTAAATGCAGAAGAGGGAGAACGGAAAGATTTTAAGAAAAATATAATGTCACTTAGCTCTAAGACCATAGATAAT
Organism: Haliclona indistincta; assembly: GCA_964017065.1. NCBI lineage: Eukaryota > Metazoa > Porifera > Demospongiae > Haplosclerida > Chalinidae > Haliclona > Haliclona indistincta. Next base: position 7,374,732 of record OZ024787.1, on the reverse strand, counting down.
GGTAAAAGATTCAAAGACAATAGTCTAGATTTGTAGTCTGAGCTAAAGTCGTTCAAAATATACTTTGTTGCTCTTCTTTGAATATTTTCAAGGAGAAGAATATCTTTGACAAGGTGTGGCCTCCATATCACGGAACAATACAGCAAATGTGACCTGACAAAGGAAAGGTACAATGACTTTTTAACGGCAACAGGGAGTTGGTTGCTAAAACTCCTGCGAACCAGGCCTAACATCTTGTATGCTTTGGATGTAATATAGTTAATATGGTCAGACCATGACAGAGAGCTGGAGATGAGCACACCGAGATCTCGAGTGGATGAAACAAAAGGGATCTCAACACCACTGACAAAATGAGGAGGAGGGACTGAACCACAAGGGAAGCTCAACATAGCACTTTTGGCAACGTTAAAGGCTAGTCCATTGGTAAGACTCCAAAGAGAAAGTGAGTCTAGGTCAAGTTGAAGATCAAGAACAGAGGTAGAAGAGATATTAGATGCATCATAGTATACAGAACTAAGACATTTGGTGTCATCAGCAAAAAGTAGAGGCAGCACATGGTCAATGTGATCAGGCAAATCATTGATGTAAATCAGAAATAAGAGTGGCCCAAGAATGCTACCTTGAGGCACACCGGAAGTCACAGGAAGAAGATCTGAGTGATGACCATTGACAGAAACAAATTGACGTCTATCTTCAAGGTAAGCCTCAAACCAGCTGAACAGTAGGCCATCAATACCTAAAGAATGGAGCTTGCACAGAAGGATATTGTGGTCAACAGAATCAAAAGCCTTCCTGAAGTCTAAGTAGACAACATCAGAACGAACTTTGTTGTCCAAGTTAGAATGGATTTTGTTTAGCATAATGAGTAACTGTTGTTGGGATGATCTACCTTTCACAAAACCGAATTGACAGTTGGCAATTGAGTCGGATACAAAAGAAGCAACGTGCATAAATACCAAACGTGCATAAATACCAAACGTGCATACGTGCATAAATACTAACCACTGCTTGGTCACGTGCGTATTGCGCAATCACAATAATGGCGTCTAACACTTAGCTGACAATGGATCACGATCGAGAACTCGCGGAATGTATATCGCCGTTTCGCTAAAAACAAAGTTCAAAAGGCACCTGCCAGGAAAATTTCACGACTGTTCGTGGGTGTTTTGGTCTCGGCACTGCTCGCGTAAAGGCGCTAGGCGCGCTGAGGAAAGAAAGAAGAAAATGACGAAGATGACAAAATTCGAGTTTCACCGTTTCTAGGTTCGTCACTTTAGTAACATTGTAGAGCACTCTCCTTGCTACTGTAAGATGGGGCAACGCCAGAGAGCAGATATAAGTGTCCTTGAACGTATAAAATTCACCACCTGGCGAAATATCAGCGTTTGAACGCGTATGTAGCCGCCATCTTGTTTTTCCGTTCAACCCTACATAGGGAGTCACTACCGTGACTCCCTAATAGCACTATAGATAGAATTATTTAAGTGATTTACCAGCTAGGTCCTTGAGTTTTGCCCAAATTTGGAATTGCCGCATTCAACCAACTGTATTTGTCCTGAAACAAAGTCCACATTAAATAGTATATCTATAGTTTCAATTTCTAAATAAATGTTCGTTGTGATGTTACTATGATTATGTTTTTAAGAACTGAAAGTTAACAAGTACAAAATTATGATCAACATCTTCAGTTATGGCGTACCCAGGAGCTAGAGTTGTGATTCTCTGCTGCTTCTTTGTTATGCCGAGGTGTGGGCGGAGCCACGAGGCATACAGTAGTCTGTTCGTTTGTGTGTGTGTGTGTGTGTGTGTGTGTGTGTGTGTGTGTGTGTGTGTGTGTGTGTGTGTGTGTGTGTGTGTGTGTGTGTGTGTGTGTGTGTGTGTGTGTGTGTGTGTGTGTGTGTGTGTGTGTGTGTCCGCAATGCGTATCTCAGCAACCGCTTGCTACTAAGCGCTGAAACTTGCAATACAGGTAGATCTCGATAGTTTATGAAAATCAAATTTGACAGATTTGCTATTAAAGCCTTTGTTTTGAAGTTATGGCGTGATTTGCTAACCTAAACAGCCGTCTTGAGCGCTCGGGCCTACTTCATAGACAAAACTGTCTACAGATGGCTACAGTGCAACTTGAAGGCTTGATCTGTGATAGTACAGCTCGCGCGACTCCATTGGCAGCAGTGAAACTAGCGAGCGAAAGCTTGTTTGAGTTCTCGACAGGTGAGCCGGAGCGAGCAGAGCAATTACAGTCACGCCCAGCTACATTATTCTGTTTGGCTTCAATACAACTTTTGTACAACAGCTTGTACAGCTGCTGGATAGCTGCCACTAGCCTGCGCTTCCATAGAACTGTTGCTATGATCTGCTGCTTGCCTGCTGCTGCTGGATAGCTGCTACTAGCCTGTGCTTCCATAGCACTGTTGCTATGATCTGCTGCTGCTGAATAGCTACCACTAGCCTGCGCTTCCATAGCACTGCTGCTATGATCTGCTGCTGCTGCTGCTGCTGCTGGATAAGCTGTCACTAGCATGCACTTCCATAGCACTGTTGCTTTGATCTGCTGCTACTGGATAGCTGCCACTAGCCTGCGCTTCCATAGCACTGTCACTATGATCTGCTGCTTGCCTGCTGCTGGATAGCTGCCACTAGCCTGTGCTTCCATAGCACTGTTGCTATGACCTGCTGCTTGCCTGCATGTATGCATGTTCCATGAATCTGCTGGTCACTTCTACTGTAGCTTGCATTGCATGCTTCTATGATACTGTTTTGATGCTTCCATGGATCTACTGCATTCATGCATACGTGCTGTCATAGTGCATCTGCTAATTGCATGCTAGCATACATGCTACTGCACCGAGGCATCTGCACCTTTGGTGCTTTATTCATTTTGCTTTTAATGAGGAGCAACTCCACAGTTAACTGGTTTAATGCACTTGGCACAAGGCATCACTCTCCTGTTCTATCCAGTGCTTGGACTAGTGGCTGACCTTAAGTGCAATCGATTCAATTTCATAAAAGTATCAATAATTCGACTCTATAACTATACGACTCTATCTATGCTTTGACAGAATGAGCTTATCTTATCTTACCTTGCCCACACAGGTGTCCCAAGACATGCAAGAGTGTTTTTGGACGACATGCTTAACATGACTTTAAATGTTATTAAAATATTTTAAAATGTTTTGTTTAAACTGAAAGATAATTTCACTTGTATTTGTATACACAAATCACTACTCTATACAGCATCATCAGTTATGGCGTACTCAGGAGCTAAAGTAGTGATCCTCTGCTGCTTCTTTGTCCACTTCGCATTCAATGCTGACTTCTCTGTTCTACAAATAGCCACGCTCCATTCCAGACTGCTTTTGCATATTTGGTACAGGGCATTACTTTCCTATTCTACCCAGTGCTTGGATTAGTAGCTGATGTCAGATGCAACCAATATAATTTTAACAAATTGTCTATCTCTCTTCTGTCAATTTGCAGTTTGTTGACATTGTTGTTTGGGCTTCTCATGATTGTTCTGTCTGAAGTAAATATTTCACTGGTTGATCCAGCACCTCCATATGCTTGGCCCATAATAGCAGTTTATTTTGTTTGATCATCCTCTCACTTGGCATGTTTGATGCTGTTGGTATCCAGTTTGGTATGGACCAGATGATAGAGGCCTCTTCAGACCAGATCAGTGCATTCACACACTGGTACTACTGGAGTATGAATATTGGCATTGGAGTTCAAGCTCTATACTAGTGATGTGTGTTTTGCCTATACTGGCATCATGTATACTTCGTGTAAAAAGCATTACTGACAAAAGGCAATGGGAAGCTCACACATTTTTGTACAGTTTCTTCCCTGTCATTGTAATCCAAGCAGTAGCTGTGCCAGCTGCATTCTTTTCTTTATATAAATACAAGAGACATCTTACTGTTGAGCCAGCTGGTAGTAATTCTTTTACCATGGTCTACAAGGTGCTCAAGTATTCCTGGCAACACAAATGCCCTGAGAGGCGCAGTGCCTTCACCTACTGGGAGGAGGACATTCCATCTCGTATTGACCTGGGCAAGAGCAAGTATGGAGGACCATTCTCTACTGAAGAAGTAGAGGATGTCAAAACATTTCTTTATTTACTTCTAGTGCTTGTTTCTCTCTTTGGATTCCATCTAGCAGGCAATGGATATTCTCTTATTCAACATCTAAACTTCAAGCTATGTCCATCAGTAACAGTACATGATGTTGTTATTGTGAGTCCTAATATTCTTCAAACTGTGACAGTACTAGTATCTGTTCCAATTCTTCACTTTGCCATCTTACCACGATTCCATCGTTACATTCCAAATATGTTGCATAGACTAGGGATAGGAGTTGTACTGGTCTTCTTTCAAGAGTTAGCAGAAATGGTGATTGTGTTGGCTTATTGGGAGGACTATGGCACATGTCCTTCTCAAATCACTAGCAGATATTCACTTTTCCTATTTGCTCCGATAGGTGACTGCTATGGCTCTCACATGTATTTTATGGTTGGGAACAATTGCACTAATAAAGCTTTGCATGATTATTGTGGCCAAGGAGATGAGCTGTTTCTATGGTCGCTAGTTCCGATTACTGCTCATGCCATAGCTTACAATCTGGTGTTCATGACTGCTCTTGAGTTCATGACTGCTCTTGAGTTCATCTCTGCTCAGGCTCCTCTCAAAATGAAAGGACTCCTTGTCACCTTCTGGTATGCTCTCTCTTCTCAGCGCTACCTAGTACATGCAGTGATTCTGTTCTTTATTGATTTAGAAAAAGCAGTTTTGATATTCTATGGAGTGAAAGCCTCTCTTATTCTACTGTCAATAGTGCTTTATTGCTGTGTGGCTAAGCGTTATCGCTATCGGTTGCGAGATGAGGTAGTCAATGAACGCTATCTAGTGGAGGAGGTGTATAATATTGCTGATTTGTGAATGTATTTTCAGGTGCATAGTGTTTAAAATGCTAATTTAATTGTTAGTGTATGAAAATTTGTAAGCTTGTTCTGGTGTTTTCTAATACAAGAATGAATGTTAATAAATTCCCAGGTTAGAAACTGAAAGATAATTTTATCAAACAGAAAACACAACTAACAACAATCATATCAGTCCACGGTTAAAAACCTCACATAAAGAAATTCCCAACAACAGCAAACCAAACTAATGATGTAAACAAAGAAATGCATGATCTTGCCAAATTCGAACTGCACCAAAAATTTGAAACTCACTGAAAAAGAAAAAATGAGACAAACAAGAAAAATATAAAAGATTTCTAACGAAATCAAAAGAATGGAGGGATGAAGAAATCTGCTACTGGTCCACAATATAAACCAACAAGGAACTAGCATGGTTGACTTGCTAACAGACCTTAGACGCCGAGGCCATGGGATCTACGCGGTATAGAAACCCGAGAGGAAGCCATATAGAACCCGAGCGCGTAGCGCGAGGGTTTTATGGCAACTCGAGGGTTTCTATACCGCGTAGATCCCATTGGCCGAGGCGTGTAACTTATTTAGAGTATAGCCACGAGTAACTGGTACCTAAGCCGTAAGCAAAAGAAACGCACTCTCAAGTTCTCCGAGTCGTTCGTGGTATAAGCGACCAACGCTCCTAGACTGCATGGGCGTACGACAGCGACATCGACGAACTGTTACTGAAAACCATTAATGAGTACGAGAGTAATTCTGCAACTTTACTCTACACCGCTACTCTTACGCCTTCAGTAGACTCCGCTGCTGCTACGCTACCACCACGAGAAGAAACCGCTCTCGGAGTACTCCGCCCTCGACCTAGCCTCGTGACCAGGCTCGTATTAGAGCCTGGTACATACTGCATGCGCATGCGTCGTATATTAATGTAAATTGAACTTGAGCGAGCATTAAAAATTGCATTATCACGTACTTCCGCTCTTTGTTTTATTGATAATGACGTGTATACACACAAATCAGTAGTAAAGCAATGTGTTGCCTGTATCTTGCTAAAACAACCACGAATACAAGCATAGCAACACACAACTGCATCACAACTGCATTGATCAATGACTGCACTCCTGATGGATATGGACAGTGTTTGCTGATTTGAGGACTTCTCTATAAAATTACTATCCATTACTAATGCAGTCATTGATCAGCGCTAAACTACTTTGCGAGTGCCGACAAAGAGGCTTAGAATCAAATTTAACTTCTGGAATGCTCGATTTACTTTTTGTTTTACAAGCAATGGGTTACTCCTTGGAAGCCACGCCCACTATTTTGGCTGTTTGCAGCTTGCGCGATGAAGAGACGAACGCAGGGTTATTGAATTTTGGTGATTGTGATAGACATGAGATGGCTCTACTCAGTCGACGTGTTTCTGTATCGCAATCGTGTTTTCTTTGAGCACAAATTGCACTGAAAAAATATCATGAGTTGCCGAACATAGATTGCTCGACCCCGGGGTCTTTGGAAAAGAAAATTACCCGGACGGCAAGACGAGAGGTTTTCAATTGTAGCTCGTTGTAATGCTGATGGATAAAGGTGTTTGCAGTACTGACTTGTAATCCCGCCCTATTCGTCTATCAGTCACTAGCCTGGTGCCGGATAATAGATTGCTTTTGCCGAACATCAATGTTTTCGGCTACCCACTTTCTTCGTCTCCACAGTAGACAAAGAAGCAGTTACGAGCTACATATTTGCAATGCAGGCAGAGGACGTGTGTGTCTATACGTCGGTCAAGTTTGATCTGTGTAGCGTATTTGCAAATGTAAGAACGAGTGGCCGATAATTTTTTTTTCAACAAAAAAAGATACTCAATAGCACAGGACTAATATTAAGAGTATCAGTAATAAAAAGAAAAGAGAATGGTAATGTACATGTGACAAGTAAGGAACAAAACAGAAAACTTAAAGAAGCAAAAAAAAAAACAACAACAAAAAAACAAAACAAAAAAAACAACAAGCAAACAGAGTTAGACTATAGTAAGTTTAATTTGTTTTTTAAAGTAATAAAGAGTAGAGAGAGCTTTGGTAGAGTGAGGGAGAGAGTTCCAGAGGCGGGAGGCAGAAGGGACAAAAGAGTGGAAAGAGGCAGATGAACGAGAAAAGGGAACAGAAATGTTTAGCGGGTCAAAGTGGCGGGAGGGTCTAGAGGAAGGATTGACAAAAGAGAAGATAGAAGGGGGAAAATAGTGAAGATCGTTAAGAAATTTGAAAGTGAGTATAATTTTAGCCTGAGTGCGGCGAGAGGAGAGGGTAGGTAAGTTAGAGGAATTGAGAAGAGAGGAATAATCAGAGGACCAGTTTTTAGAGCAGAGTTTGAGGGCGAAGACTTGAATATTTTCAAGAGAGCGAGAATCACCAGAAGAAACAGGAGGAGACCAGACAGAGGAACAATAGGATAAGTGGGGAAGAACAAGAGCACGGTATAGACAGAGAAGAGTTTTTTGGGAAGAGAACTGATAGAAGTGACGAAAAATATGATACCTAAAACTTTTCTAGATTTGGAACAGACAGACTTAATGTGAGGAGACCAGGAGAGGTTAGAGCACAGAAGCACACCTAAATATTTGTAGGAAGACACACTCTAAACGGTTATTATTTAGAAAAAGAGGACGGAGAGAAGAGAGGAAGGGTGAAGGTTTGCGAGTGACAATCATGTACTTAGTTTTGCTTGCATTAACATTAAGAAGGTGAGTAGAGAGCCAGGAAGTGATTAAGTTAATGTTAGATTGGACAGAGTGCATACAAAAAGGAGATGAGATGGTGTGAGAGAGAAGAATATCATCAGCATAGAGGGTGAGATTTACTGAAGAAAAAGGGAGGAAAGACAAGTCATTAATATACAAAATAAACAGCAAAGGGCCAAAGATGGAACCCTGGGGGACACCAGAAACAGCAGGAGATCTGGAGGAAGAGGAACCATTAACAATAACTTGTTGAGTACGGTTACATAAATAACTATGAAACCAAAGCAAAAGATGAGGGGGGAGGCTTAGAGAAGATAGAGAGTCAAGAAGAGGTTTGTGGGGAACAGAATCAAAGGCTTTAGAGAGGTCAAAGAAAACAGCACAAACAGATTTATGAGAGTCAAGAGATGAAAACCATGAGTTAACAACAGAAATCAGAGCAGACTCAGTTGAAAAACCGGGACGGAAACCAAACTGAGAATTAGAGAGAAGGTGGTTTGACATACAAAAATCATATAAAAAGTTAAAAATGTGATGTTCAAGTAGTTTGCTAACAATAGACAATAAAGAAATGGGGCGAAAATTAGAAGGTGAAGAAGAGTGAGAAGAGGATTTCGGAATAGGGACAACAAAGGCATTTTTCCAGTCAGAGGGAAAAGAACAGGATGAAATAGAAGAGTTAAATATTAAAGAAAGAGGTAAGGAAATGGAATGAGCAGTATTTTGGAGCATAAGGGCAGAAATACCATCTGGACCTGGAGCGATGTTAGTGGATGAGTTGAGAATGAGATCAAAAACATTCTCGGATGGTGGCCGAATATAGGTGGTTTACTCTAGCTTGCAATTGAGTATCTCCGCGCCGTATGGAACACATATTTGTCTGGAGTCTTCGAAGAACAGTAAGCTCGTGTATGATCATCATTTTGCGCTTGCTAGATGTCGCTACAAACAATTGTGGGCGAGGCTGCATGAATGCGTACTGTGTTCCACACGAAGAGAGAGAATAATTGTGTTTGACATTTTGCTTGATTTCTCTAGAATCATTTGTCCTAGAGTTATGATTTATATATCATTTTGATCCTCTATCCTTACTGAACTTATGCTTTATATGGCTTCTTGTCAGATGACACTCACGTGACAGAAATTTGAAAGACAGTCAGCCATTTGGAAATACACGTTAGGGAGCGAATCTCAGGGACTACTGGTAGTTAAGCTCTGTTATCGCTGCATTGAAGCTTTCGCCTTGGATGCTTATCTGCTGGCAGCGGGATTGGTCCCAATCAGTGCTACATCGGCGGTAGAGAGCAAAAGTTGACCGTTCACGACGAGCCTAACGTTAGGGACAGAAATTCCAGTTACCGTAGGCGCAGAAATTTTCAAGGGGATTTTATTTTCGAGGCTGGGATTAACCTCGAAATTTAAATCATCGAATTATTAGTTTGACAAAAATTAAATCGTCGAATTATTTGTGCAACGAAAATTAATATGGTACATTCCCACGTGTTGACACAGCTACCAGCATGACTCTCAGGCGCTACTTCAAGCCAGTGGATCAAACTGCTGACGGGCTACCAGATCCACATGGACCCGCGGTTGTCAGCACGAATTCCAGCTGCAACTATTGCCGCAGCAATATAATGATGCAGTAAGAGATGCCATCGCTGAAGAAACTAGAAAGAGCCTTGGAAAGTATGGCAAGAAACTAGAAGAGCCGTGGAAAGTATAGAAAGAGCCGTGGAAAGTATGGCATTAAGTTCAATGGCAAGTGATCAACGATCTTTCCTTCTTTTTCTACAGCAACAGCGTTTCTGCCTCTTGAATTGTTAGGCTCCAACGCACACACTAGTGTTTCCCCAACTGCAGCTTCCCAGATATCTTTATATAATATGTGATATCCCGATTCCGCGGATACAGAGATCTTTCTGGTACCGCAAAACTATTCCCGCCATTTTCGCACGCAAAAATTTTTGCTTAAAAAAATTTTTCGCTGCGTTCAAATTTTCGAGGGAGGTGACCACCCTCGAAAATAATTTATTAGATTCTTTGAAAATTTAACACTCGAAATATTTCACCCTCGAAAATATCTGCGTCTACGGTATACTGGTATTTAAGCTCTAAAACTTCATGACTGCAATGCTAAAACATTAATCATGAAAGTAGATCTCACCTAGCGTCTCTAGAAGCATATACAGCGACAAGCGCGACTTCACTCTGCGAGAGAGCAGGTTTTTGCGGCCATTATGCTAGGTACAATGTATTGTTGCTATTGACGTGACGTCATACATTCCTAACATTAATTCACTCTCTTCGTGTGGAACACTGTAGGCGAGCTGATATGCTCAGCAGAACAATTTTAGCTAAAAGTTTAAAGTTATTAATTTGTAATAAAGAAAAGCCATCAATAACAGGAAAACTAAACTAATGGTGGAAACAAAGACTGCTCAGTGCATGCATGATATTGAACTGCACTTCACTGAAAAAGAAAAAAGGACACAAACAAGAAAATTAAAAAGATTTCTATCGAAATCAAAAGGATGTAGGGATAAAGAAATCTACCACTGGTTCACAATGTAAACCAACAAGGAAGAGAATGGTAACACGATTGACTTGCTAACAGACCATAGATCCCTACATCAGTGGCTGTACATAAGATCAATATTTTTTGTCACAAGCTGAATTCAATTCAATGCACGTCATGTGTCAGTCAACAGCAACTAGCTGAACTAGCTATAGTCTGCCAGTGATGTAGGGATCTATGGTCAATAGCAAGTCAATCGTGTTACCATTCCATGCTTGTTCCTTGTTGGTTTACATTGTGAACCAGTACGTGGTAAATTTCTTTATTCCTACATCCTTTTGATTTCAATAGAAATCTTTTCAATTTTCTTGTTGATCTTATGTACAGCCACTGATGTAGGGATCTATGGTCTGTTAGCAAGTCAATCATGTTACCATTCCATGCTAGTTCCTGGTTGGTTTACTGTGGACCATCCCAGTAGCAGATTTCTTCATCACTACATTCTTTTGATTTCGTTAGAAATCTTTTTTATTTTCTTGTTTGTGTCCTTTTAGTTTTTCAACAGAATGAACTTATCTTACCTTACCTATAGCCCACACATTGAGGTGTCCTAAGACATACAAGAGTGTAATTATTATGGTATCTTGTTTTTGGACCACATGCTTAAAATGACTTTATTAATTTAAGTAAATGTTATTAGAATCCTGATTAGAATATTAAAATATATTTTCATTAAAACTGAAAGATACTTTCACTTGTATTTGTATACACAAATCACTACTCTATACAGCATCATCAGTTATGGCGTACCCAGGAGCTAAAGTAGTGATCCTCTGCTGCTTCTTTGTCCACTTTGCATTAAATGCTGACTTCTCTATTCTACAAATACTAACTCCATTCCAGACTGCTTTTGCATATTTGGTACAGGGCATTACTTTCCTATTCTACCCAGTGCTTGGATTAGTAGCTGATATCAGATGCAACCGATATAATTTTAACAAATTGTCTATCTCTCTTCTGTCTATTTGCAGTTTGTTGACATTGTTGTTTGGACTTCTCATGATTGTTCTGTCTGAAGTAAATATTTCACTGGTTGATCCATTACCTCCATATGCTTGGCCCATAATAGCAATTGGAATTTGTTTGATCATACTTTCACTAGGCATGTTTGATGCTGTTGGTATCCAATTCGGTATGGACCAGATGATAGAGGCCTCCTCAGACCAGATCAGTGCATTCACACACTGGTACTACTGGAGTATGAATATTGGCATTGGTGTCCAAGCACTAGTAATGTTGTGTGTTTTGCCTGTATTGGCATCATGTATACTTCGTGTAAAAAGCATTACTGACAAAAGCCAATGGGAAGCTCACACATTTTTGTATAGTTTCTTCCCTGTCATTATAATCCAAGCAGTAGCTGTGCCAGCTGCATTCTTTTCTTTATATAAATACAAGTCACATCTTACTATTGAGCCAGCTGGTAGTAATTCTTTTACCATGGTCTACAAGGTGCTCAAGTATTCCTGGCAGCACAAGTGCCCTGAGAGGCGCAGTGCCTTTACTTACTGGGAGGAGGACATTCCACCTCGTATTGACCTGGGCAAGAACAAGTATGGAGGACCATTCACTACTGAAGAAGTAGAGGATGTCAAAACATTTCTTCTCTTACTTCTAATACTGTTTTCTCTCTTTGGATTCCATCTTGCAGGCAATGGATATTCTCTTATTCAACACCTAAATTGTAAGCTATGTCCATCAATAATAGTACATGATGTAGTTAGTGTCAGTCCTAATATTCTTCAAACTGTGACAGTACTAGTATCTGTTCCAATTCTTCACTTTGCCATCTTACCACGATTCCATCGTTACATTCCAAACATGTTGCATAGACTAGGGATAGGAGTTGTACTGATCTTCTTTCAAGAGTTAGCAGAAATAGTGATTGTGTTGGCTTACTGGGAGGACTATGGCACATGCCCTTCTCAAATCACTAGCAGACATTCTCTTTTTAAATCTGCTCCGATAGGTGACTGCTATGGTTCTCACATGTATTTTATGGTTGGGAACAATTGTACAAAATTAATGAGGCTTTGCATAAGTATTGTGGGCAAGGAGATGAGCTGTTTCTATGGTCGTTAGTTCCGATTACTGCTCATGCCATAGCTTACAATCTGGTGTTCATGACTGCTCTTGAGTTTATCTCTGCTCAGGCTCCTCTCAAAATGAAAGGACTGCTTGTCTCCTTCTGGTATGCTCTCTCCTCTCAGCGCTACCTAGTACATGCAGTGATTCTGTTCTTTATTGATTTAGAAAAAGCAGTTTTGATATTTCATGGAGTGAAAGCCTCTCTTATTCTACTGTCAATAGTGCTTTATTGCTGTGTGGCCAAACGTTATCGCTATCGGCTGAGAGATGAGGTAGTCAATGAACGCTATCTAGTGGAGGAGGTGTATGATAGAGAGTTGAGACTGGCAGAAAAGTACGAGAAAGATGATGAAGAAATTCATATAGTCTCAGGAGAGGCAGCAAGACTCTATGGTTCTGGATCAACTGTTACCTCATAGGTCATGAACAACAAGTAATTTTAACTATGATAGAGTGCATTTAGTCGACATTGTATTCCAAAAATAATGTGCCTCATTAGACTGTTAAATTTGTGCTATATGCTAGTTACTTTTCGATAATAGCAATACTTCATGTTTGAACATTGCTGTTTTCTGATTTGCTCTGTTACTGTGCTGTTTTATGGATGTATTATAACCGTGTAGAACATGCTTATCATTATCTTTATATGAAGATATGTTATTTTCTTGTTCAGCATTGCTATACAACAATTTGAATTTCACTTTAGTGTAGATTCTTCCGCAGCAAGCTTATGATCATAAGATCATCTCTCATAATTATGCATAAAAGCATGTTGCTCATGGTCAAACCATGTCACTTGAAAGATCTGACCATACCTTATGAAACAATAATGTTGGAGTTTCGCATGGTATCTCGAACATCTCAACTAGTGTACAGCTATAATGTCTTGGTAGACAATTATAGTGGAGAGCCTCTGTGAGTCTCTGTATGCTAGCCCCATAGCTGTACATGTACCAAGCAAAGTTAAATGTAGACGCTTGAGATTTTTTGCGGTGCTGAATGATGTTCTCTTCACAAGCTAAGGAACTATCGTAAAGCGGATATCTTTCATGTGCGTTTAAATTTTGTAAAAAAGGTTTGTTCAATTGATTTTATGTAGATCAAGACCTCATTATTATTTCCATACCAAATTGACTGGTTCCATTTACTTGCTTCATCATCTACTTATAAACAATAATAATCATTGGTGATTTTAGCGAATGTATTTTCAGGTGCATAGTGTTTAAAATGCTAATTTAATTGTTAGTGTATGAAAATTTGTAAGCTTGTTCTGGTGTTTTCTAATACAAGAATGAATGTTAGTAATTTCCCAGGTTAGAAACTGAAAGATGATTTTATCAAACAGAAAACACAAGTTTAAAAAAAATCATATGGCGTACCCAGGAGCTAGACTAGTGCTTCTCTGCTGCTTCTTTGTCCATTTTGGATTGAATGCAGACTGTTCAATTGCACAAATAGGCACTCCATTGCAGTCTGCTATAGTGTACCTAGTACAAGGCATCACTCTCCTGTTCTATCCAGTGCTCAGATTGGTAGCTGATCTCAAGTGCAACCGATACAACTTTATCAAATTGTCTACTTCCTTGCTGTTTATATGCAATTTGGTGATAGTACTTTTTGTAATTCTCCTTCTTGTTCTGTCTCAAGTGAATGTTTCACTGGTTGATCCAGTACCTCAGTATGTTTGGCCAATACTAGCAGTATTATTTTGTTTGATCATACTCTCGCTTGGCATGTTTGATGCTGTTGGTATCCAGTTTGGTATGGACCAGATGATAGAGGCCTCCTCAGACCAGATCAGTGCATTCACACACTGGTACTACTGGAGTATGAATATTGGCATTGGAGTTCAAGCACTAGTTTTATTGTGTGTTTTGCCTATACTCAGTTCGTGCGTATTTCACGTTAAAAATATTCTTCACAAAAGAGAATGGGAAGCTCATGCCTTTTTATACAGTTTGTCACCTATGATGCTATTACAAGTAGTCACTGTATCAGCAGCATTGTATTCTTTGTGCAAATACAAGAGACATCTTACAATTGAGCCAGTTGGCAACAATCCTTTTACCATGGTCTACAAGGTGCTCAAGTATTCCTGGCAGCACAAGTGCCCCGAGCGACGCAGTGCCTTCACCTACTGGGAGGAGGATATTCCACCTCGTATTGACCTGGGCAAGAGCAAGTATGGAGGACCATTCACTACTGAAGAAGTAGAGGATGTCAAAACATTTCTTCTCTTACTTCTAATACTGTTTTCTCTCTTTGGATTCCATCTTGCAGGCAATGAATTTTCTCTTGTTCAACATCTAAACTGTAAGCTATGTCCATCAGTAATAGTACATGATGTTGTTAGTGTGAGTCCTAATATTCTTCAAACTGTGACAGTACTAGTATCTGTTCCAATTCTTCACTTTACCATCTTACCACGATTCCATTGTTACATTCCAAACATGTTGCATAGACTAGGGATAGGAGTTGTACTGGTCTTCTTTCAAGTGTTAGCAGAAATGGTGATTGTGTTGGCTTATTGGGAGGACTATGGCACATGTCCTTCTCAAATCACTAGCAGACATTCCCTTTTTAAATTTGCTCCGATAGGTGACTGCTATGGTTCTCACATGTATTTTGTGGTTGGAAAAAGTTGTACAAATGAGGCTTTGCATGATTATTGTGGCCACGGAGATGAGCTGTTTCTATGGTCACTACTTCCAATTGCTACCCATGCCATAGCTTACAATCTGGTGTTCTTGACTGCTCTTGAGTTTATCTCTGCTCAGGCTCCTCTCAAAATGAAAGGACTCCTTGTCACCTTCTGGTATGCTCTCTCTTCTCAGCGCTACCTAGTTCAGGCTGGGTTTCTGTTCTTTATTGACAAGGACAAAGTGGTTTTGATATTTCATGGAGTGAAAGCCTCTCTTATTCTAATGTCAGTAGTGCTTTATTGCTGTGTGGCCAAGCGTTATCGCTATCGGTTGAGAGATGAGGTAGTCAATGAACGCTATCTAGTGGAGGAGGTATATGATAGAGAGTTGAGACTGGCAGAAGAGGATGAGAGTGAATATGAAGAGACATTTTTTTAAAGTATAGACTCTGATCAGACAACACAGCATTATGGCTCCACTAGTATTACCTCAGAGTTATAATTCCTGATTGTCTCATAGAAATATTTGATCTTAGGGACACTTTACCAGTAGTTTGATCATAGATAATTATGTTCATGGATTCAGATCTTCAATTAGTTATTTTGTTTGTGCTTGAGTGTGATTGGGGAGTGTTACCAGATTACCAATGTTTTTGTAGCTGAATAAACACTGTCCTATAATTTTAAAGAATCCTTGAACGTACAAACACTCAAGTGCAAGTGCACCAAGCTTCTACATTTGACCATTATTATTATGGTAATAATCATTTGTTATGCACATAATGTGCTAGGCATTATAGTGTAGAAGGAATGCTGAAAACCTGTGGATTTAAAGTAAAGTCGTCTTTTGTGAAGCTAAATTTGACCTTTTAACTGCTGCTAGGTAACAGAACTCAGTGCTTTAGACATCTGCATAATAAGTGCTCTAAAGTGTTAGATCTGCTGCACCAACTCTGCAATAGCACTAACTGGTTGCTCGACCACATTGATCACGTCTTGTGTTTTTGTGGTGTTGAGACTGCAACTTAAACTTCTTCAAAACAGCATAGCTGGCTAACCACCATACAACTAGTAAGTTGATATAGGTAACTACAAAACAGTATTTCATGTTATTAAATAGCATAATGTACTAGTTGCCTAACGGCATGTATACTTCCACCTAGGCATCAGCATCATGCACTAGACAAGAACTGTTACTGAAAGATTTGTAGTGTTCTTTTAATTTCGTAGCTTGCTCAATGATGTTGATACAGCCATTTTACTTTGACCATAGATAGTATAGTAATTATGCCTCGGTGGGCGGAGCCACGAGGCATACAGTAGTCGTGTTGTGTGTGTGTGTGTGTGTGTGTGTGTGTGTGTGTGTGTGTGTGTGTGTGTGTGTATCTGTCCGTTGCCGGCATAGCGCATCGCACGCTAGAAACTAAGCGCTGATATCAGCAACACAGGTAGAAATCGCTATTTGCTCAGAACTGAATTGATAAATTGTTGGTTCTAAAGCTCCGTTCGTGAGTTATGGCGTGAGATGCTGACCTCGACGGCTGTTCCCGGCTATCTGGACTCCTCTAAAGACAAAACAGTTTACAGCTGACTGCCTTACAGCTAGTGAGTTCGTTTGTACTACAAAACAGCTTGGTAGGTCCAGCGAAATTCTCTCGAAGGCCTACAGCTCGAGCTTGAGCTCGCCGACTTGAGCTACAGTAGTTGCTGATGATCTAGAGTTCTCTGTAGACAAAACTATCCACAGTTGACTGCCTAGAAACTGATAAGTCACAGGATAGCAGCGTAGGACGCTACTAGTATCTCGCTCGTGTATGTGCTGTGCCGTGCTCTGCACTCGAATTGAACTTTATAGACACGCCCAGTTGAATTAGTGGTCAGCACTGATTGGCTTCTGATTGCATAGTTGCAACCCACTAGCTTATTCTGCTGTACTGCAGCTTGTTGCAGCGCTCTTCAGCTTTAATTTCATCATACAGGAATTGCATTGCATAACTATTATACTGCATTGTGATTGCTGTACAGAAAGGTATAACAGCTGCAGTTTGTTGCTGTGTATGTGAAATGGTTGCATTCCACCGAGGCATCTGCACCTTTGGTGCTTCATTATACTATTACTATATTACACTATTATACTCTATCTATGCTTTGACAGAATGAGCTTATCTTACCTTACCTTGCCCACACAGGTGTCCCAAGACATGCAAGAGTGTTTTTGGACGACATGCTTATTAATGACTTAAATGTTATTAAAATATTTTAAAATGTTTTGTTTAAACTGAAAGATAATGTCATTTGTTATTAATTTTAATGTTGTATACACAAATCACTAGTACTCTATACAGCATCATCAGTTATGGCGTACCCAGGAGCTAGAGTAGTGATCCTCTGCTGCTTCTTTGTCCACTTTGCATTCAATGCTGACTTCTCTATTGTACAAATAGCCACTCCATTCCAGACTGCTTTTACATATTTGGTACAGGGCATTACTTTCCTATTCTACCCAGTGCTTGGATTAGTAGCTGATGTCAGATGCAACCGATATAATTTTAACAAATTGTCTATCTCTCTTCTGTCAATTTGCAGTTTGTTGACATTGTTGTTTGGGCTTCTCATAATTGTTCTGTCTGAAGTAAATATTTCACTGGTTGATCCAGTACCTCCATATGCTTGGCCCATAATAGCAGTATTATTTTGTTTGATCGTCCTCTCACTTGGCATGTTTGATGCTGTTGGTATCCAGTTTGGTATGGACCAGATGATAGAGGCCTCCTCAGACCAGATCAGTGCATTCACACACTGGTACTACTGGAGTATGAATATTGGCATTGGAGTTCAAGCACTAATTTTATTGTGTGTTTTGCCTATACTGGCATCATGTATACTTCGTGTAAAAAGCATTACTGACAAAAGGCAATGGGAAGCTCACACATTTTTGTACAGTTTCTTCCCTGTCATTATAATCCAAGCAGTAGCTGTGCCAGCTGCATTCTTTTCTTTATATAAATACAAGAGACATCTTACTGTTGAGCCAGCTGGTAGCAATTCTTTTACCATGGTCTACAAGGTGCTCAAGTATTCCTGGCAACACAAATGCCCTGAGAGGCGCAGTGCCTTCACCTACTGGGAGGAGGACATTCCATCTCGTATTGACCTGGGCAAGAGCAAGTATGGAGGACCATTCTCTACTGAAGAAGTAGAGGATGTCAAAACATTTCTTTATTTACTTCTAGTGCTTGTTTCTCTCTTTGGATTCCATCTTGCAGGCAATGGATATTCTCTTATTCAACATCTAAACTGTAAGCTATGTCCATCAGTAATAGTACATGATGTTGTTAGTGTGAGTCCTAATATTCTTCAAACTGTGACAGTACTAGTATCTGTTCCAATTCTTCACTTTGCCATCTTACCACGATTCCATCGTTACATTCCAAACATGTTGCATAGACTAGGGATAGGAGTTGTACTGGTCTTCTTTCAAGAGTTAGCAGAAATGGTGATCGTGTTGGCTTCCCTGGAGGACTATGGCACATGCCCTTCTCAAATCACTAACAGATATTCACTTTTCCTATTTGCTCCGATAGGTGACTGCTATGGTTCTCACATGTATTTTATGGTTGGGAACAATTGCACTAATAAAGCTTTGCATAATTATTGTGGCCACGGAGATGAGCTGTTTCTATGGTCGCTAGTTCCGATTACTGCTCATGCCATAGCTTACAATCTGGTGTTCATGACTGCTCTTGAGTTTATCTCTGCTCAGGCTCCTCTCAAAATGAAAGGACTCCTTGTCACCTTCTGGTATGCTCTCTCTTCTCAGCGCTACCTAGTGCATGCAGTGATTCTGTTCTTTATTGACTTAGAAAAAGCAGTTTTGATATTTCATGGAGTGAAAGCCTCTCTTATTCTACTGTCAATAGTGCTTTATTGCTGTGTGGCCAAGCGTTATCGCTATCGGTTGCGAGATGAGGTAGTCAATGAACGCTATCTAGTGGAGGAGGTATATGATAGAGAGTTGAGACTGGCAGAAGAGTATGAGAGACAATGTGAGGAAACACAATCATCGAGTGGAGATTCAGAATACTTGACTCCACTACTTGATACAGCATAATTGTCTTTAAATGCAGTGTTTGTTGCTGTTAGACATAATTTTGAGTTTATAAGGATTAGAAACATTTAGAACTAAAGCTGTGACAATATTACTCATTACAGACATTGTTTGCCTCAAGAGTGTATAATCATCTTAATAATTATTTGCTATGGCTCAGTGTAAGACATAATATTTACTACTCCGGCAGTGGTTCTTGAGGGAGTTGAGTTTTTCAAATACTTAGCTGAGTGTGACTAGCACTTTTATGGTCATAATACAGCCAGTGCAGTAAACTTAGATAAGGTTATCGGTTTGCAGTATTGGAAATAATTATACCTAAGGTTCAATATGTTACCTCGACCTTGTTGGTTCCATGAAGAAATTATGCAGTTAATGTAGTGGATATTTACCTATCAGTGAGATATTAAAAACTAGTCTATAAGTTGCAACTTCGTCTATTTCCACTGGTATGGACTGTAGGTTAATAGAGACTGTTGGCGCTCACTATGAATGCACCAATCCTTGTTTTGTTATCTTGGACTGGTTTGCTCTGATCTACTCCTCTGCTTACTAAAAGAACGACTATAGCCTATTTTGAAATTTGTCCATGGTACCACTGAATTGGTTGCAATCTGCTCGGTGAGCATTACCTCACATCAAGGGCTTGGTCACATACATGTACTGATTTCTAATGACCTAGTGTTTGCACTATAAGTTACTTGCTAGAGTAAACAAATTCACAACTTTGACCAACTACTCATTGTGATGAGCCTTTAGGACCACTTTACAAATTAAATGTAGTTCATTGCTTACTTTTCACATCATGCAAACCCTGACAAGGGTTTGCTCCCTTCGCCACTCTGTTCAGTATGCGTATGCTGTATTGAACATTGTAGACACGCCCAGTTGAATTGTGGTTAGCACTGATTGGCTTCTGATTGCATAACTAAAGCACTGCACTGTACAGAAATCCTGTATACATGCATCTGCAGTTGCTGCGTTTGTGGAATGGTGGATAGTTGTGTTTGCGTTGTGGATAGTGTCATTCCACCGAGGCATCTGCACCTTAGGTGCTTCATTCCCATAGACATGTATTCAGCATTATGTGACATGTGACTAGAGTTAAAATCATTAAAATGTATAAATATACTGGAGCATTTCACTGAAACTGCTGTTTCCATTCAAAATTGACTCGTCTTCTGTGGGTGGTTTTAAAAACCTCTTGAAGTAGTGTGCAGCTGGCTTTATTCTCCAGTTCACTTTGTTGTGTTCCAACCATGTTTCGTGAACATACCTAAACCTAGGTTTACATATCTCTGTGTCTACGTACACATTAAAACAGTCACTTCTCCTTGCTGTGAGTAGTCTCGTGGGCACCTCACCTGCATTGTATACCCAGCCTGATCTGTAGTCAGTGAGATAGCTATTGATCATTGCTTTTAAATATGGAGCACCTTTGATACAAGAGAAGAAGCTGATTCTTATTTCACGACCCTCTTGCACTAGTACACACTCGGACAATCGTTGCATCTTTGCTAATCTAGTGTGATTGATCATTACCACATCAAAGTCCATTGCTATTCCACCATTATTGAAAACTTGAAGCAGCTTAGTGTAATCTGCCATGTGTTCAAGATAGGCCACTGCTCTATTCCCAAAATGTGTTACTTTCTCATTGTCACAGCTGTACCGGACCATTTCTGTGTAAGAGTCCAGTACTTGCCGTTAATCTGACCATTTGAGTGAATCCAAATCTTCTCTGGTTTTATTATTTTGTACACCGAGAGCATGGACATGTACTCGAGAAACTTGAGAGATACGGGCTCACTGGGTTTCTTTACGAATTTGGCAAAATGCACAATTGATGGGTGGCTGTAGTTCATTGCACGTGTGATAGGTCTGTAGGAATTGAGCGGAACTCTCTGCTTACAGCCAGGATTGACTCTTACTCTCTCATCAATAGTTATTGGTCAGGCCCGGCGGAAGCAAATTTTCATTGGACCGGCAGCTCATTAATATTCATATTTATTGCGTACGACTCCGCCCCATTGCAATTTTGTTTTATGTTTTGGTCGCGTGTGACGAGAGTCTCTGTCTACGGAACACATTTATAATGACTCGTTGATAGGCTTGAGCCGATTATGCTTTTAAATTTGCCTATTATGCTTTTTGGCAATGCTTCAATTTCCCCCCTATTATGCTTCAATTTTTTCCTATTATGCTACGTAATGCCATGTGTCCAAATAAATTGATTGATTATAATAACCCAGTTCAGACGCTGTGGGCGCTTTCAATCGATACCGAAGGCGAAGTGCTAGAGGTGCCACTACTAGTGCCTATTCCTTCATTCACCGAAACTGCCACTTCACCGTCAGCCAAGTAGCCAAGTTCGTCGTCATCGCTAATGTCTGCAGACGAGTGCAGAGTCTACTAGATCTACACTCGTGCTCAAGCTTGCCGCCATTTTAGCATGGTCTGGTCCCGTTTCGTCGACTGCCGTTTGGTCGACTAGACCTAGCCTCGTGACCAGGCTCGTATTAGAGCCTGGTTCATACTGCACGCGCATGCGCTAAATATTAACGTGCGGAGAGCGTGAGCGAGCTCCCAAAATCAATTATTACGTACTTCCTGTTCGTTGTTTATTGATTATGACGTATAATGCGTGAATTCGCCTGCCGTCTTCATCATGGCCTCGCAATGGCAGTGCCGTTTGTGTCTTTCAAATGTACTATCAAACCACCGTGTTTCATTAATGAGCAAGACTGGGAAGAAGCAAGACTGGATCCAAAGAATTGTCAATCTTCTTGGCGTGCAAGTGGCTTCAGACGATTCCCTGCCTCAGCACATCTGTGCAAAGTGTTGTAGGCGGGTAGAAAAGCTAGAAAAGTGTGCAATAGACCTTGAAAGCTTCCAATTACAAGCTTCGCAGAGTTACAAGACTCTGCTAGACCAGAGGAGCCAATCAGAATCTCACAAGAGACCAAAGGAAACCAGTGGAGCAGCAGTTGATCTTACACCAGACACCTTAAGAGAAAGACCACCTGCAAAGAGAGGTGTAGGAATGCGCAAAAGACTAGACTTTGGACAAGAGTCTTTTGACTTATGTCGTAAGTTCTCTTCCTTGATGCATACCAAGTATAATACACACATTGACACCATGCATTCATACATACCAAGCTATTACTACTATTATTTTTTACTATAGTCGTTAGATCTGACTCAGTCCCAGAAAGTTCTCCTTGTGAAGAAATATTAACTGAAGATAATATAGCTCTTCATTGTGAGGAAATCTTACCAGAAGGTACTATTGTCAATGGAATGCCTCATGTTACATACAGTATATCCTTATTCTAATTAGCTACTGCGGTAGGCAGTGATGAGACTCAAGTATCCACAGGCTCCTCGGAGACACCTGATCAACAAGAATGTTCTGCAGTTCCAACTAAAGCAGTGACAGTGAGTAATAATATTGCTACAGAATATTTTTGTACTATTAATATTATTTGTACTAATCAATTGTTGTATCACTATTCTAATTTAACTGTACATTGTTTTTATTTTTGCTAAAATATAATTATTCCATACAGATTACTATTTCTACACCAACTCGACCTGACTGGACCCGTAATTTGCCAGATGAGGAAGCCAAAATCGGACGAGCTTTGACTGGAGGAAACATCACTTCTTTTGCAAAGGCAGTGATGAGTCAGAATGGTATTCGGAAAGAAATCTTGGAGCTTGTTCTTCACGACTTAGAGAGTGAATGTGCGTCGCTATGCAAACGCAGTGCACCTTCACGTTTCCGTAAGATGGGGTTACAAGAGATGATCGATGATTTTCAATGGGAGCGACTGATGTCTGATCTACGCACACATGCTCCACTTCTCTTGCGAATTCTAACGTCTATTGTCTCTACAAACGATCATCGCAATAAGAACAAGGCAGGAGCTGCACACTATCCTGGCATCTGCATGGCCATGGCTGTGATTTTAAAAGAGAGGAACAGGGAGATGTGTGGTATACAATCACTTGTATCCCTCTTGCTGTTTTCCACTCATGTAGAGAAAAAGGTATATGTTCTATGTTTATAGCTGCTATATAGCTATTATGCTATTATTGCTACATATTATTTTTTTCTATTTTGTCTAGGTATACTCACGCCTAAATCATCTTAATATCTGTATTAGTTATAGTGCTACGCTACCATTAATAGGCCAAGTGAGCAAGCTCCATAAGAATCCAATACAAAAATGGATTAAAGAAGGCACCACGTTCAAGTTTATTGGCGACAATGTTGACAAGAAACGGCGTGTACGTGATGTTCGTTCTGACAACCAAGGAGAGATGCTTCACATGTATAGTGTACTGGCAGCTCGTAGCCGTCTACCCTCATCTGATCTGTCTCACTCCGGAGAGGTTGCAGATTTGTTGTCATTTACATCAAAATCGTTTTTACCTATAGTTCAAATGATATTGAGGCAGTGAAGAGCAATCTTGTAACAATTGTATCTCGCTTTCTTACCTTCTACATCAGATGCCTCGCTCCTCTCTCAAAGGCAGTGCCTAAACACATAGTGCACAAATACTCGAAGGAGATGGGCAAAATGTCTGAAGTAGTTGTTCTGGATGTTTTAATGAAGAATGAGGCATGTGGCCCAGAAATGATCGACATCATGCAGTCTCTGCAAGGATACCTTGGCAATGACTATTCTCTAGAAGAGAAAGTATTGTCAGGAGGAGATCAGCTCACTTGCGAACGACAGGAATCTTCCCAGCGCCATATGATGGATGGCAAGACCAACGACGTATCACTGCAGCTACTAGAGCCTCAACTTGAAGACTGGCACACACTTGTAATCACTCTTACGGTAAATATATACTTTGACATTTTTACTATAATGTTTTATTATAATTATTATAATGATTATATAGGCTGCCTGGAAATGTCTCTACAATGACAAGAAGCACTCTTCACGTGATCACGGCACCCTTGGTTATTTTAAGAGCCGACTCAATCGCACTACAGTTCCGTCAAAGCCAAAGAAAGAAGTCAATGCTACTCTTGACTTTTTCCTTACCGTTGTTAAAGGTCATCTTGTTGCAGCTGCTTGCGACATTCTAGGAATCAGCAGTCCCGATTCTCCACTTCAGTTACCTTCAGGTATCATCAAAGGCACCTTGGAGCAACAGTCATCGTTTGTCACATCAATTTCTACTAAGGTAGTTGACAGAGTCTCATTGATTGGAGTAGACTGGACGAAAAAGCAAGATTATGAATCTGGAGATGGAGTCTACAACTACGCACGCGTCTTGTGCCATTTTGGAGGTATTGTCTTAGAGTTCTATGATGCATGGGCTGAGGGCGATGGTGACAGGATCTATCGTTGCTATAGATTACTCATGCCTCACTTTATTTGTTATGGGCACACCAAGTATGCTTTGCAGGCACTCCGCTTTCAATTCCAAGTGGCAGCATATCTGTCTCCACATTTGGCTCATCACATTGTGTGGGACAGGTTTATAAACACCAGGGGTGGAATAGGCTGTAACATTCCCTGCGATCTTCACAATGAGCATGTCAATAAATTGATAAAAGAAATTGTAGGCAACATGGGATCCAACCTTACGGAAGAAGCCTTGCAGCGTGCAGCACGTTCTGTTACCGCTTTACAAAATATATGCAAATCTTTTGACAAGCAGTCAGGTGTCCCTACTGGGTCAAGCTATCACTTTACTCGGTATGATGCACAAGATGTTGCTAAAGTAGCCTCAGTCGTAAGAGACAGAAAGCTGCTCTATCCAATCGCTGCGAAGAAAGCACTCCTCGTGTCCTAATTTCTCCTTAGATCCTCTCAATGCTTGGGACAGAGAGAAAACACATGAGTGGATTGAAAAGAAGCAAACTCTTTTTGCAAACTACCAAGGTGCTGGGCTAACAGAAAGTGATGAGGAGGAATGCGATAGTGATGAGGATTAGTTTCATTTTATAATTAGTTTTTTGTTTACTGTATACAGCATACTTTATTATTGTTACTATTCAATTTTTGTTTACTATACATTAATTGCTTTTTGTCCATAACAAAAATTACATCACTGAGTATCCAGAGTTTGACATGCATCACTACAAATATCACAACACAAACTTGCACCCCCAGTAAACATAGATGATTGTCCAAAGTAGCCCAGTAACCATTTGCGGCGACAGGTTGTTTTAAGTTCTAGGTAGCTTCTTACAGCAGCCATCTCATGATCGTGAGGTGTAGTGGGATCTTTTTTTCGTGGGCAGTCACGAGGTTTCCAAAAAATTATTGACTTGGCTTGTCCACCACTGCGACCTCCTCTTCCACTACTTTGACAGTAGTCATCAATGCTTGTTGGGGCACCGTAATGCAATATGGTATCTGCATCTGCTAAGTGAATGCCCATGCCCAATGCTACAGTAGCAAATACTATCCGTACAGTTCCTTTGGGCTTGGTCAAGCTAGCTAGCACAATCTTCTTGTTTTCCTCATTGGTCCGAGAGTGAAACATGGCAATAACACGATTTTCAGGGATCTTTTCACTACCCATGGGATAGTAGGCTCTGTCACCCAGTTCAAATAAGAAATGTGCATATAAGTCAGAACAAAAATTCAGAGATTGGCAATAGACAATCACACGTGGAGAACTGATCTTGTTTTTCTTCAAACTATTCACAAATGGCTCCATGTCAGACTTTATGTCAGTGCGGCCTTTTACTTCATGGTATATATTGGGCCTGTCTACTGAAGTGAACACTAGCTCACACCCTTCCATATTGAGACTCACGATTAGTTGCTCCCTGACGCTCTTGGTTGCTGTAGCCGTACAAGCAAGCAATGGAGTACATGGTGGCATAAGTGCCCTGATTTCATGAAGGCGGCCGTATGCTGGTCTAAAGTCTTTACTCCTAAATAAAATTATACAGTGTAGTAGATTCTATGAATTGATAGTCCATGCATTACCATAAAAAATAATCATGATAAATATACGTACCACATTGACACGCAGTGTGCTTCATCAACAATTACAGCCACTATTCTCTTAGAAATCACAGGAGTTTCCAAGACATCTCTCCATCTAGATATTACTAGAGATTCTGGAGCACTATACAATAAGCTACACTCTGCAAGGTCTTCTTCACTGGCTATAAGTGATTTCTCAACGCCACTTCCAGTACTCAGTACTGCTGCTCGAATACCTCGCCTTCTCAAACTGATAACTTGGTCAACCATGAGAGCGATAAGGGGCGAGATCACTAAAACGACGCTGCTGCATGTAGTACTCACTCGACCAAGCTTGTGATCCATCACAAACGGGAGCATCTCGTAGCAGAATGACTTCCCAAATCCAGTTGGCAGCCATACGAATACGTCTTTCCCGTTGTAAACTGCACGTATGGCATCAAGTTGTTCTGGTTTGGGAGTAATTCCCGGACAGACGCGCTGAAGTGCGTGGGAGATGGCGCTCTCAAAAGCTTCCATTCATAAGCTACAGCTGTTCTGATGACGTCAACATAACACGGCAGTTTACTAATAATAACACGGTTTCCTGACATTCCAGGAAAATTTGACGCATGCGCGTGCAGTATGAACCAGGCTCTAATACGAGCCTGGTCACGAGGCTAGACTAGACCAGTCAATTAATTAACGCCCACGCACTCAGTCATGCAATTAATTAGGACGACCTTCCCGACGATCCTTAGGCTTACCAAGGGCCGAAGGCCCGGGTTAGGAGACCCTCCCGACGATCCTTAGGCTTACCAAGGGCCGAAGGCCCGGGTTAGGATACCCTCCCGACGTTTTTTAAGGTTTAGGGTTTAGTCGTTGCTGTAGCGTTAATATCGTAGGTGGGTGTGGCCGCGTCTCAAAAAGCGTGCATATGGCCAGAGAATTCGTGATGTCGAACATGGTACATTCACACCTCTCGTCTTCTCAACCACCGGTGGAATGGGCCGAGAAGCGTCAACTTTCTATAAGAGACTGGCAGACATGCTTGCAGCAAAGAGAAGCCATAAATATTCCACCACAATGGCATGGCTTAGATGCAAACTGTCTTTTGCTGCTGTCCGCTCAGCAATTAGATGCATCAGAGGAAGCCGCTCCTCGCTTCATCGGCCAGTGACTGACTCTAACATCACCCTGGCATCCTCTGAGAGCCGCCTTCCTCTTAACTTCTAACCTATTATAGTATAATCAACAATACTTATTATTATTATCATTATATCTAACTTTAATTTTATTAATAATAGTTTAGTGTTAGTCTATTTATTCTACTACTGTGTGTGGTTAATTGTAAAAAAAAAAAAAAAAAGTACCTGCAGAAAAAAAAAGTTTATTAGTCGACGAAACGGCAGTCGACCAAACGGCACTAATTCCGCCCATTGCATGACGTCATTTACGAGAAATTGTACCTATTATGCTCAATGCTTTATCAATCCGAAAATGCCAAAAATTATGCTAGCATAATTGGCTCAAGCCTACTCGTTGAGCGACAATGGCCACAGTTTAGCTCGTGGCAACGTAAGGAAAGCGATTTTGTATAATCGTGGGCCAAAATTATTGGTCCGGCACGTGCCGGGTCTGCCCTGTTGGGTGCGCCGGGCCTGTTGGTGCTGCAGAAGATCCATTGAAGCTAGCAGCTGAAGACGTAGATTCCGGCATAACGATATTCAGCGGACCTACCGGGCCGATATCATCCTCCACAATAAGTTTGTCTTTAAAAGACATGAAACAAAGCACAAGCACACTGCCAACACCAAGTACAAGACATACATACAGGCGAGAACTTTTTAGTATGGCCATCGTCCGGGATAAGAAACTTCAATAACCGGATGTGCAGATGCGCGTTGCGCTGACGTGACGTAATATGACGTGTACGAGTAGGAAATTATAAATGCACAACTGGAACGTTTCATACTCTCGCTACTAGTACTACTCTCGCTGCTACTACATCTATCTTGACGGAAATTTGTGAATTAGAGGAACTCAAGAATACAAGGGTTAAACTTACCAATAGGATTTTAGCATAGATTTTAGCTACTGCTAGGAATCGGCTTGCTAATGACAATAGCCAGAAAGTTGTGAACTTATGATCGATAAGCTACAGAAGTCCTACTCAGAAATGTTGGATTCAGTAGAGAGATGCAAACTTGTTGTATCATAACACAGTCATACATTATGTCATACAATTTCAAACATTAAATTTTGTATTAATAAATGATCACAGAAAAAATTCAACTTCTGTACACCAATTCTGTATTTGCCTCTGCTTCCCTTTCTTGTCTTGCCTCTAGTTTGTCTCTTTGTATGGAAACAGAACCAGCTCTGTGAGTACATGACTACAATGTCAACATAATTATGTATAAACACACTGTAGGAGTTTTAATATAACTCTTGTTCAAAGTATCATCTACAAAACCTAATATGCCCAGTCCATACAACTATAGTCCAACTACCTAAAACACCACATACATAATAGATAAGTCAAGTAAATTCTATGAATATGTGTTTGTAAAACATGCACTAAAATAACACAAAAACATGTATATCGAGCTAATCGAACGAGTTAGTCATTTAAAACCAAGCCTAGTCCATGAAGAATTCTTAGTAGATCAACATGGAAATGATTAGAAACACAGGCAATAGTTCACAAACGAGAATATGTGTTTTTAGCTGTTAAAGCGTACTTTTCACTTACTTAGCCACAGAGGAGCTTTCCCCGATCTCCACAGAATAGCTTGCCTCCATTTATCTAACTTAAAGATCGCTGGAAGGTCGCGAGTTGCGTGTTAACAACCAGAAAGCGTACGCGCGCATGTTGACCAAGTTGTGAGTAGCTTGACATGGCAGCCATTGCTACTTCCGGCGCAACGAGCATAGTATCACTAGACGTGACGTCACGTAATGTATTTTGGATTGGAGAAAATTTAGTTTCTTATTATTGTCATAATAATTTTTGCCAAACAAATTATTAATAATGCATGGGATAATTATGTTACTAAAAAGAATAAAACGTCAGGAACACAACCTCATTTTGGATCAGGAGTCATTAGGTTCTATTCTTTCTTGACTGACACCATCTTGCTGACATTCTGATACTTGCCGCTGCTTGAGGTCACCTGACTAGTGAGCTGACGATGAGTGAAGTAGATCAGGAATCCAGCAAAGTGGACGAAACTGACACTAGAGATGAGAACAGGAAATAGGTCTGGATATTGATCAGGAGGAGGCACCACATGAGAGAGACAACACAGAATGATGAAAATCGCCAAAGAGCAGTAAAACTGGAAAGTAGAGAAGTATAAAAATAATAGTGAAATTGTCCTGATCAAAAAGTAACAACACATTATTGACTTTTTTGTACCTGTCACTAGCTATTTTTATCTTCAAAAACGGTTCAATACCACTGAACAGCCAAAATATGAGTTGATTAAGCCAAATCTAACTACACACTATACAGTATAGTCTGCTTTACAGTAATGGACTCACCCCTATTCTAGTTACAGTAACGGACTCATCCCTATTCTAGTTGCAGTAATGGACTCACCCCTATTCTAGTTGCAGCAATGGACTCACCCCTATTCTAGTTACAGTAACGGACTCATCCCTATTCTAGTTGCAGTAATGGACTCACCCCTATTCTAGTTACAGTAACAGACTCATCCCTATTCTAGTTACAGTAACGGACTCATCCCTATTCTAGTTGCAGTAACAGACTCACCCCTATTCTAGTTGCAGTAATGGACTCACTCCTATTCTAGTTACAGTAATGGACTCACCCCTATTCTAGTTACAGTAACGGACTCACCCCTATTCTAGTTACAGTAACGGACTCACTCCTATTCTAGTTACAGTAATGGACTCACCCCTATTCTAGTTACAGTAACGGACTCACTCCTATTCTAGTTACAGTAACGGACTCACCCCTATTCTAGTTGCAGTAATGGACTCACCCCTATTCTAGTTACAGTAATGGACTCACCCCTATTCTAGTTACAGTAACGGACTCACCCCTCTTCTAGTTACTGGTGGCATCTGGCTAGTCTTGTATCTCAAGTAAGGAAGAAGGAGTTGAGTTGAAAGATAGAAAAATATAACTAGAATCCAACAAGGTATAGCAAGACCGTCCTTCACTAGCAACGGATACATACTGGGAAGAAAAAATTACTAGGACTGTGTGTGTGTGAGTGTATGTGTGTGTGTGAGTGTGTGTGTGTGTGTGTGTGTGTGTGTGTGTTAGTGTGTGTGTGACTGTGTTTGTGTGTTACCTGAATGTAGCGACTATAGCGAACCATGTGCACAAGAATGGATGAATAACTGAAAGCAAAGAAACTGGTCTGTGTGAGAGAGTGATAGTGTGAGTGAGCATGATGTGAGGGAACAAGAATACTCACAGTGCTGCTAGCAAAATAGACTTTTCATGAACATGATAAGAAAATAAGAAAAATGCCAAAGATGAGTTCACCTAACAAACAAAAAGGAAAAAAGTAAATAGAATGAGAAATCTCTCTCTCTTTTGTACCAAGGTGAGTAAGAAGCGATATGGAGAAGGATAAAACACAAGATGACCAACAGAAGGACCTTGAGCAAACAGTGTGAGCATCATACTAGAGAAAGAGAAAACGATAAACAAAAACACGCAGTGTCTTAACTGGTAGCTTCAAGCTTGTACATCATATTTCGAATTAATGCACACACACACACGCACGCACGCACACACACACACACGTACCACACACTGCACACACGAACACACACACACACGCGCGCGCGCACGCACGCACGCACACATGCACACACACACTACATGTAAATAAATCAATATTATTTAACGTATGTGCTCTGTTTTATAAACCAAAAGTTTCAACAAAAGTGCAGAGATGAATCACAGTCTTCCCAACATAAAATCACCACATTATCTCATGTGTTTATGCTTCCTACCTGAATCCCAATTGTACACCTTTTGGTAAGTATCTGAACTTGATCAATGGGGACACAGTGCACCAGAAGTTTGCAACTTTATCCTGTGTACAAAGAACAGAAAATAGATGATGTAGACCAGCGGTAAGAGAACCAACCTCGTAGAGACCACGATCGACTGGAAATAATCTTTCTAAAACCAACACGATCTGCCCTTGCCCTTCCCGCATGAACGGCAACCAGCTAACAAAAAGGGAAAAAGTCATCAACTTGACCAAGTGCATGCAAAGCTACTAATAAACATCTCACCAGATTATAAATGTGAGTAAGACTGCTATACCATAAGAGAAGATCTGTTTCATTTTTGTCCTGTTTTAAAAGAATGTAGATAAAATTTTTAACATGCACACACTATGATTGCTTTAATTATGAAAGACTTACAAGTACTGCAGAAGCAGCTGCTCCTTTTTAGCATATTTAAAAAATGTATTATCAAACTTACATAAAATTAAAAATTTTGTATTGTGCTCTTAATATGACAAAATTTCAAAAATTACCGTGTCAGATTGTAGTGCTGTGAACAAATCAAGGCCTACAGTATTGGGTTATGAAGAGCTCACTTGTCACTCTGCAGCGCTCGTCCCAGCAGGAAGCAGAAGAACGGAATGGAATGATAGAGCTCCATTTGTTTGTAGTTGAGTGCAAGAGTGAAGAAGATGCAGCACATGATGTTGTCCCTTCTGATGGCGAACACAACAGCCCACAAGAACAGACCGAGACTGGCACAGTTATACTGAAAATGGCCGTGATCAATGAGAAGCAGAGAAGGTGAGATGAGGAGCAGGAAAACAACAGACAACTAGGAGGGAGAGAGGGAGGGAGGAGACGGAGGGAGGGAGAGAGGGAGGGAGAGAGGGAGGAAGAGGGGGAGAGAGAGAGGGGGGAGGAAGAGAGTGAGGAAGGAAGGGAGGAAGGAAGAAAGGATGGGAGAGAGAGGGAGGGAAAGACATCATTCAAATTTGTGAATTTTGCTATTGAGTAGCAATAGTTGGCAGATAAATCATTGTGTAAATGTGCATGACATGCAAGAGAAGAAGAGAAAGAAAGAGAGAGAGAGAGAGAGAGAGAGAGAGGGAGGGAGGGAGGGAGGGAGGGAGGGAGGGAGGGAGGGAGGGAGAGAGAGAGAGAGAGAGAGAGAGAGAGAGAGAGAGAGAGAGAGAGAGAGAGAGAGAGAGAGAGAGAAAGCAAGAGAAGAGAGTCGATGTCTTACTCTTTCTACTGTAGTGAGAGTTTTATACACAACATAAACAAAAAAGAAAATGGCTGGAAAAAACACTAGTAGATCTATAAGTATGACTGGAGTGAGGATGAGAAGAGAGATTAGACACAAACAAGTAGATGTTACACTTTAGTTACCTGAGTAACGCATGAATAGTTTGTGCTCATAACCTTCTGTCCCTCTAGAGGTACCGAGTTTAACCCACGACTCATCATATTGATGAGCTCTGTGAGTGTGAGTACAGGAAGACAGAGAGTATTAAAGACAGTAGTGTAACCAAAGGTGTTGTGGTAAAGGCAATGGTACACACTTAGTATAGAATTTATTAATTTTGAGATAAATAATTATTATCATTGCCGCTCGGTAATGATATATGGTGGCTACTCATGTGTGAAAATGAGTCATCACACAACTTTTCATCTCTACTGTTATAATTTTACCCATACCCATATCTACAAGTCGCATTGGCTCTGAATATTTTATTTCAAGAAGTGAAATTACAGTCTACTCTACTGACATGATAAATAACTGGGAAATGGCTGTTGCTATGACAACAGGAGAAAGCTAAAGTGAATCATTGTGTGTGCAAGTTGGCTCACATTTGTCCTAGTATCCAGCTGTGATAAGCAGTGAGAGGAGGATAGTCCAACCCCCAGTACTTTAGAGGATTACGGACTGAGTTAACGTACCTGCATATTGAAAAGAGAAGCAAAGATGAACCATTACAGTGGAACCTCTCTAATCCGGACACAATTGGGACTTTAAAATTTGTCCCGATTCTTTTTAGGGGTTGAAATATACACTCGTCAGCGATTGGTGCCCACATTCGCTGTCCTTTAACACTGGGTGTCCGCAATTCAGAGGTCCGAATTAGCCGGGGGGGGGTGCCTCTGTACATTTATTATACATTCATTTTTCAAGTACAAATATAATTGGGAAAAATTAGCAATGAGCACATTACAAATAGAGTATTGTATAGAAAAAACGAATTTTTAATTTCATGAGTGCATGCAAATCACTAGGGCTGAAACGAATACTTGTACTATTCGACTATTCGATCGTTTTGACAGTATTCGAATGCTATTGCAGCTATTCGAATATTCGTTTGAAGTCAGAGAGCAATTCTTCCACTCCTTCTATCTTATCAATGTATAAACAAATGCGTACAACTAGAGTACATACGACGAGGGTATTCACCATTCCCTAAGAGGCAAGTTGATGGTTATCTCCATCCAGTGCCTCTGTGCTTCATAGTCACCAAAGTTACTGTCTCTTCTACCAGCTCCTGAAGAAATAAAGGGGCGGGGTCAATACATATAACATGAACACACCTGGTCTATTAGTTTACCCGAGTATGAATGTAGACCAACTCCCAAACGAATCAGCAAGGCTGCAGCACAAACACACACAACCAGGACGGCTACATGGGTCTTTCCGGGACTTTGTGGCAGTGGTAAACTTAGACCAACTCGCAGCATTTCGCGCGCGCCAAGCAAAAAAGAAGGCGTGGTTGACACACCTTTAATTTTATTATGGCAGCTGACCACGTGAAAACAAGACGGATCTTGTGCGTTGGTTTGGTATGTCTGGATATTGTGAATGTGTGTCCGTTTTATCCTAAAGAGGACGAGGATGTACGCGCTGAGAAACAGCAGTGGAAAAGAGGCGGAAATGCTGGTAACACGCTCACTGTTCTGCGCATGCTCGACAGAGAGGGCGAATTTTTAGGTACACTTGGCAGTGGATCAGAAACAGAGTAAGACAACTCGCAGCATATCTAGAATCCATTGATAATATGCACATCGATTGTGCAAGCATGCGATCACATATTGTGTGATCAGTTGTGTCATGCGCTGATTATGTTGATACAATCCTAACTCATTTGATTCAGACATAAGTGTTTTGCCCAGGTTTTTGCAAAGACTACAGTATCATTATCACAATAGTTTAGTGCTGTACCATGATAAATTACATCGATCATCACTCAAAATTGTAATATGTAGGTTTGTTGTGAGTGATCTGGACAGATTGGGTATACTGCACCAGCACTGTGTGGTGTATGATCAGTGCAGACTACCGACATCTTGTGTGGTTCTCAACTCGTCCAATGCCTCACGTACCATAGTACACTACAGGTGAGTACAGCTGTGCATTAGGACTGCACATTCTATTGTAATTTTTGAAAATTTGATTTCTTATGGATGCTTTGTGGTGAAAATGTCAATCTTAGCTTTGATAATTTTTTATCTAGAGACTTGCCTGAGTTGTCCTTTGAAGACTTCAGCAAACTCGACCTCTCTCAGTACTCATGGATACACTTTGAAGTAAACAATGCCTGCTCACATCATACATTATTTTAACAGCAGCAACGCTCAATAGACAAAAGTTGATAGACAGCTCTTGCTTGCAATAATATTATTACAGCTGACTGTGTACCCAATCACAACTAACCAGCATTATTTTCATTCAGACTACAACTTATGATGATAGTCAGAGATACAGTTTATCCTAGCAAACATTTTGAGTCAGGTAATTTTCATTCTCGTCTCTCTTTCCAGGGTAGGAATGCTAGTGAGGTCAAGAAGATGATAGCCCATGTTCGTCAGTTCAACGCTACTCTCACCATTTCAGTTGAGATGGAGAAGAAGAAACCAGAGCTGGCTCAACTACTAGACCTGCCTGATGTGTTGCTGATGAGCAAGGAATATGCTGGTTATCACGGTTACACCAGCCCTGAAAAAGCTTGCCAGGAAATGAGAAAGAAGGCACGTGACAGGTATAAGGACTGTATATTGTGGTCACTATTATTGGCGGGTACAAAATTTATCGATTTTACAAAATCTTTCAATTGGCGAGTACTAATTTTAGCGTTTTCTTAATTAATTTCTAAACCATGTAATACAATGTGGCGTTTACTATTTTTAGCGATTATGATGTCATTGCTAAATTCGTTAAAATTAGATTCTGCTAATAATAGTAACAGTAAGGTAGTTTTAAACTTTTTTGTCAAAATGTGTTGATCCACAAAATTTATTTCAGTTTTAGTTTTAAACTTTATGCTTAATATTGGTCTCAAAATTTATAAACCAGAGGGAAATTTATTCCCATTTCATCAATATTACCATAGAGAAGGTTTCTTTTATGTGTATATAAATTTTTCAAACAGAAAAGTCAGCAGTAATAATTATTATAAATTATTGTGCTCGTTAAAATTTGTTCCCGCTGAAATTACCTACTTTACATGTGATCATCATTCGATCATGGTTCATTGTTGTATCTCTTCTGCACAGTGCAGTTGTGGTGTGTGCATGGGGTGAGAGAGGAGCTGTAGCAGTGGATGCTGATGGACAGGTATGTGTATGAGCAAACTAAGGAATGATGTCATCATTATCAATTCTCTTCTAGCTCCATGTCTCTCCCTCCTATCCTCCTGAGCAGCTTGTAGACACGCTGGGTGCTGGAGACACCTTCAATGCTGCTATGATACACAAGATGTCCACAGGAGCAAGTGTGAGCGAGAGTGTGGCATACGCATGTAGACTAGCAGGGGCAAAGTGTGGTATGGAAGG
Organism: Haliclona indistincta; assembly: GCA_964017065.1. Taxonomy (NCBI): domain Eukaryota; kingdom Metazoa; phylum Porifera; class Demospongiae; order Haplosclerida; family Chalinidae; genus Haliclona; species Haliclona indistincta. Next base: position 7,338,884 of record OZ024787.1, on the reverse strand, counting down.
ATTTGAAGATTTGAGAAAACAATGACAAAATAATTGTGTGTTATGTGAATGATTGAATCATGAATGAATTGACTTGCTTGCACATCGACAAACGCGACTGTTCTCTGCTAGAGAGCTGTTTTCTGACTGCCATCTTGCTAGTTTAATGGATTTTTGTGATGTCACGCATAATATATATTATCATGTGATGAGTCATAACTAATACAAAATACAGTTTAATAGTTATGACTCATCACTGGCTAATAACCAACGTGTGACATCACAAAAATCCATTAACTAGCAAGATGGCGGTCAGAAAACAGCTCTCTAGCAGAGAACAGTCGCGTTTGTCGATGTGCGTATTTTTACAGACTCTGCGCAAGTGCTAAAGTAAAGATGAATGTATTGGCAATGCAATTTCTTAATCTTGGACCTTAAAATCCCAGAGAATCGGATTTCTCGTGCCTAAGCTTTTGGTCGGTGGAGGACGCTATTATTTGCTCCCTGACGCCGAACTAATGAAAGTTAAGGCAAAACACTCAGCCCACAGGTAGGCGCCCTGGGTGAGAATTTTAATGCAGCGTTAAGAAATCTTAACTACCAGTAATTCAAAAGTTCTCTGCCTAACCTTGTCCTTCCAGAGGGTCCGATATCCCGCCATGTTGTGCCATGTCCATGTCACGTGACTTGAAGCCATATGAATCAGGGTGTTCAGTAAGGATAGAGGATCATTATGATACAAGCGACATGCCAGTAGGGTAATTAGTTACTGAGATATGAACCAAAATGAGTAAAAACTATTTTTTTACTCTCTTCGTGTGGAACACTGTGTATGCGTTACAGTGGCATGCACAGCAGCCCTGACACACTATGAGTGAAGTGCATGTGCTGGGTGCATGATGGGTGTGTGCATGCTTAGTTGCATGAGGGGAGTGTGATATGAAAACAGGGGACACATGTAATAGACACAATAATAACCAGCAAAATACATAATTACAGCTTTTGTTTGCACAGTTCTCTGCTACAGCATTCAAACCAAAAACAAAGGCTACACACATTCATCACATAGCGAAACTGACCAACAAGGATCTAGCGTCAACAAAGATTCCTATGGCATTAACAGAGAATCAGTTATAAACACACCAGTCTATTTCCACATCATGCACAGAGGGACTATCTCATGACATAATGCATGATATACTATAGAGGATGAGTTTAACTATGAAGTCAAAGAAATGCTGCTGGTGTTTACAAAGGAAAAAGTCCTACTTCACTCTAGACACATTGATAGCACAGAGTTTAACTACTACTTCGCTGATTCTAAGAATAAGCCATCTCAGATTACCACTAAGGATAACAAATTGAATCAGAAATGTACATCACATGACACTCAAAACATTGACAAAAAGAGTAACTATAAAAATACTTACTTTGGTATACCATTGTCAAAATAGTTATTATAAGCTCTTACCAGCCCAATTATGCTACAATTTTGCCTACTATTCTATTCCCTAATTCTCCTATGGTCGCTGTACAAAGGCTCTGAAGTACTCTTATACTGTTAAATTTCAAGCTAATTCTGTTATTTTTACTTGTTGTAATACTGGATTATAATTTTTAAAATAAAACTATTTATTATTTACAGCTAACCAGATGTGGTGTCTAGCAAGGTTGCTTCCGTTCATGATTGGACAATTAGTATCCAACATTGGCTGAGTCATAATTATGTCAGAACTGCTTGCTCTAACATAGTACAATAATGCACAGGGATGCAATCATGCAATCTTGCCTGCATGGGTGCAAATTTTGACCCAAATTTGCAACTATGCCCCATACTATATAAAGACTCATTTCTTGTCGCAAGTGGTCTCTATGAGGTTGGTTCCAAGGATTCACCCTTCCACTTCCCATGTGAAATGAGCTGGCTTCTCAATGCATGAAGCATGCCCACGTGCACAACCAGAAAATAATTACAATGAAGCAAATTATCAAAATGTGAAACTCATTTACAAGTGGATTTTATCACTTTGATTCTTTGTATAATTATATTATTTTGATTTCTGAGCACTTTTAATTGCCTCACAACCAGAAATGAATTGCAATTGAAACAAATTATCAAAAAGGGGAAACTCGTTTACAAGTAGATTTTATATATCACTATGATTCGTTGTATAATATTGATTTCTGGGCAGTTTTAAATGCCTTGTATAGGCTAGTATGGTGATAAGAATACAAAAACATGTCCCCAGTAGCTATAATGATAGTGGTGCGGGCTGCATGGAATAACAATAATTAAGATAACAACTATAGCATGTATAGTTGACAATCTTGCACGCATACGACCTACCAGATCAGAGGAATGACGTCATCATCGTCCTATATAATTATCTGGAATAGTGCACGTACTTCTTAGATAGGCATCAAACACTACCAGAAGTGAGTAATCCTTGAAAAACATGTTTTGACCCGTTTGGGCTACTGTCGACACCATTAGATAATTAACCCTCTTTTCGCTTCTTATCATTAACTCCGCCCACATCAGTTTTGCAGCTATCTCGGACCTTGTAACTCAGCCATTTTAGCACCGATTCTATCGAAATTTAGATTTGTGTGCTGCTAAAGGTTAGCAGAAGCTACCTAAAACAATTACTAATTAATTCAGACAGTTTAAACTTTTAGTGCACATCGCTAGCATGAGTACAACTGCCAACACTAGTATTTTAGTGATTGTAACACAATTTTACAAGGGTGCGACTGAGCATGCGCCCTGATAGCTAGCATGCAGCGCCGGATACCGGCTATAAAAACGACGAATCACATATCACAGTCACCGACGTTAACACGATACATGATTGAACATGGCCAAGTCTTCACACGGCTCTGACTTCGACATTTACAAGTCTCTATGGTCGAACATCAACGACGTATGCGCTCCACCTCCGCCTCCTGGCCACCCCGCCAAAGCATGTTTTCTAATGGAAATGCCAGGATTTTCTGTGAATCCGAACGCTTTTGATCCCACTAAGTTTGATCCAGGCACCATGACCAGTCCCGAGTGTGCGACGGCGATGTTGTGCGACCGAATTCCTGCACTCGCGCAGTACTTTTATGACACCGGTGACCACATATCATTCAACTGGCAAGTTCTTTTGAATACGTATGGCATTAGTGCCACAGCGGCATCTGAGAATGCTGGACTGAAAGAACGATACGACGACGCTATCAAGATGTTGTATGGCAGCCAGGAGGGGTACATAAAGCAGGAGAAGACTCAACTGTTCAAAAACATGGAAGTTTTGCGTGAAATTTGGCATGAATCAGAGAAGAAGAAAGTTGAATATAAAACAAAGTGTCAGTCAGACAAAGAGAATTGGCCAGGCAACTACCAAACTGGTGTGGCGCCTTATAAAGAAGCTATTGAACAGGCTTACATTGAATACAACAACTTGAAGAGTCAAATCAAGCAATACGAGGCTGCAATATTCGCTTTTGCTACAGGAGATTTAAACACAATAATGCTGGATCAACAATCAAGTTAGTGACTAGTTACTATAGGAATCATACCTGCATGTTGCATAACTATTTTATCTCTCTTCATTTTCATTCATAATGCAATCACAGTATAAGCTATAAGCAACACATTAATTAAGTAATGTTTTAAGCATGACACAAACAACAGGTAGCAATAGAATGTGAAATAAGTATTAGTTATTGCCCTCACACGAGGGCAATAACCGACATTAATGACCGCGGGAAAGTCGGTTGCCCGAGTTACGGTCGAGGGCGCAGCCCAAGACTGTACGAGGGCAACAGACTTTCCCGAGGTCATTAATGTCGGTTATTGCCCGAGTTGTGTAGGGCAATAAATGATTTATTACATAGTTCATCTCTGTGAGCGCAATAACATTGCGAATTTTTCAAACTCGCAAAGACGCAACGGTCTGTTGCTATAGAAGACGCTACGCGCGGTCAATAACCTACATTAATGCCCTCGAATAGAGCAATCTGATTGGTGAAAGATGACGTACTATGTAATAATAATTATTATGTCACCTAGACCCTTTTAATATTCTTCAGAACTAGCTCAACATCGGATGGATGATGCTGGAAACACTGACACAACGTTTTATCAAACCAACATGCAACCAGCCAACTGGTACAAATGGTTTGTACCTGAAAGTGAGAAAAGCTCTGACAGTGAGAAAAGCCCTGAAAGTGAGAAAGATGATGAAGGATGGACAGAAGTGAGTAGCTAAAACACAGCTACGATATTGTTTGTTTTCTTATACCATTACTTTCATTTAAACTTTTTTAGGTGATCATTGAACAGGTCCACAGCCATGAATCATCTCATGATACCTACAGCCAAGTTTCTGCAGAAGCCAGTGCCTCATTTGGTGGGCTTTTTTATTCAGGAAGTGTTGGTGGAGGCTTTAGTAAGAAAGATGGCAATAGTTCCCTAACGAAAGAAGGATCAGATCTCAAGATCTCGTTTAAAGTCCGCAAAGTAATCATTCAACGCCCTTGGCTAGAGCCCTCCATTCTGCAGTACTCAACCCTGGGTATTGAAGGAATGGACAAGGGAACCTGGTCAAATGGAAAATTGGATAAATCTAATGAAGGCTCATTTCCACTTCTTCCAACAGCTTGTATTGTTGCCAAAGATGTTGTGATACAAGCTAATTCTTTTTCTGATACTATTGAGAAACAGTTCAGTGAAAATTCTGAACATGCATCAACTAAGGTAAGATGTCATAATAATACTAGTTTGTTTACGGTCTGCATTCATGATATAGTATACAAACCAGTTTTTGTCTTCTAACAGGCACGTATTCCTGTTCCCACCCAGGTCGGCATAGGATGCTTTACTGTTGGAGGAAACTTCAGTCATGCATCTGGTTCAGATAGTACTAAACATGAATACAATGGTACTTCTAAGACTCTCAAGATCCATGGTGCTCAGATCATTGGTTGGGTATGCACAGCAATTCATGAGTTTCCTGTTGCTGAAGTCAAGTAGTAAGTTATTAGCAGCATATATAGCGCTACATTTATTCATACATGCTACTATCTTCTAAATTTAATTTTTTGCTTATCTCATCAATTTAGGTGATAACATTGATTCCCGCAACCTGATCCAGTCTTTTCTTTAGATATCGTAGCTAGTATTATTATGGACAAAAATTTTTGATTGTACTAAGTCATTTAGTCTTAGTCTAGGCATTAGGCAAGTTTGTGAATAGTGATTATTTTGCAATTATAATACAGTTTTCGTCAGAATTAGCAAATCTCACTAAAAATGCTCCAAGTGTTAGAAATCAACCAGGAGCGCATAACGAGAGTGAGCACGGTAAGAAGGCAGGAGCGGAACACTCTCACAATTGATTAAAAATTGCACCTCCAATCCTCCACACATGAGAGGTATTAACTAAGTCAAAAAGTGCACTAGGAAAAAACTAGCCTGGGGACGAGGCTAGCACTTGATGATTATGTAATACATTGCGCTTCCGCTGCAAAACTTTCATGTACGGTTTTTACATACAGTTGTTTGCGAAGATCTTGATAACGGAAGCAAAAGCGGAAGTATGACGTTGGCCAATCAAACGCACGTAAGCGTGACTAACTGAAGCTGTACACGTGACGAAAAGTGAATTTGATTGGCCAGCGTCATACTTCCGCTTTCGCTACCATTATGCAAGATCTTCGCAAACAACTGTAATAAATAATTGTGTCTTTGTTGGTAACACCCTGTACTTGTACTGTTTTCAAACCATAAGAATCTTAAACTCTAAATAGAGATGTTATTGCATTTCTGAAAAAGCTGTAGCCATTTTTTGCAGCAGATATTGGTTTTGGCACACATCCCAATACATCCCTTAGGGTCATATTAATACCTTAGAACAGGATAGAGCAAATATTGTTAGTGACACTACCGATTTAACCCTTCACAAGCGACGGGCGACTATAGTCGCCTAGCAAGTTTGACGTCACCGGAAGCGGGACCTGCGGCCCCGCCAAGCAGAGCTATGGCGGGATTACCTAGCACCACTGGTCTCCAGGGGCTTTTTGACATAAAAAGCAGCCATACGTGCACTAACTTTGTCTCACACGTGCTGTTTTGACCAAACAAGCGGCGTTTTTTTGCTCCAGTGAGAGTGATTCTATCATCATTCTAGCACTCGACAGTTGGTAGATCGTCAAGTGGGCGTGGTTAACTGCATTTGTCATTGATAGGGTCCGCAATGGAAAAAATAAAAGTCAGAGAATCTAGCCTTTACTACAATTACAAACAACACTATATACGTAACAAACAACTGCATATTCAAATCTCTGAAATCTTTGCTCGTTGCTCTGCAATCGCTAGCTGAAATCGGCAACTTTCGTGACCTTTGACCTCGGGGTTAAATAATGGTGCATTCTCGACTCTTCGCGACAGTTAGCAGTTAGCGCTCTGTTTGTGCGTGCTTAGTACCGTCTCGGAAGTTCTTGCAACAGCTCAGATTGGCTGGCTTACCTCCCCAAATAAGCGTTTCAGGACTAGCAATGACTCGCGATTCCAACATATTTGGGCTTTACTTTTTGTGACATTGAACAGACAGATCCCTACCAGTATTTTCTGATAGTACTAAGCCTAAGCACTGCATAAAACAAATTTCATCCGAAATGCTTACTGTTTGCCATCTGGCTGAAAGGGCTCAAAATATTAACCGTAATACAGAGAACCATGACCATAAACGCGGCATCACCAGCACCAAACTAGCATTAAAGGAAAGATCTCCAACCGTAGCATCCGTTGCAAGTACAACTAGCAGTCACACGCTACTTTGGGCCTGCATTTTCGCGACGAAAAATAGTGCTTTCGGTGGGCGTGGTTTTAGTTTGAGGTATCGGCTACGCCCCCCAAGAGAGCACTATTTTTCATCGCGAAAATGCAGGCCCAAAGTAGCGTGTGACTGCTAGTTGTACTTGCAACGGATGCTACGGTTGGAGATCTTTCCTTTAATGCTAGTTTGGTGCTGGTGATGCCGCGTTTATGGTCATGGTTCTCTGTATTACGGTTAATATTTTGAGCCTTTTCAGCCAGATGGCAAACAGTAAGCATTTCGGATGAAATTTGTTTTATGCAGTGCTTAGGCTTAGTACTATCAGAAAATACTGGTAGGGATCTGTCTGTTCAATGTCACAAAAAGTAAAGCCCAAATATGTTGGAATCGCGAGTCATTGCTAGTCTTGAAACGCTTATTTGGGGAGGTAAGCCAGCCAATCTGAGCTGTTGCAAGAACTTCCGAGACGGTACTAAGCACGCACAAACAGAGCGCTAACTGCTAACTGTCGCGAAGAGTCGAGAATGCACCATTATTTAACCCCGAGGTCAAAGGTCACGAAAGTTGCCGATTTCAGCTAGCGATTGCAGAGCAACGAGCAAAGATTTCAGAGATTTGAATATGCAGTTGTTTGTTACGTATATAGTGTTGTTTGTAACTGCAGTAAAGACTAGATTCTCTGACTTTTATTTTTTCCATTGCGGACCCTATCATTGACAACAAGCCCGCACGTTGTGCAAGTTGATTTTGCATATTAACAGTGATCACAGCGCTAGTTTGTCTGTCTAATGGTTGCAAAGGTTAGTGAAATTCACAAAAACAGAGGCTATAATTGCTGTCCGCACTTGAAGGGTTAACCCTTTAATTACTAAATTATCTTGCTGAAATTTTAACCTCGTAAATGCTGACCACTTCTCTCGTGAATATCTCGTGTGTCTTTTGTGCTACTGGTCTCAAATTTGCGTCCTTTTACGCCAGTGAGTAGCCGCAATTGCTCACACTCAAGTTAAGTCGGTCAAAATGCCCCTCCCACTTCGAAAGTGAAGCCGATGAAGTGCAACGACCTCGTCAAATTTTAGTCTCGCGTCCAGACCTTACCGGGGGGGGCGGGGTGATGGGCGGGGAAACGGGAAGTTGAGGAGACTCTGAATAGTATTTTGTGTACCGATGGAATGCAATACGTCATTCTACGCATGTGATTTTAGGCGTGGTCCAGCTATAAGTATGTTGTTTGCCTATCTGAACTCTCCAGAAGTAGCTCGCGACGGAGGCCAACAAGTGAAGCACATTATTCCTGTACTGCGCGAGATAAGACATCGTGTATTTACCGCCGTAAACGAACTGCTTCCTGACACCTGTCTTCGTCGTTCGTGCTTTAGTGGCTCTGAAAAGCTCATCCGATTGAGGTAGGATGCTTGCGATTTAGAAACGAATCTTGCTGATCGTCTGAAACTATCAAGAAAGCCATCCATAGCATAGTAGCAGTGCGCTAGTCACGTGCGACACGTGATGTCTGTAATCTGATTGGCTCTGCCAGGATTTCAGTAGCAACACAAAATACTATTCAGAGTCTCCAGACCTTACGTCTCAACTTCCCGTTTCCCCGCCCATCACCCCGCCCCCGGTAAGGTCTGGACGCGAGACTAGTCAAATTTTGTTCAAAGTTAGTACTTATGGCTACTGAAAAGTACATACAAATAGCAGTGGTTTTGGTGAGTGCAAAATGTAGCCCAGATCATAGAGAATGCGCAAAAATGTGTTTTCCGAGCACCTCGAAGCCATAAAACGTCAAACATTTTGTGGCTGTCATTTTGTTTTTCCTGAAATTTTGTGAAATTTCCACTGAAGCCATAGAAATGCCGTCGCCAATACGTTTAGCGCAGGGGGCGCGCTGAAAACCAGTCAATTTTTTGCGGTTATTAAATTTTGTATTCTTCAATTTGGCTTAATTTTGGGATATTACTTTTTCATGAAGTTATGGTGTCTGAAGTATGTATGACGCCAAATGGCGTCATTATGGCTTAAAGGGTGTGGTCATTTTAGGGTATTTCGCAGCGGATAGACAATTTCGCACACATGATATCACATCTTATTCCTTATTACCCTAAAGCAGTTGAGTTACCCACTCCTAAATTAAATGCATACACATCTAAGTCAGGGCCTCTACTACACAGAAAACGTCTTCATAGGACTATAAATTCAGTGAAGAACTCCATGAATAAATGTCATAAAAAAACAATCAATGCATGTCTCCTCGTGTAACATTGGATTTGTCCGCACTTGCTTCTGGAAACGTTGTTAAAAATAGACCACTCGGGCTACGTCCTAGTGGTCTATTTTTACAAGTCGACCGCAAGCTCGTGCGTACAAATCCAATGTTCCACGCGGAGCCATCTATTACTTGTACACTACTTTCAAGATCAACGACACGCTAAACCACTAATGTCATCTCACTAGCAAGCTACGTCGGCAATAGTGCGACTGCGCATGCGCCTTGATGTAGTAGTGCTGCAGCATGCAGCGATACTATAAAAACGACGAAGTAGACACGATAACATATCACAGTCACCGACGTTCACACGATACTTGAACATGGCCAAGTCACCATTTACAAGTCTCTATGGTCAAACATCAACGATGCATGCGCTCCACCTCCGCCTCCTGGCCACCCCGCCAAAGCATGTTTTCTAATGAAAATGCCAGGATTTTCTGTGGATGCGGACGCTTTTGATCCTACTAAGTTTGATCCAAGCACCATGACCAGCCTGAGTCCCTAGTTTGCGACGGCGATGTTGTGCGACCGAATTCCTGCACTCGTGCACTACTTTTATGACACCGGCCACCACATTATCATTCAACTGGCAAATTCTTTTGAATACGTATGGCATTAGTGCCACAGCGGCATCTGAGAATGCTGGATTGAAAGAACGATACGACGACGCTATCAAGATGTTGTATGGCAGCCAGGAGGGGTACATAAAGCAGGAGAAGACTCAACTGTTCAAAAACATGGAAGTTTTGCGTGAAATTTGGCATGAATCAGAGAAGAAAAAAGTCGAATTTAAAACAAAGTGTCAGTCAGACAAAGAGAATTGGTCAGGCAACTACCAAACTGGTGTGGCACCTTTTAAAGAAGCCATTGAACAGGCTTACACTGAATACAACAACTTGAAGCAAATCAAGCAATACGAGGCTGCAATATTCGCTTTTGCTACAGAAGATTTAAACACACTAATGCTGGATCAACAATCAAGTTAGTGACTAGTTACACTTATAGGAATCATACCTGCATGTTGCAGGTGTATCTCTCTTCGTTTTCATTCGTAATGCAATCACAGCATAAGCTATAAGCAACACATTAATTAAGTAATGTTTTAAGCATGACACAAACAACAGGTAGCAATAGAATGTAAAAAAATAATTCACTAGACCCTTTTAATATTCTTCAGAACTAGCTCAACATTGGATGGATGATGCTGGAAGCACTGACACAACGTTTTATCAAACCAACATGCAACCAGCCAACTGGTACAAATGGTTTGTACCAAACAGCGCTGAAAGTGAGAACGATGAAGGATGGACAGAAGTGAGTAGCTCATTCATGCTAATACACAGCTATGATATTGTTTGTTTTCTTACACCATTATATTCATTTAAACCTTTTTAGGTGATCATTGAACAGGTCCACAGGCATGAATCGTCTCATGATACCTACAGCCAAATTTCTGTAGAAACCGAAGCCTCATTTGGTGGGCTTTTTTATTCAGGAAGTGTTGCTGGAGGCTTTAGTAAGAAAAATGGCAATAGTTCCCTAACGCAAGAAGGATCAGATCTCAAGATCTCGTTTAAGGTCCGCAAAGTAATCATTCAACGCCCTTGGCTAGAGCCCTCCGTTCTGGAGTACTCAACCCTGGGTATTGAAGAATTGGACAAGGGATCGTGGTCAAATGGAAAATTGGATAAATCTAATGAAGGCTCATTTCCACTTCTTCCAACAGATTGTATTGTAGCCAAAGATGTTGTGATACAAGCTAATTCTTTTTCTGACACTTTTGAGAAACATTTCAGTGAACAGTCAGAACATGCATCAACTAAGGTTAGATATTATTATAATAATAGTTTGTATACGGTCTGCATATACACGATATAGTCTACAAACCAGTTTTTGTCTTCTAAAAGGCACGTATTCCTGTTCCCACCCAGGTCGGCATAGGATGCTTTACTGTTGGAGGAAACTTCAGTCATGCATCTGGTTCAGCTAGTACTGATCATACCTACGATGCTAGCACTAAGACACTCAAGATCCATGGTGCTCAGATCATTGGTTGGGTATGCACAGCAATTCATGAGTTTCTTGCAGCTGAAATCTAGTAGTAAGTTATTAGCAGCATGCAACTATCTTCTAAATTTCATTTTTTGTGCATTTCTTTGCTTACCTCAGTGATATCATGGATTCCCGCAACCTGATCCAGTATTTTCTTTAGATAGATTTGACATCGTAGCTAGTATTATTATGGACAAAAGTGTTTGATTGTACTACGTCATTTAGTCTTAGTCTAGGCAAGTTTGTGAACAGTGATTGTTTTGCTATTATAATACAATATAAATTCGCAAATCTTGCTAAAAATGCTCCAAAAGTCAGTGTTAGCTTAAAAAGTTGTAGCTTAAAATAATATAATGTGGAAGGGCAGGGGCTGCAGTGAATATTGGTTTTGGCACACATCCCAATGCATCCCTTAGGGTCATATTACCTTAGAACAGTTGCTAGAAAGTAGGTTACTAAAAATGGTTAAGAAGATAGAGCAATTATTGTTAGTGACACTACTGATAAAAAGGTGTGGTCATTTTCGGGTATTTCACAGCGAATAGACAATTTCACACACATGATCACATCTTATTCCTTGGGGTCAAATTACCCTAAGTTGAGTTATCCTCTCCTAAATTAAATGCATACACATCTTAGTCAGGGCCTCTACTACACAGAAAACGTCTTCATAGGACTATAAATTCAGCCGGTGAAGAAGCTGCAAAGAGTGTGAGTTTTGAACGGTAAGACGCAAACAGGTGTGTTTTTTGATGACACACACATACCTCGCGTATACTGCGCACGGCCTTTTTTCTTTACATTATCCATGGTACTTTTGATACTGAACTAATGCTCCGGACTATTCTAACTCCATAATTATGCACCTGTGTTGTTGTGTTTTATCAATAATAATAATAAAATTATTACTTGTTTTTTTAATTTCTTTTTTTGTTGTTTTTGTTCTGTTTTGTTTGTTTGGTTTTTTCTTATTGCCAATATGCCATATATCACTTATATTATTCATTTCTCTATCAGGTATAATCATTTATCACTTGTATATATTCATTTCTTCATCAGGTATAATCTTTTATCTATGTTGTGTTCTGTTTTCTGCTGATAATAAAGCACCAAAGGTGCAGATGCCTCGGTGCAGTAGCATGTATGCTAGCATGCAATTAGCAGATGCATTATGACAGCACGTATGCATGAATGCAGTAGATCCATGGAAGCATCAAAACAGTGTCATAGAAGCATGCAATGCAAGCTACAGTAGAAGTGACCAGCAGATCCATGGAACATGCAGGCAAGCAGCAGATCATAGCAACAGTGCTATGGAAGCACAGGCTAGTGGCAGCTATCCAGCAGCAGGCAAGCAGCAGATCATAGTGACAGTGCTATGGAAGCGCAGGCTAGTGGCAGCTATCCAGTAGCAGCAGATCATAGCAACAGTGCTATGGAAGTGCATGCTAGTGACAGCTTATCTAGCAGCAGCAGATCATAGCAACAGTGCTGTCGAAGCGCAGGCTAGTGGTAGCTATCCAGCAGCAGCAGATCATAGCAACAGTTCTATGGAAGCGCAGGCTAGTGGCAGCTATCCAGCAACTGTACAAGCTGTTGTACAAAAGTTGTATCGAAGCCAAACAGAATAATGTAGCTGGGCGTGACTGTAACTGCTCTGCTCGCTCCGGCTCACCTGTCGAGCAGCTAAGTGAACTCAAACAAGCTTTCGCTCGCTAGTTTCACTGCTGCCAATGGAGTCGCGCGAGCTGTACTATCACAGATCAAGCCTTCAAGTTGCACTGTAGCCATCTGTAGACAGTTTTGTCTATGAAGTAGGCCCGAGCGCTCAAGACGGCTGTTTACGTTAGCAAATCACGCCATAAATTCAAAACAAAGGCTTTAATAGCAAATCTGTCAAATTTGATTTTCATAAACTATCGAGATCTACCTGTATTGCAAGTTTCAGCGCTTAGTAGCAAGCGGTTGCTGAGATACGCATTGCGGACACACACACACACACACACACACACACACACACACACACACACACACACACACACACACACACACACACACACACACACACACACACACACACACACACACACACACGAACAGACTACTGTATGCCTCGTGGCTCCGCCCACACCTCGGCATAATAATAATAATTATCACTTGACTACAGTGTGTATTTATAATTAGACCACAGCTAAGCGTCACTGACCAACCAGATTGCGTAGCTGCGGGTCTCTATTTCTCGTAGTGGAATCCCGCCACTACCGCGACTCTATAGTGGAATCCCACCACACGGCGCAGATTACGGTTCTGTGAGCGGAGTTCTACTGAATAATTTTACAACGCTCGCGTGTCCTTGCTCGTCGTTCGCGTCGTTTCTGTTTGCTGTTGCTATGGTCTAAATCAGTTAGACAGTGCATCCAATCGGATCTACGCGATGTAGAAGCCCTCGCGCCGTTACCATAGCGCCCTCGCTACGCTCGGACGCTATATAGCAACGGCTCTCGGGCTTCTAAATCGCGTAGATCCTCCGATGCGCTGTCTAACTATTATTTATTCATTTCTCTATCAGGTATAATCATTTATCAATTGTCTATTTATATTCATTTCTTCATCAGGTATAGTATGTCGTTTTCTGTTTCTGTTGATAATAATAATTTATGTTCATTTCTTCGTCATGTATACTCTTCTATCTATGTTGTGTTCTGTTCTCTGTTGAAATAATAATCATTTATCACTTGTCTATTTATATTATTTGTCTATGTTGTGTTCTGTTTTCTGTTGACAAAAATTAATAATAATGCATGTCTCCTCGTGTAACATTGGATTTGTCCGCACTCGCTTCCGGTCACGTTGTTAAAAATAGACCACTCGGGCTACTTCATCGTGGTCTATTTTTACTGTTGATTTCGCGTTTGTTCGAACAGCGTGGAATTTTCCGTGGTCGCATAGAGAGCAACATTTCCTTCTTATTTTATAGATAACACCACGATATAGTTGCCCAGCTTCTAGAGAAAGCTTTAGTGATGTCAGAATTCGAATAACCAGAACACTTAGCCAACAACGCGACGACGGAAAATTCCACGCTGTTCGAACAAACGCGAAATCAACAGTACAACTCGACCGCAAGCTCGTGCGTACAAATCCAATGTTCCACACGGAGCCATAATTTTATACATTAACTATTACTTGTACACTACTTTCAAGATCAACGACGCGCTAAACCACTAATGTCATCTCACTAGCAATCTACGTCGACAATAAAGGTTCAAAGGTTAGGTTCAAAGGTTATTATCGCAAGGACCCAGAGGGTATGAGAGTATAGATAATTGACTATTTAAAGTTATAAGATATGAATATAAGGCAGATTTAAGGGAAATTCACAAATAATCTCTAGTGCGACTGCGCATGCGCCTTGATACTATAAAAGCGATACTATAAAAACGACGAAGTAGACACGATCACATATCACAGTCACCGACGTTCACACGATACTTGAACATGGCCAAGTCACCATTATTCAAGCCCGACTTCGACATTTATAAGTCTCTATGGTCAAACATCAACGATGTATGCGCTCCACCTCCGCCTCCTGGCCACCCCGCCAAAGCATGTTTCCTAATGGAAATGCCAGGATTTTCTGTGGATCCGGACGCTTTTGATCCTACTAAGTTTAATCCAGGCACCATGACCAGTCCCGAGTGTGCGACGGCGATGTTGTGCGACAGAGTTCCTGCACTCGCGCAGTACTTTTATGACACCGGCGACCACATATCATTCAACTGGCAAGTTCTTCTGAATACGTATGGCATTAGTGCCACCGCAGCATCCGAGAATGCTGCTCTGAAAGAACGATACGACGAAGCTATCAAGATGTTGTATGGCAGCCAGGAGGGGTACATAAAGCAGGAGAAGACCGAACTGTTCAAAAACTTGGACGTCTTGCGTGAAATTTGGCATGAATCAGAGAAGAAGAAAGTCGAATTTAAAACAAAGTGTCAGTCAGACAAAAAGAATTGGCCAGGCAACTACCAAACTGGTGTGGCGCCTTATAAAGAAGCTATTGAACAGGCTTACATTGAATACAACAACTTGAAGATGCAAATCAAGCAATACGAGTCTGCAATATTCGCTTTTGCAACAGGAGATTTAAACACACTAATGCTGGATCAACAATCAAGTTAGTGACTAGTTACACTTATAGGACTGAATCATACCTGCATATTGCATAGCTATAATTTTATCTCACTTCATTTTCATTCATAATGCAATCACAGCATTAGCTATAAGCAGCACATTTTAAGCATGACACAAACAACAGGTAGCAATAGAATGTAAAAAATAATTATTACCTCACTAAACCCTTTTAAATATTCTTCAGAACTAGCTCAACATCGGATGGATGATGCTGGAAGCACTGACACAACGTTTTATCAAACCAACATGCAACCAGCCAACTGGTACAAATGGTTTGTACCAAAAAGCCCTAAAAGCGAGAAAAGCTCTGAAAGTGAGAAAAGCCCTAAAAGTGAGAAAAGCGAGAAAAGCTCTGAAAGTGAGAAAAGCTCTGAAAGAGAGAAAATCCCTGAAAGTGAGAGAAGCTCTGAAAGAGAGAAAAGCCCTGAAAGTGAGAAAGATGATGAAGGATGGACAGAAGTGAGTAGCTCATTCACACTAATACACAGCTATGATATTGTTTGTTTTCTTATACCAATGTTACTTTCATTTAAACTTTTTTAGGTGATCATTGAACAGGTCCACAGGCATGAATCATCTCATGATACCTACAGCCAAATTTCTGTAGAAGCCGAAGTCTCATTTGGTGGGCTTTTTTATTCAGGAAGTGTTGGTGGAGGCTTTAGTAAGACAAATGGCAATAGTTCCCTAACAAAAGAAGGATCAAATCTCAAGATCTCGTTTAAAGTCCGCAAAGTAATCATTCAACGCCCTTGGCTAGAGCCCTCCGTTCTGGAGTACCCAACCCTGGGTATTAAAGGATTGGACAAGGGATCGTGGTCAAATGGAAAATTGGATAAATCTAATGAAGGCTCATTTCCACTTCTTCCAACAGCTTGTATTGTTGCCAAAGATGTTGTGATACAAGCTAATTCTTTTTCTGACACTTTTGAAAAACAGTTCAGTGAACAGTCAGAACATGTATCAGTTAAGGTAAGATATAATAATAATAATAGTTTGTTTACAGTGACGGTCTGTATACATGATATAGTAAACAACCAGTTTTTATCTTCTAACAGGCACGTATTCCTGTTCCCACCCAGATTGGCATAGGATGCTTTACTGTTGGAGGAAACTTCAGTCATGCAACTGGTTCAGCTAGTACTGATCATACCTACGATGCTAGCACTAAGACTCTCAAGATCCATGGTGCTCAGATCATTGGTTGGGTATGCACAGCAATTCATGAGTTTCCTGCTGCTGAAATCAAGTAGTAAGTTACTAGTAACATACATAACGCTACATTTATTCATACATGCAACTATCCTCAGCTCTAAATTTTATTTCTTTGCTATTGCCTCGTCAATTCAGGTGATATCATGGATTCCTGCTACCTGATCCAGTCTAGATAGATTTGACATCGTAGCTAGTATTATTATAGACAAAAATGTTTGATTGTACTACGTACATCATAGTCTAGGCAAGTATATGTATTATTATTATTTGCTATTATAATACAGTTTTCAACAAAATTTGCAAATTTTGCTAAAATGCTCCAAAAGTGTTAGAAATGAACTCTAAGTATAATTTTAGTTTTTTAAATTATAATCCAGTACTATAACAAGTAGAAATAACAGAATTAGCTTGTAATTTAACAGTATTATGCCACGCGGTAGTCGTGGCATATTTAGGGTTGGGCGGAAAATAAGATGGCGGCTACACTTAGGCTAAACGCAATAATTCACGTATATCTTGGCTGTTGACGACATCAGGGGTATTTTAACTACCTAGGGGTTATCCTAAGAGATAAGCGCTTACAATGAGTCTAATAATAAAGACTATAAGGCAAGTTGCTACGGGCATGGAAAGATGGCGTCTCGCCCGGAGGCACTGCCATATCTTCGCCGTACGGGCGTTTCAAGCTAATCTAACGCTCTAAAGCTCTTTGCACGATTTGTGCGATTACAAAGAGACCTTCAGAAGCAAAAGAAACCAGGTCTAAGGTGGTAAACCAGAGTTTACGTGGTCACCCGTTTGTTCATCTTCTTTCTTCTTCTTATTCTTCTTCTTCTTCAGAGAGCCTAGCGCCGTGGCTAGTGAGCTATTCAAGACAAAACCTACACAGAAACTACACTAGTCGTTGGGAGCAGTGCACCTGATATCTATTTAAGCCTAAAACACTAGCAGAAGCGAGTATTTCCAGGAAAACAGCGATTTTTGGTCCGTAACAGACTCCATTCCATCATTCTGTTTGAACTCCGTTACTAGGTTACGCCTACTCGCGCACGCAATTATTCTAATACAAGCGCACCTTAGTACAATTGCTTGGAACGCGAGTGCTGCTGCCACTAGCAGTGTTCACAGCAGACAACGAGCAAATCGTCACTGTTACACTGGATTTGTTTCTTCAGGCTTGTAAGAATGCTTAAGCTTAGCTAATGTTGCATGGTACGTCTTGCATGCATGCAGTGCAGAGTCGATCGCCAGCAGTGCAAGGGGTGGTCACTCCAATTGGTCCTGTACTCACATCTGCGACCGCGGTCAAGAATTTTGACCGGCCAAATTGGGCCTTGACCGCTTGACCGTACCGATTTTGACTACTTGACCCTTGACCGTAGGGCATCAACGGGCATGCGGAACTTCTTCTCACTCTCTTCACCGAAGGAGCGCAGAGCACACTTAATAAAATGCAGAGAGATTTAGTGTGTGCTAGTGTTGTTGCCGACATGCACTACCTGGAGATCGGAGTCGTTTTCGATGGAAATGTCTCCAACGAACGACTTTAGCTACAGGGACATCCCGCGTTGCGCGACGGCGGGGAAGAGATCGAGCAACTCGACTCTCGAGCTCCTCCTGGATCTGGTCCAGAGTATAATGTTTCTAAGCTGTAGCGCCAGACGTGGTCACTACAGAAGACTGCTGCCTAAGAACAAGATCAATGCTAAGAACGACAGCTAACTTGAGCATGACGAGTATACTTTGTCTGCCGATGAATGACTGCAGTACTGGTGATTGAATAACTGCATGGCTTTACAATGTGCACAATAATTTTACAGCTGAAATCAAAATAATCATTCTGCTTGTTTGTTCTGTACACTACTACATGTAGTCGACTCCCCTGAGTCGACTCGACTGCAGCAGCCAGCCCCACCCTCACGTGATCCAGCTAAGGGGTGTGATATGAGTGAGCACGTGACAGCCCCTGGTAATTAACGTTATAATTACTACGGCTGTTCTTGACCGTTGACCAGAGAGCTGCGATTGGACGTTGACTCTTGACCGTTCCCTTATTTCTGTCTTGACCACTTGACCAAATCTTGACCGCGGTCGCAGATGTGAGTACAGGACCAATTGGAGTGACCACCCCTTGCAGTGCATGCAGTCAGCTGAAATACTAGGCTCTTTACACTGTATTAGCATAAGTGCCAACTAAGTCATTAATAAAAAAAGAAAAGAAACAAGTAATAAAAACATTTTAACCAAAATGCAAGAGATTTAGGGTTGATATATTTATCGAAAAAGTATGGAAACAAGATTTTGAAATGAAAAGGATTGTAACAATAGCAGTATAATGTTACCTCCCTAAATTAACTGCTTTCGATAGTTGTGGTTAATTTAATAGGGAGGTAGCATTATACTGCTATTGTTACAATCCTTTTCATTTCAAAATCTTGTTTCCATACTTTTTCGATAAATATATCAACCCTAAATCTCTTGCATTTTGGTTAAAATGTTTTTATTACTTGTAAGAGTACTTCTGAGCCTTTGTACAGTGACCATAGGAGAATTAGGAGTAGGCAAAATTGAAGGAATTGGGTAATGACTATTTTGACAATGGTATACCATAGATATAATGGATATACCAAAAATAACTATTGTTACAGTATTTTACGGTTGTTCTTTTAGTCTTCAATTTGTTATCCTTAGTGGTAATCTGAAATGGTTGAATCAGCAAAAATCTCTGCTATCAATGTTTCTATACAGTGAAGTCTTTGTAAACACCAGCAGCAGCATTTCTTTGACTTCATATTGAAGCACACCCTCTAGTACATCATGCATTATGTCAGGAGGTAGTCCCTCTGTGATGTAGAAGTAGGCTAGTGTGTTTAGAACTGAATCTCTGTTGATGCCATAGGTCGTGGCAATTGTTGACACTAGATCCTTGTTGCTCATTTTCGCTATGTGATGACTGTGTGTAGTTGGTTTGAATGCTGTAGCAGAGAACTTTGCAAACAAAAGCTGTAATCATGTGTTTTGCTGGTTATTATTGTGTGTCTACTGCCTATCACATGTGTCCTCTGTTTTTGTATCACACTGCTAAACTCTCTATTTTCGTATCACACTGCTAAACCCTCTGCTTTTTTCCAACACTGCTACGATCCTCTGTTTTTGTCTCACGTAGAAAACCATTTTTTGTCTCATACATCTTAAATCCTCTGTTTTCGTCAAACATTTTGTTTCCTCACACTCAAGTGCATGTAAACACAAGTGCAGTCAGGAACTTAATCACTACAGGGTTTCTGCTTGTGCTATACAAGATCCTTTGCAGTCTGACCTGACAACTTGACAAAAGGATATTGAGTAAGTACTGAGATTTGTATCTACCATAATACATGTACACAAACAATAACTCAATCATACACTGTACCGAATTATTATTATTTTTGTACTCATGCAGTTTTAACATCTGTCATTCATTATTGAATTTTAGACAACCAATTCAATTGTCACGGTGTGCATAGCTACATATTATAGCACACTCTGTATTGATTCAGTGTGCATCAAACACTGATGTTGATGTGCATTCACTGCATTGCACACTAGCACACTCAAGAAAATGTGCAACGAATGCACACTATAATATTTAGACCAAATTCCTTTCTAAGAGTGTGTCCGGAAGCCCAGAGTGGACATTCCAGTTTCCATTTTCCACTTAGTAGAGGCCCTGATTAAGATTTGTATGCATTTAATTTAGGAGAGGATAACTCAACTGTTTTAGGGTAATTTGACCCCAAGGAATAAGATGTGATATGTGCCAAATTGTCTATCCGTTGCAAAATACCCGAAAATGACCACGCCTTTTTATCGGCAGTGTCAATAACAATAATTGCTCAATCTTCTTAACCATTTTAGTAACCTACTTTCTAGCAACTGTTCTAAGGTAATATGACCCCAAGGGATGTATTTGGATGTGTGCCAAAACCAATATTCACTGCAAAAATATGGCTACACCTTTTCAGAAATGCATGAACATCTCTATTAATTTTTAAAGAGTTTAATATTGTAAGATTCTGATGGTTTGCAAACAGTACAAGTACAGGGTAACTTGAGGAGTCACTTAATATAAACTTAGGCAGTATTTACTATTACAAAAATGATGTCTACAAAAATTAAGTCATTCAGTGATAGGGTTTTTGCAGGAGCTCCTTTACACTTGCAGTATTTGCAACACTTGATTACAGCTACCGTGCAGCGACATATCCATTCTTGTGGGCACATTTACCACATGTACAAGGATCAGTTCAGGCTTGGAGGTAACAATACCAAGAACTATTAAATTTCTTTGTGAAACCATACGACTCAGTTTTCATTTCTAAACCATCTTCAAGTGGGGCTTGTATCCACAGCTGTTGTAATTATGCCCTTTGAATATGCTTTCTTGCATTGGCTAATGTTCAGGGAATTTTCTCAAAGTCCATTTTGAGGGAATTGCTATTAAAAAAGGAGCAAGAAGCAAGTCATCAAATATTTCCAAGTCTTTTGTTGGCTTGAGAAACCTTACTACAGCACTGCGGACAAGCTTGGAAGGTGTCTCCCTGCTAGTGTTGTAAATGTTAACAATAACTAAAACTAAAACCTATTTTAGTAAGGGTCAAATCATTATTGTTAACAATAACAAACTATTACTAATATTACGAGACTGAAATTTACTATTAATAACTAAAACTAAAATAAGACCAACATTTAGTTATTGTAAAGTGATTAAAAATGCAAAAACCAATCAGGTGAGACATGATTGATAGCATCTTTTTCATGTGATTGCTGTAATACAACATGTTTCAAGACCTTATCACAGCTAGGAAGGCAATTCTTTTATTTCTATTAAAAAGCAACACAGCTCGCTAATACTAATAGCACGCTAATAAAAATAACAACAATTCATAATAACTAAAACTTAAATGTGCTTAATTTTCTTGTTAACAAATTATAACTATAACTAAAAAGACACCAACCATGTTACTTTGACAATAACTAAACTAAAATTAAACCCCATTACTTTTACAACACTACTCCCTGCACTCCGTGCTCTGACTGGATGTGATACAACTAGCAAGATTTCTACGAACCATGTAGCAATGAAAGCTATCCTCAACAATTTAACCGTGCACTGAAACAGAACTTTAAGTCTTTAACAACTCAGAGTTGACAGAGACACGGAAATACAGACGGCAGAAATTATCTAGTAAGGTGTCTCAAGCCAACAAAAGACTTTGAAACATTTGATGACTTGCGTCTTGCTGCTTTTAATAGCAATTCCCTCAAAATGGACTTTGAGAAAATTCCCTGCACAACAGCCAATGCAAGAAAGCATATTCAAAGGGCATATTATCAACAACAGCTATGGATACAAGCCCCACTTGAAGATGGTTTAGAAATGAAAACTGAGTCGTATGGTTTCACAAAGAAATTTAATAGTTCTTGGTATTGTTACCTCCAAGCCTGAACTGTTCCTTGTACATGTGGTAAATGTGCCCACAAGAATAGATATGTCGCTGCAGGGTAGCTGGAATCAAGTGTTGCAAATACTGCAAGTGTAAAGGAGCTCCTACAAAAACCCTATCACTGAATGATTTAATTTTTGTAGACATCATCTTTGTAATACTAAATACTGCCCAAGTTTATATTAAGTGACTCCTCAAGTTATATTAATTGTGTCTTTTTGTTGGTATTACCCTGTACTTGTACTGTTTTCAAACCATCAGAATCTTACAATATTAAACTCTTTAAAAATAATAGAGATGTTCATGCATTTCTGAAAAGGTGTAGCCATTTTTTTGCAGTGAATATTGGTTTTGGCACACATCCCAGTACATTCCTTAGGGTCATATTTCCTTAGAACAGTTAGGGTGGGGTCATTTTTGGGTATTTCGCAGCGGATAGACATATCACATCTTATTCCTTGGGGTCAAATTACCCTAAAACAGTTGAGTTATCCTCTCCTAAATTAAATGCATACAAATCTTAGTCAGGGCCTAGACTAACTTCCAGTTTCCACTTTCCATTTTGTAAAAAGCAAGGCAAAAACTGTAGAGCATACGTTGAAAGATGCATACTTACCTTGAACCAGTAACCAGAGAGCGGTTGTAGCTTGTTCCAAGCTTCCAGCGCGATAAACACACGTATTTTGCGATCCTGAGCGAGCACTCCCTTCATGTCACAGTGCAATGACAAACATGCAGGGTCACACTGTATTTGCGACTGAGATGCTCAAGATAAATCTGAAGAATCATAAATCATAAAAATTTATTTTTCATGCTGTTTAATGCTGTTTATCCATTTAATTTCCAAATTTCTTGCTGCTTTATTTTTATTTTATTTTTTTAAAGTTTGCATGTAACACTGATAACCTTAAACTTCCTTATTCTCCTACTGATGCTCACATTGTGAGGGAGTGCTTGCTCAAGCACATGAGGCTGGCCAGGTGCTCCTCGCACTGGAAGCCTGGATGAGCTACGGGCTCACCCCGGTATAACCGCTCTCTAGCTCTGGGTACTGTAGTCTACAGTTTTTGCCATGTTACAAAAAGGAAATTGGAACGGTCCGCACAAAAGGAAAGTGGAATGTCTACTCTGGGCTTCCGTACAAAAAGGAAATTGGAATGTGGAATGGTCGGCTCTGGGCTTCCGTAAGTGTGGTGTTGCCCCAACTGTATAATTATTTCAGTAATATTATTATGATAACTGTTGGCATCACACTAGCTGTACTTTGTCAATATCCATCCAGGTGGATCAGAGAAGACCTGCTAGTAGAATACAATGTGTCCGCAGAAGTGTAGTGAGCTGCATTGTATTGTCCTGATTTTAGTTCCTTGTAGAATTTATAGCAGTTATTTAGCGTCTTGTGTGTTCTCTCATATGAACACATCTAAGGAGTGTTGACAATCTCCAGCTGTTTTGTGACATAATGAAGCCTTGCCCTTAATCTATTATGCCTTGCTTAGCCTGATGATCACATAAACATTTCTAAAAGCACAGTAGTGCTGCAAGTTACTTACAGACCAGTTACATACATAAAATGTGTGCATGTTTTCTTCTTTATGCGAATGATTGAATCATGAATGAATTGACTGTTTTTATTAGTTCTGGTGAACAGTTCAATGAGGGATGAAGAGAGAGCTGGAAGAGTTTAGTGAGAAGGAGAGATGCATCAGACGCTGTAGTGGAGAGAAAGAAAGATATTTCAATAGAAATAGCTATTCGTACTTCTTGCAACAGCGAGCATACAGGATGGTATTATATGGCTTGATCACGTTTACGCTCTACGGTTGACATGCTAGCTTACTATCATGCAATATTACTGTTGTTTTATTATGAGATAAACAGGGGTGTAACTAGAAATTTGTAACTGATGAGGCACGCGCGTGAGCGATTTTTTTGCAAATATATTCATTGAATTACGTCATTTTACTGCCTCGTAGCGCTATAGCAGCGCCAAAGCATGGCGTGTTCGCGGTACGTATCCTGGATGGAGTGGAGTGAAAAGCAAGATAGAGACATCTGTGTCAGGCAAGACAGCTGTACTAGGCAAGATATAATACGTTCATAAAAAAATTTGGTTGGGCAAAAGCGCGCCTCCTCTGCCTCACGGTAGTTGCGCTACTGCTATAAAGGACTCCCCCTTTGTGGACGCCATTCAAGAATAGAAATTGCAAAAGCTATTTTAATTCTCGAGGGACAATATCATGTTTTTTTAACACAACAATATTTATCTCCTCTATGCCTACAAATATCACAGTACGTATGTACCTTTACAGAGTAGTGCAATGTCACAAACTGAGCTAACTGCTGCCATGACAACAGAGTGGTTATGTGACTCCAAACACGCTACCAAAGAGGGGAACACCTCCTCAACAGTGCTAGATATGAGAATGTAATGTTGTTAGTTTTAATTTTAAAGAAGCAGCTGTCGTACCTTGGGCGATGGCGCAGGTGCCTTAGCAGTAAGTCATGTGATAGTGCTTTACTAGAGTGGGCGGGGTCTTGTATCAGTCTGCAGAGCTCGGGCTTTAGAGAAAAAGAAGTATAACAAATTTGAGTGAGCACAACCACATACCACAAAGTGTTTCAAAATGTCGACAGATCTCAAAGAACTGTCATCAAGATCTCTTAGCACACGAGAGATACCTACAAACATCAACAAGGATTGTATAAAATAATGTTCGAATGAAATTTATTATGACGTGTATGTGAATGCAGTGTTTCATTATTTTAGGAGGGTGCTCACCCCTCAAACTATTCTAATTGTCCCTCTTGAACACCACTGACCAGTATAGGTCTTAGCGTCTATAACTATCTCGCCCCACAATTTTCCCTTAATACGTGCTTCAGCCCTCCTTGCAACAATTTTGAAATGAAACCGTGCATGAGTATGATATAATTATGCTCACTTTCTTGTGATTGTCCGTGCTCTAGTTTCTTGAGAAATGGTAAGAGCTGTTGGTAGCTGTGTTGTTGACCTGTTGCCGGTGACAGCAATATTGCTGGACCCCCTGTGAGCAAGGGGTCTAGAGATTTCTGTGGACCCTCGTCGCTGCTGCTACTGATGGCGGGAACACTATCAATAAGCGGCTGAAGAGCAGACTTGTGCTTAGGCAGAACTTCAGCCAGGCCTCTGAAGAAAAATGAATTAGTTATGAGTATGTAATCATCTGCGAAAATTTATAGCTAAAAGTGCACTACTGCAGGATGAGAAATAAAAATATTATGGTACGTACATTATTTCCAATTACATTTTAAAAGTACATTTTTACCTGAGAGTAGAGACGTGACGAGTGATGATGGTGGTAGCTGACTGCCTGCTGCGGTACAGATACTGGAGGAGGAATGTAGACATCTTCACTACTAGAGTGTGAGACTTCTGATGATCTAGGCACTGCTGCTGTAGAAAGTCAAACAACGGCTCCAGGCAACTGTTGAGCGCTTCATCCTACAAAAAAGAACAATTACATGTACAGTGGACCCTCTCTAAGACAGACACCATTGGGACCAACAAAAATTGTTGATTATAGAGAGGGTGTCCTCTGGTCAGGGGTTTATTATATACATTATGTGGGTTATATTTAGGATTCAGTAAGTGTTCATTACAGAGAGGGTGTCCTCTGGTCAGGGGTTATTATACATAGAGGATGAGGGGTGTCCTCTAAGAGGGGTTCCATAAAAGACATGAATTTCAGACACATCAATACATTAATAAGGAACATACACACAACAATGCTGAATGAGGACGTATTGTGCAGTTTTACTTACTGTTTCAAAGATCACTGGTTGCAGTAGCTCCAGAAGATGGAACACGTTGTTGAAGACGTGTTGATGGTTGTTCAGTTGAAACTGTTTAGGAGTGAGGTGAGCCCGACCTCTCAACAACCAGCCCAACATAGACAGATGTCTGAGGAGAGAGATCGAGAATGGTTAGTTTGTCAGTGTGAAGATGGGTAGGTAACTGGTTGACTTAGCAAAATGGGTGAATGATTGAGTGAGTGGGTGGGTGGGTGAGCGATTGATTGATTGATTGATTAATTGACTGACTGACTAACTGACTGACTGACTGACTGACTGACTGACTGACTGACTGACTGACTGAGTGAGTGAGTGAGTGAGTGAGTGAGTGAGTGAGTGAGTGAGTGAGTGAGTGAGTGAGTGAGTGAGCAAGCATGCATATGTGTGAAATATCTCCTCACCTAAGAAGTAGTGAGGGGTGTGTGATTGCGATGTGTCTACAGAGCAGACTAGCTGATGTCATCTTCCTAACACACTCTTTGTCAGGCGAGGAGGACATCATGGTGGACAAGAGATGGTGAAGCTGAGTATCCACCTGTAACAAAACACGAGCAAGCATAAAATTTGACCATACATTATATGAATGTCATAAAGCTTACTCTTGTTGGTAGCGGTGATGCAAGGGAAGCTCTCATGAGGCGCTGTGAGCGGGATCCCACCATGCTAGCAACACGCTGGTCAGTATGATACAGCTGCACTAGTAGCAACCACGACAGAGAGGAGCGCCTGTGGAGTGGAGGTGACCATGATGGTGATGATAATGACAGTAATGATGGTGATAGTAGTGATGGTGATAGTAGTGAGGCTGATAGTAGTGAGAGTAGAGTGAGAGTAATGATGATAGTAGTGACGGTGATAGTAGTGATGGTGATAGTAGTGATGGTGATAGTAGTGAAGGTGATAGTAGTGATGGTGATAGTAGTGATGGTGATAGTAGTGATGGTAATAGTAGTGATGGTGATAGTAGTGATGCTGATAGTAGTGAGAGTAGAGTGAGAGTAATGATGATAGTAGTGACGGTGATAGTAGTGATGGTGATAGTAGTGATGGTGATAGTAGTGATGGTGATAGTAGTGATGGTGATAGTAGTGATGGTGATAGTAGTGACGGTGATAGTAGTGATGGTGATAGTAGTGAAGGTGATAGTAGTGATGGTAATAGTAGTGATGGTGATAGTAGTGATGGTGATAGTAGTGATGGTGATAGTAGTGAAGGTGATAGTAGTGATAGTAGTGATGGTAATAGTAGTGATGGTGATAGTAGTGATGGTGATAGTAGTGATGGTGATAGTAGTGATGATGATAGTAGTGATGGTGATAGTAGTGATGGTGATAGTAGTGAAGGTGATAGTAGTGATGGTGATAGTAGTGATGGTGATAGTAGTGAAGGTGATAGTAGTGATGGTGATAGTAGTGATGGTGATAGTAGTGATGGTGATAGTAGTGAAGGTGATAGTAGTGATGGTGATAGTAGTGATGATGATAGTAGTGATGGTGATAGTAGTGATGGTGATAGTAGTGATGATGATAGTAGTGACGGTGATAGTAGTGATGGTGATAGTAGTGAAGGTGATAGTAGTGATGGTGATAGTAGTGATGGTGATAGTAGTGATGGTAATAGTAGTGATGGTGATAGTAGTGATGGTGATAGTAGTGATGGTGATAGTAGTGATGATGATAGTAGTGAGGGTGATAGTTGTGAGGGTGAAGGTGATAGTAGTGATGGTGATAGTAGTGAAGGTGATAGTAGTGACTCACTTATCGGTTTGTTCTAACAAGTGTTTGCAGGCTACAGACAGATCATTGCTATGGTTACAGCAGGTGACAACAAGTGGTAGCCGTGAAAAGATGACATCACTGACAGCATCGCTGTAGCAATAATGGACACACAACAATGAAACGGATGATATATCCCATCATAATGTACATGTTCACATACTCATTTGTGACAAGAGCTGCTTCATCAAGTATATAATCCAACAGACATGTGAGTTGAGAAGGAGTTAAAACAAGATGGCTCTGCTCAACAATTCCCTAGAAAGAAAACAAAGAATACTATACAAGTGTCCATATGACTTGAAACAAACAGAGGTATTACATTGACGAAAGCAATTTGACTAGACTCACCAAGCTCAGGTTGCTGTTGATGACAGCTTCTTTCTTCACCCTTCCCTGCCAAAGTGAAGGGCAATGGAGACATGCCCACAACATGTCTAGAACAGCTCCTGGTACGATTGATGATCTGAAAGAAATAGATCGAGAATCAAAAGAACAAATGGAGAATAGTAACCAAATTACAGATTTTAGATATGAAACAATTAGAGGTTGTCATAGACCCTCACTCACTTGTTCTGTGATTGTGTGTTGAGCAGAGCCTTGATGGTCTCCCTGACCACAAGCCAGCTGCTCTGATGGACCACTCGTCCTAACAAGTAGCTCTGCTGGTAGGGCACTATCGTCTTCTCGTTTTCTCCTCTACCAAAGATGACCTTTTGACCTTCAGACATGCAAACCTGGAGCAGATTGGGGTCAAGTATTTCTAACAGGTCACACACAAGTCCCTGAATTGACAATAGAGGGGCGGGGTCACTAGAAGAGCAGTCCATCGGTTTATGAATATCGTTAACTGGTAGCAGATTCAGCGAAGAGAGTGGTGACCCAGAGAAGGTGGTGTAGAGAGCGGTCAATAGCTGGAACGCTTCTTTTTCCCTCCCTTCTGTGACAGATTTCCTAGCTATCTTAACCATCACTTCTTCCACCTTCCTACTCCCACGCTTCACCATCTCGCTGCACGGCACTAAAGCCTTGTCAAACGTTGCCTCTTTCAAACCCAACAAAATGGCTGCCTGGTCTTTCCTCCCCACCTCCTCCTTTTCAAGCTGTTGTGTACAAGACTTGAGAGCAGCTGAGAACAAAAGAGGAACCTTCTGTCCAGAGACAAAGCTGACAAAGGAAGATATTGTCTCTTTCAGAGGCTGTAACACACTTCGATGTCGCCGAGCAAGTTTCATGAGAAGAGAAAAGAGAAGAGGAGAAGAAGGATTTCGAGCAAAAACCAAGACTGCTTCTTTCGACTCAGAGACATCAAGTTGAACAGCAATTGTGGTAACTATGAATTTTAGTGTATCAGAGAAATCATCGTGATTGTCAGATAATGATTTTTGTAAAAGCGTGACTAACTTGCGAGTGCTAGCCTCAGATGTTCCAGAAGCGGTTGAGAAACAGGACAATATGAGTTGCTTAGTTACGTTACGAGAAGGAGTATGAGGAAGAGACGAGGAGAGAGGCGCTGATCGGGTCTTGGGGCACGGTGATAGCAAAGGTGGTAGAGATGGAAACAGCAACTCACTTACGGAGGGAGGGTGAGAGGGAGAAGAGCCCAGCTTACCCTGAAGGTAGGTAAGGAACTTGGTACCAACCCCGTTCCTTCTTTCATTCACCATACGAGTACACACACATTCTGTCAGTGTAGCCACATCTCTCATGCCCTCACGAAACAGCACAGGAGTAGCCGACAGGCGGTCTAGCTCTTCTAGAACAATCTCCACACTCTTATGGCTGATACCAGAGAGTTGTATCATACGACACAGCTGGGGTGGAGTTAGATATTTGACCACACCTGATGTTAGCGATAAATCTGAACTGCA
This sequence comes from Haliclona indistincta, assembly GCA_964017065.1. Classification (NCBI taxonomy): domain Eukaryota; kingdom Metazoa; phylum Porifera; class Demospongiae; order Haplosclerida; family Chalinidae; genus Haliclona; species Haliclona indistincta. Next base: position 7,309,382 of record OZ024787.1, on the reverse strand, counting down.
TAAAATGTGACCCCATATATGCTCGGAGACAAGTGGGAGGGGTTGACTGGTCGACAAGGAAACCACACGTGGGAGGAGTTGGTCACTTGGAAAGAACAGTTCGGTAAGATAGTTGCTGCATTGAGTGCGAGGAACAAGTGGGAGAAGAAAGAGAATGGCTTCCAATAAGGAATGAGGCAGAGACACCTCACCCACTCCAGCGGCAGGAAACACAATCAGGACTATGTCCTTCTCTGACACGCTCTCAGGTACGGGCCTTCCCTGGTATAGGAACTGGTCTAGGACATTTCTGAGCATGCTCAGTAGCTCGCTGATAGTGATAATCGGTTGAGTAATACTGGCGCATTGGATACGCAATACCTTCTTGATAATAGCAAACCGGCGCACAATGGTTGACGACAGGTCAATCATGAGGTCACCCATACTGTCATCTTTGGCGTGAGTTGTGAGAAACACTAGATAACCGAGAAAAAGAAGCAGCGTTGTTTCAACCTGACAAGCACGGGCAATGAGAGTAGATATGGAAGACGAGAGAGAGAAGAATTGAGGAAGAGAGGGAATTGCCTCGAGCAGCCAGGATAGCGGATTAGTCGACGCTGGAGCAGCAGAGAAAGTGAACGCTGAGTCTTCGTCCTCCGTGTCTGAAAATAAGTGAGAGGATGAAGTATTGGAAGATGGGACAGAAGGAGAGGTGAGGATCTCCTTGAGAGCCTGGATAAGAAGATTGCATAGTTACATGCTCATTTGTAAGAGAAAAGATACATTAATAATTAATGTGTGTGTCTATGACAAATCAACCAAAATGTAAAAGTAAGTAAAAATATACTATACACACACAATGGTGTCAAACAGTCAATGATCTTGTGTGAGTTACATTTTGCATGTTCGATTTTGCTCACTCTTAGTGCTAGGTGACGTGATGTCAGTTGAGGGTGGGTCAGTTTCTCGAGGAAAAAATGGAGCACGTCCAGTGTGACGGAGGAGGAACAGGAGGCATCCACTAGCATGGTACGCAGCCTCTCTACCAGCTGCTGATGCTGCTGTAGTGTCTGGAAAATAGTAATATAAAATAGCATGGATGACCTCATAAAATTTTTCTGTGCAACTAAAAATTTGAAACAGAAAAATTGATTCAAAAGTTGTGAACCAAATTTGCAAAATTGCTTGTGTATCCATAGACTGACCTTTTCTTTCATTTTTTGTTTTCGTTTGTGTTGAGTTCGATTCGATGATGAAGGGGCGTGGTCACCATCTGGTCCCACCCACCACATCTCCTGGTAGCTGGAGATCAGGAACTCACAGAGACACGGCACAGGAAGGGCCTCCAGTGAGCTATGGGCACTACCTTCAACAAGATCCTTCAACCAACCCATGGACCGTTCTGTGCCCTGTGAAAGAATTATAAAATACCCAACATTGAATGAATTTTAACCCTTGTTCAGCTACATTATTTGACAGTTATGCAGTAGAACCTGGTCGTGATTTTTTTGCCCTTTTATAATGAGGCTATACACTCTATCACTCTATAGAGGTACTGTAGGTATTGGAAAACAAGCACTTGGTACCACATACACTTGTCCCTTGGACAGAGGTAAGTTTTGTTGTATCCTTCCTTCACTATCATTCTCTACCAGAGGACGTTGTCCTAGTGGACTGACCTGTCGCTGTATGATGCTGAGGAGGAAGTCAGGTTCCCTGCACTGGCACAGCAGCTGACCTAGTTTGAGTGACTTGTTCACTGTCTTCACCAGCTCTATCACTGATGGTATGAGACGCCTCGCTGGACCTCTGTAGATGGAGGAAATTTGGTTAAAATATTTAATCTCAATAGGTTGAGCTAATAATTGTAATAGCCCTCGATAGAAACTCTAGTCAATGAAAAGTTGTGTGATTCAAAACACATCACTCGCTGTATAGCATTAACATGTACAACATTTATCGTCTAATCGTCACTTACAGTTTGCTATGAATTGTGAGCTTACTTTGGGTCTCTGAGAGTGACCTGGTTCAACAGGTAACTGTTAGACTCAGTTATGACCGTGCTCTGATGAGAGGATGATGCAAGATGGTTCTCATACTCCAGTATACTCTCCTTCTCCATCTTAGACAGCTGCAAGAAAAGAGAGAAGCTTATTGAAAGAGATTTTTAATTTTTTACCTGAACTTCCCGAGCAATGGCGCTCTCAGGAGTCTCCATGACATCGTCTGGTGTGACTTCAAGCGTCATGGAGGATGGAAATGTGTAGTTGCTGGAACGGGAGAAAGCAGTGAGTGTAGAATGAATGATAGTTTGTGAAGCTCACTTGGTGGTCACCATTTCCATCATAGCTCTCAACGTAGGATACTCATTCCAACCAACAGATCCTATACAGTTAAAATATGCATTATATTTGCACAGTAAAGGCTGTACACAATGCAACGTGTGTCACTTAAAACAATTTCAAATACACCATTGTTACTGTATAGTGAGAAAATTTCGCAGAAGAATTTTTTGGCGAATTTCCAGAGTATTCGTGAAAATTTCATGCGCGAATGTCTTGTTTTAGTTGACAAAGATAGGGCAATAGCGCTGATTCACGAAATGCTCTATCTCGCGTATTTGGGAAATTTTCTCTCACAAAAATTTCCCACTGTACGGTATTTCAAATCACACAACACGTAAGAAGTTCTTATGACACAATGTGAAATGTTGTTACTTGTTGTTGTCGAGTGTGCAACTATGAACATTCAGATTGCAACACTGTTTCTGCAGGCAGCTATGTCTATTGTAGCTCACAGCAGTTTGTGAAGTTCTTGCACAAGCGATGTCAAAAGCGGAAGTACAGGTATATGTTGACCAATTAAATTCGCCTCTAATCATGTGTATTCAGCTATTCAAGCGTTCAATTGGTCAATGTCATACTTCCGCTTTTGACACCGCTATGCAAGAACTTCACAAACCGCTGCACAACATACACATCAATCTTGTACTCACCGATGGTTGTTGGGTTGTATGCTGCCAGTACTAGCAGTAGAATCCATCCCTTCCAGTAGAGCTTGGATATAGCAAGGTCAGGAGGTGTGTAACTAGGGAGGGATAAGGAGAGGGTGATAGTGACTAGGAGGCGGAGTCACACTCACTCTGGTGGCAGCTGTATACTGGCAGGAGGACGATAGCTGGTGATATCAAACACGGCACTGAACAGCTCCTTCCTCTCTAAGCTAGGTAGCTTAGGGATCCCTGAGATGAGAAAGATGATCAGAGGAAATACAAAATTTAGAAATAGGGCTGATTTACGAGCAACTAGGTTGCACAAAGACACATTTACAAGGATCGTATCAACGCTGAACCTGAAATTACCATAAATGTACGTAAATCAGAAAAGTTTTGTCATTCAATGACGAAACATGCGAAACACTAAGGCATATTTGCAACTATAACTGAGAACGAAAATTTAACAGACAAAAATATTATTTTTTTGTGATTTGTGACGTACCTGATGTATGTGAGTTGGCAGCACGAGCCACTAGTTTATCAGCGATATCCAGCGCATCACTAGGTGGGAGGGGCAGCTCTCTAGTGAGCCCTATTACTAACACACGCAGTAGAGTGTCTCCTTGCAATGACGCCTCGTACATCAGAGGAAGAATTTGCCTGTAAGGACGGGCAAGCTGTAGATGTATATATCATACACACTGTGCTTACTGTCTATCACCGTCAGGAGGCCAGCTATCTTTACCAGTGTAGGACTCAGCTGACTCCAGGAACAGCACCTTACGAAGACTGAGACAAAGAGAGACATAGAATACCAGGAGCACAGGATTACATTTAAACATTAAATGTGTTAAAGAGTAAGCTTTTCAGAAAGTGTAAAGCATTACATTCTCAAGTCAGTAGAGCGTGCTACCTACCATGTCTTATAGCTAGCTGGTTGAGGGCGCAGGAAGGTCGGTAGGACAGTGTGCACCCACCACACAGCATCACGCTGGATTATACCTAGTGTCACAAAAAACTCCTTCAACTGAGATATCACTACAGGGATAGAAAGAGTGACAACATGAACGAGGCAGCAAAAGGGTTGCATACTGGCTTTCTCTCCCTTGGTGTAGCCAGTGAAGGCCTCTCTGATCAATATATTAGCAGTTAGCATACAACTGCATGAGATGAGGTCAGCTATTGATAGCGCTATACGCTCCTGTAATAGAACAAAAAAAAACAATCACAAACTCATTCAATCGCCCAAAATGACCTCTCCAGTCTTTCATCCACTCATCCACTCACTCACTCACACACTCACTCACTCACTCACTCACTCACTCACTCACTCACTCACTCACTCACTCACTCACTCACTCACTCACCCACCCACTCATCCACTCACTCACTCACTCACTCACTCACCCACCCACTCACTCACTCACTCATCCCACTATCTCAATCCTATAGCTGTCACCTTAGCAGAATGGTCCAAGCTGCTAAAACTAGTCTCTTTTCTCTCTTGCATAAGAGCACGCGTGAAGCTAGTGAACGGAAACAGATCAACCTTGACCTGACGAACAAGCTCTCTCAGGAACACACGCAAAGCACGCAAATAGTCCTCTTTATGAGCAAGAAAGTTCTGGAACACTTCACCAAGAATCTGAAGATAAGGAAATTGCACATCAAATGTTAGACAACAAGTGTTTGAAATTTAATGCATGTTGACAGACCATCGCAGCCTCCTCGGCCCAGCTGTGTATCATCATAGTGAGTAAGGTCATGTTTGGTGAGCCCCTGGACGACTGAGTCAACTCATTATGAACTACTGTCTTCAGTGACGTGGAGAGATTGTCAGGATGACTACCAATGAGTTCTCTGGAAATATACAGGAATTACGAATATACAGGAATATAGTTACAGGAATATACAAGAATAGTACATAAGTATGGTCAGTATACTCACTTGATACATGAGATGTATTGAGCAGAGAAGAGGCGTGTCTTGAGGCGGAGTCCCACCAGGATCTCTATTACCTTCACATCCTCCTCAGTGTGGTTGTGGCAGTTGATGGCTACTGCACTCAGTAACTCGTGTAACAGCTTGGTCATCTGAGAGGTGCAGAAATATGATACTTTAATACTGCTTTAGTGATTTTACATGTTTGCAGCTATGTTGAAAATGGACATGCCATTCACAAGATCTTAGATCAAACAACCAAAATTCTGTGATAACCAAAATCTGGAGCAAAATTGAAATGAACAAGCAATCATCTGCTGACCACTGAGACAGGCAAGTGGTACATAATTAATAGTGATTGTAGCAGTAGATAGTTGATATAATAGCTACTGATCCAGTTGGCTTCCTGATCCTAGCAAGAAACGTGTTTGTGGGAGTTTTGTGTTGCACAATCAATGAGATAGCTAGCATAACATAGAGTATATCTAACAATAATCTGTAGCACCATACAGTCTAGCAATCCAGCGTCATGCAGTCAGGTTAGCGCCACACAGTCTAGCAATCTAGCGCCATGCAGTCTATCAGTTTATCGTAAACAGGTCTGGTGAGGGTATTAAGACACAGCACAGCATCCAATACGACATATCCTGGTAGCTATGTATTATCTCAGTGTTGTGATAGTGGCCATTATCCTGGCCAGTGTGACAGGGAGTCCTAGTAACTGCAGCTACACCTATCAGCAACTAATGGATCAAGCAGCTGCAGTGAAGAGGACTTGCAGTGAGGCTAGCCTCAAGGATTGCTGTCAAGTAAGTCAAGTGCTGCTTCATTTGGAGATAAAGCTGTCACTATGCTACAGATCAAGAATGTGGCTCCATGGTCCACTACCGGTACTTATCAAGTGACTAATATATGCAAAGAAATCAATCATGCCTTTGTTAGTGGCTCAGTCAAGCATTATGCTCGCTGTGACATGACGAGTGATGGAGGCAAGTGGATGGTCATACAGCGCAGGATTAATGGCTCTGTTGATTTCTACCTCAACTGGACTGACTATGTCAACGGGTTTGGAGACTTGGAGGGAGAATTTTGGTATGGACTGGAGAACATACACTGCCTCACCACACGAGAGGACGTGGAACTGAGGATTGAACTGGGGAACAGGACTGTGCCCTCTATCGTGTGGACCTACCAGCTGTTTAAAGTGGGCGGAGCTGACACTAACTATCGACTGACTATTGGCCAGGCCAGTGGAGTGGGAGGAACACATGATTCAATGGTACGGCAAAATGGACAAGCATTTAGTACTCGAGATCGTGACAATGATGCTGCTGGTAGTGGTAACTGTGCTAAAATATATGGAGGAGCATGGTGGTATAAAGCATGCCATAATTCCAATTTAAATGGTAAATATGTGCTCCATACTCCAGAGAACTATACTGGATACTACACGCCAGGTGCCAATAGGCTCTCTTGGCATGATGGTGGTGTTTTGCGCTTTTATACAAAGGTTCAGATGAAGATTCGTCCTAAACGATGCAACATTGTTGAAGAACCACAATGTTAATAACTTACTACTACTATGAACTCAACGAGTGAATATCCCATAACATTAGATAGTTCAGTACTGCTCCTTTTATTACTAACAAGTGATGTACATTGTACATGTACTGTAGTAGCTAGTACCTTGCTTTATGTTATGTTTACACAGACACTACACAGGAGTGGCTAATTACTGGACTCATGAATAATGTAATTTTTCAACATAACAATGCGGTGATAATGAGAACAGAATAGCACAGTATTGACATCAAGGAAGTTTATAAAGAAGCTGTATTGTTACAGTTTGCTGATAACAAGTCACTGGTGACAACAGCTTCAGTATTTCTTATTGTATTGAAGTATGTTTAAGTAGAAAAATGTTAAAACGTTGTTCCAGTAATATCTATGTGACAATACTTTAGTTAGTAGAGTTTATGGTTTGATTTAAAAATTGTTGTCTTAGGCATTGGCAAGTTGAACACTCACACTATGGAATGCAGGACAGAGTGGCTGCTAACATGACCAGACAATAAAGTGGAGCTCAGTGGAGCCTCATTCTCACTAATAATTACCCGGACATCAATGAAACAGAATGTCTATCCTGGTTAATTACATGTAATATCGCGTTCAAACTAGGGCTGAAACGAATAACACATTTTCATGTTCGAATAGTCACTAGCTAAAACGAACAAATAGTCGAATACTCTATTATCGGAATAAACTAGCTCTAGCAACCAGTGCGCAAGAACAAAATATGTTTGGATGGTGTTTGAAAGTTGTATATCAACGTAAAGTCAGGGCTCAGGCTTGATTTGTGGACTGGTTACAAATAGCCCAAGTTTCCCAACTGCTAAAAGACTTCAAACGAATTGTTCGAATAGCTGCAATAGCATTCGAATACTGTCAAAACAATCGAATAGTCGAATAGTCGAATAGTACAAGTATTCGTTTCAGCCCTAGTTCAAACTACGCAGAACTGAACCGTGCCGGCCCGGTTGCAAATCTCTGTCAGTATGAACGCAACTGAACTGTGCTACAACTGAACTGAACTGCACCATCGCGGCACCCCAACTATAGGTGGGCCGCTTCCTGCACGGTTCAGTTGTAAGTATGGGATGGTTCGGTTCGGCCCGGTTCCAATGTGCAGTGTGAACGGGGTATAAGTGCCTGCATTTAAGGGACTGAACACCACTACAACACACTGTTTTCCTGAGCAAAACGTCTTGATAGTATACCACAAACAAATGATGATGGAGCTACTAACATCACAATCAAGCTTCAGCTATTAGATTGAGTACTTCTCATAACAGAGAGCTTCAGTCTAGTAATACAGAGCCACACCCTATTATTCCATGCAGCGCTAAAAGTGATCAAAGGACAAAGAATTCTCCATTTTAACATGCGTTAGAAAGCTGGAGTAAAATCAAATTAGGAGTTCACTTGTTTAGTGTCATCCTGTCTAAGAGACCAACTACTGACTAACTGACACATGTTATCAATTAGCACTTAGTTGTAAACTGAGTGACTATTATGGTCAGAGAAGTCTCTTTTGTGCTACATGATCAATGAAAGCATACCACAAAGAGTGATCAAACATTGAGTATGTCTAACAGCCATTCCACCTCATACTGGAGTAAGCAGTCTAGTAATCCAGCGCCATGCAGTCTATCAGTTTATCGTAAACAGGTCTGGTGAGGGTATATAAGACACACCACAGCATCCAATACGACATATCCTGGCAGCTATGTATTATCTCAGTGTTGCGATAGTGGCCATTATCCTGGCCAGTGTGACAGGGAGTCCTAGTAACTGCAGCTACACCTATCAGCAACTAATGGATCAAGCAGCTGCAGTGAAGAGGACTTGCAGTGAGGCTAGCCTCAAGGATTGCTGTCAAGTAAGTCAAGTGCTGCTTCATTGTGAGATAAAGCTGTCACTATGCTACAGATCAAGAATGTGGCTCCATGGTCCACTACTGGTACTTATCAAGTGACTAATATATGCAAAGAAATCGATCATGCCTTTGCCAGCGGCTCAGTGAAGCATTATGCTCGCTGTGACATGACGAGTGATGGAGGCAAGTGGATGGTCATACAGCGCAGGATTAATGGCTCTGTTGATTTCTACCTCAACTGGACTGACTATGTCAACGGGTTTGGAGACTTGGAGGGAGAATTTTGGTATGGACTGGAGAACATACACTGCCTCACCACACGAGAGGACATGGAACTGAGGATTGAACTGGGGAACGGGACTGTACCCTCTATCGTGTGGACCTACCAGCTGTTCAAAGTGGGCAGAGCTGACACTAACTATCGACTGACTATTGGCCAGGCCAGTGGAATGGGAGGAACATTTGATGCAATGGCACATCAGAATGGAGCCCCATTTAGTACTCGAGATCGCGACCATGACACTGCTGGTAGTGGCTATAACTGTGCCAAAGTATATGGAGGAGCATGGTGGTACAAAGCATGCCATCATGCCAATTTAAATGGTAAATATGTGCTCCATACTCCAGAGGACTATACTGGATCCTACGTACTAGGTGCCAATAGGCTCACTTGGTATGATGGCAGTGTTTGGCGCTTTTATACAAAGGTTCAGATGAAGATTCGTCCTAAACGATGCAACATTGTTGAAGAATCAACATGTTCATAACTTACTACTATGAACTCAATGAGAGAATGTCACATAACATTAGATAGTACTGTAGTAACTAGTACCTTGCTAGTGAGTATGTATGTTATGTTTACACAGACACTACACAGGAGTGTCTAAATACTGGACTCATGAATAATGTAATTTTTCAGCATAATGCGGTGATAATGAGAACAGTATAGCACAGTATTGACATCAAGGAAGTTTATAAAGAAGCTGTATTGTTACAGCTGCTGATAACAAGTCACTGGTGACAACAGCTTCAGTATTTCTTATTGTAATTGAAGTATGTTCAAGTAGAAAAATGCTAAAATGTTGTACTATGCATTAACAGTGACAATACGAAGAGTTTGTTTGATTCTAAAAATAATGTTGTCTTAGTTCAACACTCACACTATGGAATGCAGGACAGAGTGGCTGCTAACATGACCAGACAATAAAGTAGAGCTCAGTGGAGCCTCATTCTCACTAATAATTACTGTACACCAATGAAACAGAAAATCTATCCTGGTTAATTACATGTAGGTGCTGAAGGAACTGAACAAACGTGCACCACTTTCCCGTACAAAACGTCTGTTAAAACGTGTTGACCTCTGTTCTAGAGGTTCATAATTATAAAATAGTGGAGATATGTGTGATAACTCATTTTCACACATGAGTAGCCGCCATCTTAAATCGCGGTCATCCTACGTATCATTGCTGAGCGGCAATGATAATAGTTGTAATTATGCTCAGGCAGATTAATTTAGAAACTAACCCATAACTGAATTCCTACTTAAAGATCAATGTTCCATGTTTCTAACTGAAATTTCTCCTGTTGGACAGTGACCTTTCAACAGCAAACAGTAAGTAAACAGCCATTTCAGCTTTTATATCACCCTCCTTATGTCAGTAGAAAGCTACTCTGTCCTTATTACCATTTTAGAATGCATTATTATGTCATTCGTGATTCCAGTAGTCCAGTGATTAGGCACTCCTGACACTATACAGTCTTGAGTTCGTTGATCAAGAATTTTTGACTATAAAATTTTTTTAGGCTAACTGCACGTATAATAAAATTTAATGGCGATGGTGTGATAAGAAAGTTTTGTGCTGACATTAACTATTGACTGACTATTGGCCTGGCCAGGCCAGTGGAGTGGAGTGGGAGGAAAAATTGATGCAAATGCAATGGCATATCAGAATGGAGCAGAATGTAGTACTCGAGATAGTGACCATGATAAAGTTTGCTAGTAATCAAAACCATGAAAATATATTTCGACAAAAAGTTCTGCACTTGCAGTTTATTAAAAAACAGAGCCTGAAAACCAATAAAATAGAAGTCGGTTGTAGCAGAGATAATATTATACTACGTAACCGGGATAAGAAACTCTATTTACGGTACCATATCAAAATGTATTACGTGACGTCATCAGTCTGAAACAGCCCGCGTTATGCTCATTAACTGCTCGGCGACTCACACTTGACAGAGAAACTCGCTCTGTAGCAACTTTCCGCGTCTCGTTTTTTCTGTAAACCGACTTCCTTCCTACTTCTCAAGGGTTATTCTTTCACGATGTCGGTGTTTACTGGCAGTAGCAATGGAAATACACGATTGTGAAACGGATCTTCAACCGAGGTAAGCCTGTTTGTATTGCCTGTACACTTTTAGACACGTTTACTTCGAAGTGTTTGGGTTTGCTTGGCTAGCTCCAGTACTTATTCAATGTGAATGTGTCGGTGTGTTGTTTAGTCAAGGTTTTATGTTCCTATTCGCCGTTTACGGCGAGCAAAAAGCAAATTGTTTCTGTCTCTCGTGTCATATGGTGCATATAGTTTTGACACGTTTTCTCTTACAAGCTTACAGTATGAGTATACATATGCCTGTAGGTAAGTAGAGTGTATGTTGGAATGTTGTTATACTTCGTAAAATTTGAACTGCAATAGTATCTAAAAGAGCTATACCGACTGAAAGTATCATGTAATTTGTATTGTTCTCCCATTTTGTAGGCGTGGCAAGTCTTGGAAGGAAGAAGTAAAGGCAAACTTGGGCTCAAAAGGAAGTCACATGCTCAGCAGAAGCCAGCTCCATCACAGTCTATCCCTCCCAGTGACTCAGTAGTATAGCAATTTCAATAATATATAACAATAAAAAATTATATAATGTAGCAATTTTAAAGTCAAGCTAGCACATGCATGTTTCAAAGCCTTTGCCAACAGAGAACTCGTGGTAAGGCTTATCCAGCTTGGAAGTTACAGATCGCCTTCGCTTGACGGAGTCTAGCATCTGCTCATACGTTCGACTAGCTTCTGCCGTCGAACGTATTAGCCATTCGACAACTTCTTTGTCCAGACAAAGAAGTTGTCGAATGGCTTCCACGTACAGGCAGTGTCACTTTCCAGCTCGTCTAGGTCCAGCAATAGCTGATGATGTACGTCTGCTTACATGAAGTAGACATTTTGAGACGTCAAGTGACGTATCACGTTTATAACGCGGGTTGTTTCATTCGCTTAAATAGAGTTTCTTATCCCGGTTACGTAGTATATATTATCTCTGGTTGTAGTATTAAAAGCAATGGTTGCTGCTGCTACACAATGGTTGCTGCTGCTACAAAATGGTTGCTGCTGCTACACAATGGTTGCTGCTGCTACAAAATGGTTGCTGCTGCTACACAATGGTTGCTGCTGCTACAAAATGGTTGCTGCTGCTACACAATGGTTGCTGCTGCTACACAATGGTCGCTGCTGCTACTCAATGGTTGCTGCTGCTACACAATGGTTGCTGCTGCTACACAATGGTTGCTGCTGCTACACAATGGTCGCTGCTGCTACTCAATGGTTGCTGCTGCTACACAATGGTTGCTGCTGCTACACAATGGTCGCTGCTGCTACTCAATGGTTGCTGCTGCTACACAATGGTTGCTGCTGCTACACAATGTGTAGTTCTGTTGCTCGGTCTTAGTGAAACTTACACTAATCATTGAGCAGTAACAGATGAAGCATAGGAGCAAAATCAAAATAAACACGCAATCATCTGCTGACCACTGAGACAGGCAAGTGGTACATAAAATAGTGATTGTAACAGTAAATAGTTGGTAAAATAGCTAGCACTACTGAACCATGAAGTTGGCTTCCTAATCCTAGCAAGAACCCTGTTTGTGGGAGTTTTGTTGCACAATCAATGAGATAGCATAACATTGAGCATGTCTAACAGCCATGCATGCTGTCTCATGCTGGAGTAGCAATAATCAGTCACAGTCTAGCAATCCAGCGCCATGCAGTCTATCAGTTTATCATAAACAGGTCTAGTGAGGGTATATAAGACACACCACAGCATCCAATACGACATATCCTGGTAGCTATGTATTATCTCAGTGTTGTGATAGTGGCCATTGTCCTGGCCAGTGTGACAGGGAGTCCTAGTAACTGCAGCTACACCTATCAGCAACTAATGGATCAAGCAGCTGCAGTGAAGAGGACTTGCAGTGAGGCTAGCCTCAAGGATTGCTGTCAAGTAAGTCAAGTGCTGCTTCATTGTGAGATAAAGCTGTCACTATGCTACAGATCAAGAATGTGGCTCCATGGTCCACTACTGGTACTTATCAAGTGGATAATATATGCAAAGAAATCGATCATGCCTTTGCCAGTGGCTCAGTCAAGCATTATGCTCGCTGTGACATGACGAGTGATGGAGGCAAGTGGATGGTCATACAGCGCAGGATTAATGGCTATGTTGATTTCTACCTCAACTGGACTGACTATGTCAACGGGTTTGGAGACTTGGAGGGAGAATTTTGGTATGGACTGGAGAACATACACTGCCTCACTACACGAGAGGACGTGGAACTGAGGATTGAACTGGGGAACGGGACTGTGCCCTCTATCGTGTGGACCTACCAGCTGTTTAAAGTGGGTGGAGCTGACACTAGAGAGATTAAGTTTTCATTACCTGTACGTGTAACGTGCACGCGTAACGTGTAAAAGATCACGTGAGTACTAAGATAAGTGGGCTGGGCTGGCTTACCCGTTGATTTTTACCCGTTCCGTGCGTGTAGACCACTGTCTACAGGTTGGCAGTTTACCTGTGGATTTTGTTGCTCAAAGTTTCATCAATTCCACGCTTGTTACAGATGTATGTGTAGCTTGATCCCTGCTCTACATGCTTGACTTTTCGAAACGCCGATACGAGCTGTCCTTCGCCCGTACAAGTCGTCAGGACAGGAACGACCATGGCTCACGAAGCTACTGGTTAGTTTGTCGAGCTACAAGCGTTTTGTTTATCCTATCAACCATGCTCAACGCGAATCCTGGTCGTTTCTTGTCTTCTTAGCTATACACCCGAGCGCTCTGCTACATGCTCGACTAGAAGAATTACCCGCTACGCCTGCTAAACTTAATCGCCAATAGTAGCCTGCCTGTGACGTCTAACGCGAGTCTACAGGTTACACGTTACGCGTTCGTAAAACTTAACCTCTCTACTAACTATCAACTGACTATTGGCCAGGCCAGTGGAGTGGGAGGAACACATGATGCAATGGCACAGCAGAATGGAGCCCCATTTAGTACTCGAGATAGCGACCATGACACTGCTGCCCTTAACTGTGCTAAAGTATATGGAGGAGCATGGTGGTATCAAGCATGCCATGACTCCAATTTGAATGGTAAATATGTGCTCCATACTCCAGAGGACTATACTGGATCCTACGTACTAGGTGCCAATAGGCTCTCTTGGTTAGAAGGCGGTGTTTACCGCTTTTATACAAAGGTTCAGATGAAGATTCGTCCTAAACGATGCAACATGTTGAAGAATCACAATGTTCATAACTTACTACTATGAACTACTCAATGAGTGAACGTCACGTAACATTAGATAGTACTGTAGTAGCTAGTACCTTGCTAGTGAGTATTTATGTTATGTTTACACAGACACTACACAGGAATGTCTAGTCACTGGACTCATGAAAAATGTAATTTTTCAACATAACAATGTGGTGATAATGACAGAATAGCACAGTATTGACATCAAGGAAGTTTATAAAGAAGCTGTATTGTTACAGTTTGCTGATAACAAGTCACTGGTGACAACAGCTTCAGTATTTCTTATTGTATTGAAGTATGTTTAAGTAGAAAAATGCTAAAATGTTGTTGTACTATGCATTAACAGCGACAATACGAAGAGTTTGTTTGATTTTAAAAATTGTTGTCTTAGTTGAACACTCACACTATAGAATTCAAGACAAAGTGGCTGCTAACATGACCAGACAATAAAGTGGAGCTCAGTGAAGCCTCGTTCTCACTAATAATTACTGGACACCAATGAAACAGAAAATCTGTCCTGGTTAATTATATGTAAGTGCCTGCATGTAAAGAACTGAACACCACTACAACACATTGTTTTCCTGTACAAAACGTCCTGATAGTATACCACAAACAAATGATGAAGGTGCTACTAACATCACGATAAAGCTTCAGCTATTAGATTAAGTACTTCTGATAACAGAGTGCTTCAGTCTAGTAATACAGAGTCATACTCTGTTATTCCATGCAGCGCTAAAAGTGATCAAAGGACAAAGAATTCTCCACTTTAACATGCATTAGAAAGCTGGAGTAAAATCAAATTAGGAGTTCACTTGTTTAGTGTCATCCTGTCTAAGAGACCAACTACTGACAAACTGACACATGTTATCAATTAGCACTTAGTTGTAAACTGAGTGACTATGGTCAGAGAAGTCTCTTTTGTGCTACATGATCAATGAAATAGTGATCAAACAATGAGCATGTCTAACAGCCATGCCCCCTCATACTGGAGTAAGCATAGTGCCACACACTCTAGTAATCCAGCGCCTCATAGTCTACAGGTTGTATCAATTTATTGTAAACAGGTCTAGTGAGGGTATATAAGACACAGCACAGCACTACATTAATGCAATATCCTGGTAGCTATGTATTATTTCAGTGTTGTGATAGTGGCCATTATCCTGGCCAGTGTGACAGGGAGTCCTAGTAACTGCAGCTACACCTATCAGCAACTAATGGATCAAGCAGCTGCAGTGAAGAGGACTTGCAGTGATGCTAGCCTCAAGGATTGCTGTCAAGTAAGTCAAGTGCTGCTTCATTGTGAGATAAAGCTGTCACTATGCTACAGATCAAGAACGTGGCTCCATGGTCCACTACTGGTACTTATCAAGTGGATAATATATGCAAAGAAATCGATCATGCCTTTTCCAGTGGCTCAGTCAAGCATTATGCTCGCTGTGACATGACGAGTGATGGAGGCAAATGGATGGTCATACAGCGCAGAATTAATGGCTCTGTTGATTTCTACCTCAACTGGACTGACTATGTCAACGGGTTTGGAGACTTGGAGGGAGAATTTTGGTATGGACTAGAGAACATACACTGCCTCACCACACGAGAGGACGTGGAACTGAGGATTGAACTGGGGAACAGGACTGTACCCTCTATCGTGTGGACCTACCAGCTGTTTAAAGTGGGCGGACCTGACACTAACTATCGACTGACTATTGGCCAGGCCAGTGGAGTAGGAGGAACATTTGATGCAATGGCACGGCAGAATGGACAAGCATTTAGTACTCGAGATCACGACCATGATGCAGCAGGTATTGGTCATAACTGTTCTAAAATATATGGAGGAGCATGGTGGTATCAAGCATGCCATAATTCCAATTTAAATGGTAAATATGTGCTCCATACTCCAGAGGACTATACTGGATACTACACGCCAGGTGCCAATAGGCTCTCTTGGGTAGAAGGCGGTGTTTACCGCTTTTATACAAAGGTTCAGATGAAGATTCGTCCTAAACGATGCAACATTGCACAATGTTCATAACTTACTACTACTATGAGTGAATATCACATAACATAGTTCAGTACTGTTCCTTTTATAATCCTCACATGTACTGTAGTAGCTAGTATCTTGCTAGTGAGTATGTATGTTATGTTTACACAGACACTACACAGGAGTGTCTAATTACTGGACTCAAGAATAATGTAATTTTTCAACATAACAATGTGGTGATAATGAGAACAGAATAGCACAGTATTGACATCAAGGAAGTTTATAAAGAAGCTGTATTGTTACAGTTTGCTGATAACAAGTCACTGGTGACAACAGCTTCAGTATTTCTTATTGTATTGAAGTATTTTCAAGTAGAAAAATGCTAAAAGTTATAACTTTGTTCCACTAATATCTATGCGACAATACTTTAGTTAGTAGAGTTTATGGTTTGATTTAAAAATTGTTGTCTTAGGCATTGGCAAGTTGAACACTCACACTATGGAATGCAGGACAGAGTGGCTGCTAACATGACCAGACAATAAAGTGGAGCTCAGTGAAGCCTCATTCTCACTAATAATTACCCGGACATCAATGAAACAGAAAATCTGTCCTGGTTATAATTACATGTAGGTGCTGAAGGGACTGAACAAACGTATACTACAACACACCACTTTCCTGTGCAAAACGTCTGTTAAAACGTGCTGACCTCTGTTCTAGAGGTTCATAATTATAAAATAGTGGAGATATTTGCGATAACTCAATTTCACACATGAGTAGCTGCCATCTTAAATCGCGGTCATCCTACATATCATTACCCGTGCGCAGTATGAGCGAGGGTTATGCGTTTGTGTCCGTCTGTGTATATGTGTATAGTCAGAAAACACGCTTGTTTACGTCTTACCGCTCGAAACTCTCCATGAAAAAACTCTCTGCAGTTTCTTCACTGAATTTCTAGTCCTATGAAGACATTTTCTGTGCTGACAAGCCTTGCTCGAGCGGCTAATCCGTGGCTTTCTAAAGCTACGTGTCCTTGTAAGAGCACTTTACGGTATTGTAGGTGTGTCACCCAACCTCCTATCCATGTTGATGTCCTCACTCAGTCTCACATGTACAGTACGTCAGAGCTTCTTGAGGCCTATAGCTATAGCTACGGTATCAGTCTTTCTTGAGGCCTTCTGTGATGTGCCAATCAACTGTTAGTGCATGTATGCTACCATCTATTTTTCTGGAGCTGTCTATGGGCTAGGCTGTAACGAGCGTGTTGCAGTAATGCTGGAGTAGTCGTGTTTAGCTCCTAGCTCAGCGCACGGGTATGTGTTCATTAGAACTCTAGTTGACGAGCAGCAATGATAATACATGTAGTTATAATTATGCTCAGGCAGATTAATTTAGAAACTAACCCATAACTGAACTCCATGTTTCTAATTGAAATTTCTCCTGTTGGACAGTGACTTTTCAACAACAAACTGTAAGTGAACAGCCATTTCAGCTTTTATATCACCCTCCTTATGTCAGTAGAAAGCTACTCTGTCCTTGTTACCATTTTAGAATGCATTATTATGTCATTCATGAGTCCAGTAGTCCAGTGATAGGCACTCCTGACACTATACAGTCTTGAGTTCGTTGATCAAGAATTTTGACTACAAAATTTTTTTTAGGCTAACTGCACGTATCTTAAAATTTAATGGCGATTGTGTGATAAGAATTTTTGTGCTGACACTAACTACTGACTGACTATTGGCCTGGCCAGGCCAGTGGAGTGGAGTGGGAGGAAAAATTGATGCAAATGCAATGGCGTATCAGAATGGAGCAGAATGTAGTACTCGAGATAGTGACCATGATAAAGTTTGCTAGTAATCAAAACCATGAAAATATTATTTCGACAAAAGTTCTGCACTTGCAGTTTATTAAAAACAGAGCCTGAAAACCAATAAAATAGAAGTCGGTTGTAGTATTAAAAGCAATGGTTGCTGCTGCTACACAATGGTCGCTGCTGCTACACAATGGTTGCTGCTGCTACACAATGGTCGCTGCTGCTACTCAATGGTTGCTGCTGCTACACAATGGTTGCTGCTGCTACACAATGGTTGCTGCTGCTACACAATGGTCGCTGCTGCTACTCAATGGTTGCTGCTGCTACACAATGGTTGCTGCTGCTACACAATGGTCGCTGCTGCTACACAATGGTTGCTGCTGCTACACAATGGTCGCTGCTGCTACACAATGGTCGCTGCTGCTACACAATGGTCGCTGCTGCTACTCAATGGTTGCTGCTGCTACACAATGGTTGCTGCTGCTACACAATGGTTGCTGCTGCTACACAATGGTCGCTGCTGCTACTCAATGGTTGCTGCTGCTACACAATGGTCGCTGCTGCTACTCAATGGTTGCTGCTGCTACACAATGGTCGCTGCTGCTACTCAATGGTTGCTGCTGCTACACAATGGTCGCTGCTGCTACTCAATGGTCGCTGCTGCTACACAATGGTTGCTGCTGCTACACAATGGTTGCTGCTGCTACACAATGGTCGCTGCTGCTACACAATGGTCGCTGCTGCTACACAATGGTTGCTGCTGCTACACAATGGTTGCTGCTGCTACACAATGGTTGCTGCTGCTACTCAATGGTTGCTGCTGCTACACAATGGTTGCTGATGCTACACAATGGTTGCTGCTGCTACACAATGGTTGCTGCTGCTACTCAATGGTTGCTGCTGCTACACAATGGTTGCTGCTGCTACACAATGGTTGCTGCTGCTACACAATGGTTGCTGCTGCTACTCAATGGTTGCTGCTGCTACTCAATGGTTGCTGCTGCTACACAATGGTTGCTGCTGCTACACAATGGTTGCTGCTGCTACACAATGGTTGCTGCTGCTACACAATGGTTGCTGCTGCTACACAATGGTTGCTGCTGCTACACAATGGTTGCTGCTGCTACTCAATGGTTGCTGCTGCTACACAATGGTTGCTGCTGCTACACAATGGTTGCTGCTGCTACTCAATGGTTGCTGCTGCTACACAATGGTCGCTGCTGCTACTCAATGTGTAGTTCTGTTGTTCTGTGAAACTTACACATCACTAATCATTGAGCAGTAACAGATGAAGCACTAGAGCAAAATCAAAATAAACACGCAATCATCTGCTGATCACTGAGACAGGCAAGTGGTACATAAAATAGTGATTGTAACAGTAAATAGTTGGTATAATAGCTAGCACTACTGAACCATGAAGTTGGCTTCCTAATCCTAGCAAGAACCCTGTTTGTGGGAGTTTTGTGTTGCACAATCAATGAGATAGCATAACATTGAGCATGTCTAACAGCCATGCATGCTGCCTCATACTGGAGTAGCAATAATCAGTCACAGTCTAGCAATCCAGCACCATGCAGTCTATCAGTTTATCGTAAACAGGTCTGGTGAGAGTATATAAGACACAGCACAGCATCCAATACGACATATCCTGGTAGCTATGTATTATCTCAGTGTTATGATAGTGGCCATTATCCTGGCCAGTGTGACAGGGAGTCCTAGTAACTGCAGCTATACCTATCAGCAACTAATAGATCAAGCAGCTGCAGTGAAGAGGACTTGCAGTGAGGCTAGCCTCAAGGATTGCTGTCAAGTAAGTCAAGTGCTGCTTCATTGTGAGATAAAGCTGTCACTATGCTACAGATCAAGAATGTGGCTCCATGGTCCACTACTGGAACTTATCAAGTGGATAATATATGCAAAGAAATCGATCATGCCTTTGCCAGTGGCTCAGTGAAGCATTATGCTCGCTGTGACATGACGAGTGATGGAGGCAAGTGGATGGTCATACAGCGCAGGATTAATGGCTCTGTTGATTTCTACCTCAACTGGACTGACTATGTCAATGGGTTTGGAGACTTGGAGGGAGAATTTTGGTATGGACTGGAGAACATACACTGCCTCACCACACGAGAGGACGTGGAACTGAGGATTGAACTGGGGAACGGGACTGTGCCCTCTATCGTGTGGACCTACCAGCTGTTTAAAGTGGGCGGAGCTGACACTAACTATCGACTGACTATTGGCCAGGCCAGTGGAGTGGGAGGAACACATGATTCAATGGCACGGCAGAATGGAGCCCCATTTAGTACTCGAGATAGCGACCATGACACTGCTGCCCTTAACTGTGCTAAAGTATATGGAGGAGCATGGTGGCATAAAGCATGCTTTGACTCCAATTTAAATGGTAAATATGTGCTCCATACTCCAGAGGACTATACTGGATCCTACGAACCAGGAGCCAATAGGCTCTCTTGGTTAGAAGGCGGTGTTCACCGCTTTTATACAAAGGTTCAGATGAAGATTCGTCCTAAACGATGCAACATTGTTGAAGAATCAACATGTTCATAACTTACTACTATGAACTCAAAGAGTGAATGTCACGTAACATTAGATAGTTCAGTACTGTTCCTATTATAATCCACTATACATGTACTGTAGTAGCTAGTACCTTGCTAGTGAGTATGTATGTTATGTTTACACAGACACTATACAGGAGTGTCAACGTACTACTACTATGAACTATGAGTGAATCCCATAATATTAGGTTGTCGGTACTGTAGTAGAGTGCTCCTTGTATTACTAACTTGTATTACTTGTATTACTAACAAGTGACAATACATGCACACATGAGTGCACAATTAGAGTAAAGTATTAGAGTGGAAGAGGAAAGCGCCTATGCAATTGAAAAATCAGAACTTTACACGTGGTGGGGACGTGTTACCAAAGGTTAGACTGGATGACAGGCCTTACGTCCATGCCTTAAGCCAAGTGCTTTGGGCTCATAATACCGTATCTTTATTAAACACTTACATGTATTCTTTAAAAAATAATAATTACAGTTAACCCTTCACAAGCGGCGGGCGACTATAGTCGCCCGGCAAGTTTGACGTCACCGGAAGTGGGCGTTAAAATTCGAAGATAGTTTATTTCACCTATAGACCGAATACAGCTATGTGGGGTGTGATGGCGAGCCATTGGCGGGGTCTGCGGCCCCGCCAAGCAGAGCTATGGCGGGATTACCTAGCACCACTGGGTCTCCAGGGGCTTCTTGACATAAAAAGCAGCCATACGTGCACTAACTTTGTCTCACACGTGCTGTTTTGACCAAACAAGCGGCGTTTTTTGCTCCGGTGAGAGTGATTCTAGCACACGACAGTTGGTAGATCGTTAAGTGGGCGTGGTTAACTGCAATTGTCATTGACAACAAGCCCGCACGTTGTGCAAGTTGATTTTGCATATTAACAGTGATCACAGCGCTCGTTTGTCTGTCTAATGGTTTCAAAGGTTAGTGAAATTCACAAAATAGAGGCTAGAATTGCTGTCCGCAATTGAAGGGTTAATTAGCAGAATACAGTAGCAACAATGCAGTTGAGTTGTATTATAGCGCTATTGGTGCTTGGCTGTTTTAGGAGATAGCTACTTCAAATTTATTAGAAAGCATGCTTGGTTTGAGATGGTGATAAGTTGAATTGTTTAATCATGGTGTCTAAAGCTTCCAGTACTTGTGACGTAGTTGGCTCACCATGAAAGCAGATACCAACAAGCCCGAGAAAGTCTTTAACTACAGGTATATCCGCCACCAAAAATCCACCACTTTGAAGAAAAAAGCCTTGAAGTTCACAGATTTGCCGATAATGGTTATTGCATGGGTCCACCCTCATGTATGTTCTGATGTTACCAAGATCGGCAGCAATCATTTCCATCCAGTTGGCTGTACATATTTCTTGACTTCAACGATTAGTTGTGACACGGTATTGTTTTTAATGTGTTTCCAAATCCGTTGAACTGCCCATTAGTGATCCACTCCTCAAGGAATCCACTGCAAGCATTGCTATTTTCATCAACACACCTGACTAAGTCGATTCTAGGTGGACTGATCCTAACTGTGCGTACACCTGCTTGTTCAAGATGTGTAAGGTTGGAGAGCCGGCTATTAACAACATCAATACATGGATAGATCGTGCCTTCTTCTACAAAAGTAGATAGTTGACACACACGAAACCCAACAGATGGTACAGCTGCAATAGCTACTGATCCAGTTGGCTTCCTGATCCTAGCAAGAACCCTGTTTGTGGGAGTTTTGTGTTCCACAATCAATGAGATAGCTAGCATAACATAGAGTATATCTAACAATAATCTGTAGCACCATGCAGTCTAGCAATCCAGCGCCATGCAGTCAGGTTAGCGCCACACAGTCTAGCAATCTAGCGCCATGCAGTCTATCAGTTTATTGTAAACAGGTCTGGTGAGAGTATATAAGACACAGCACAGCATCCAATACGACATATCCTGGTAGCTATGTATTATCTCAGTGTTATGATAGTGGCCATTATCCTGGCCAGTGTGACAGGGAGTCCTAGTAACTGCAGCTACACCTATCAGCAACTAATGGATCAAGCAGCTGCAGTGAAGAGGACTTGCAGTGAGGCTAGCCTCAAGGATTGCTGTCAAGTAAGTCAAGTGCTGCTTCATTGTGAGATAAAGCTGTCACTATGCTACAGATCAAGAATGTGGTTCCATGGTCCACTACTGGTACTTATCAAGTGACCAATATATGCAAAGAAATCGATCATGCCTTTTCCAGTGGCTCAGTCAAGCATTATGCTCGCTGTGACATGACGAGTGATGGAGGCAAGTGGATGGTCATACAGCGCAGGATTAATGGCTCTGTTGATTTCTATCGCAACTGGACTGACTATGTCAATGGGTTTGGAAACTTGGAGGGAGAATTTTGGTATGGACTGGAGAACATACACTGCTTCACCACACGAGAGGACGTGGAACTGAGGATTGAACTGGGGAGTGGGACTGTGCCCTCTATCGTGTGGACCTACCAGCTGTTTAAAGTGGGCGGAGCTGACACTAACTATCGACTGACTATTGGCCAGGCCAGTGGAGTGGGAGGAACATATGATGCAATGGCATATCATAATGGACAAGCATTTACTACTCGAGATCGTGACAATGATGCTTTTAGTTATAACTGTGCTAAAGTATATGGAGGAGCATGGTGGTATAAAATATGCCTTCATTCTAACTTAAATGGTAAATATGTGCTCCATACTCCAGAGGGCTATACTGGACCCCTTGCACCAGGTGCCAATAGGCTTTCTTGGTCAGACGGCAATGTTCACCGCTTTTATACAAAGGTTCAGATGAAGATTCGTCCTAAACGATGCAACATTGTTGAAGAATCACAATGTTCATAACTTACTACTACTATGAGTGAATATCACATAACATTAGATAGTTCCTTTTATAATCCACTATACATGTAGTAGCTAGTACCTTGCTAGTGAGTATGTATGTTATGTTTACACAGACACTATACGGGAGTGTCAACTTACTACTACTATGAACTCAATGAGTGAATCCCATAATATTAGGTTGTCAGTACTGTAGTAGAGTGCTCCTTTTATTACTAACAAGTGATGTTTCAGAACAATACATGCACGCATGAGAGTGCACAATTAGAGTAAAGTATTGCACAATTAGAGTAAAGTATTAGAGTAGAAGAGGAAAGCGCCTATGCATTTGAAAAATCATAAAATTACACATGATGAACGTGTTACCAAAGATTAGATCGGATGGCATGCTTTACGTCCTTGGAAGACTAAATGCTCTGGCATCATAATTTATGATGCCAGAGCATTTAATATGATGATGTATGATGAATATAATGTATTATGATGCCAGAGCAGAGCATTTAATATTATGATTGGTTGTTTTCGGAGATAGTTATTTCTTCTGTCTATGATCATTAGTAGCATGCCTTGTTTATGATGGTGGTAAGTTGAATTGTTCAATCATGGTGTCTAAAGCTTCCAGTACTTGTGACGTAGTTGGCTCACCGTGAAAGCAGATACCAACAAGCCCAAGATAGTCTTTAACTACCGGTACATCCGCCACCAAAAAACCACCACTTTGAAGAAAAAAGCCTTGATATTCACAGATTTGCCGATAATGGTTATCGCATGGGTCCACCCTCATGTATGTTCTGATGTTACCAAGATCGGCAGCAATCATTTTCCATCCAGTTGGCTGTACATATTTCTTGACTTCAGCAATTAGTTTTGACACGGTATTGTTTTTAATGTGCTTCCAAATCCGTTCAAACTGCCCATTAGAGATCCACTCCTCAAGGAATCCACTGCAAGCATTGCTATTTTCGTCAACACACCTGACAATGTCGATTCTAGACGGACTGATCCTAACAGTGCGTACACCTGCTTGTTCAAGGTGTGTAAGGTTGGAGAGCTCGCTATTAACCACATCAATACATGGATAGATCGTGCCTTCTTCTACAAAAGTAGATAGTTGACACACATGAAACTAGGGGTGGGACGAATGTACATAGTGAACTATCGAACTTTCTGTTGAACAAACGAACGAATGTTCGAATCATTCTTTGTGCATTAAATTAAAACAAAAACACATCATTATGACAAAAAATTAGTTTTATGACCTCACTACAGATTGATTCATTATCAAATTAATGCCTTATCTATGTATATAAATAGCATTTTTGAGCAATAGTGGGTGTGGCACGAATGTTCGAAAGGAGATAAAAACTTCGAATGTTTTGATTACGAACGAATGTTCGAATATTCAAAGCTTTGTCCCAGCCCTACATGAAACCCAACAGATAGTACAGATGCAATACGGCAGGCACTAGTGTCTCTTCCTTTGTCTAGAACACTGCAGAAGGTAGTGTAGTCGATATCTGGGGCAGCTTGAATAACAACACGACGAGCAGAAACAAAGTCCTGTGCTTGAGTAAGACTTGCAATGCTGATTGCAACAAAAAGAAACAGCAATAGAACAATCGTATTTTACTGTGACTTCCCGAGAGAAGCTGAGGAAGTTACTTCATATGTAGGAAGTTTCCTATGTTAGATACACAGCTTCAGAATGACTATGCTTTATATTTGCCGTTTGAAGCAGTGTCCCGCAGAGAAATGTAACGCCAAAGGTCTCCTGCAGTGCACACATATTATCACTTATATTTTCTATCTTGCCGCTATGGCAATTCTTCTGGCACGCAAAGGGAAACTAACTCCAAAAGACTGCTGTCAAGTAAGTGCATATTGCTGCATTTAGACTTCCCGTCAGTCACATCTTGTGAGCACAGATCAAAAACACTAATCCTGAGTCTACTACTGGTACTTATAAAGTGGATAATATATGTGAGGACAGAAATTATCCATTTACTTCTGTGGCTATGACATCAGTGAAGACGCACTACGCTCGCTGTGACATGACGAGTGATAGAGGCAAGTGGATGGTCATACAGCGCAGGATTAATGGCTCTGTTGATTTCTATCTGGACTGGACTGACTATGTCAATGGGTTTGGAGACTTGGAGGGAGAATTTTGGTATGGACTGGAGAACATACACTGCCTCACCACACGAGAGGACGTGGAACTGAGGATTGAACTATGGAACGGGACTGTGCCCTCTATCGTGTGGACCTACCAGCTGTTCAAAGTGGGCGGAGCTGACACTAAATATCGACTGACTATTGGCCAGGCCAGTGGAGTGGGAGGAACACATGATGCAATGGCAAAGCAGAATGGACAAGCATTTAGTACTCGAGATAGCGACCATGACACCGCTGCCAATAG
Organism: Haliclona indistincta; assembly: GCA_964017065.1. NCBI lineage: Eukaryota > Metazoa > Porifera > Demospongiae > Haplosclerida > Chalinidae > Haliclona > Haliclona indistincta. The sequence continues at coordinate 7,283,828 of OZ024787.1, read as the reverse complement.
CTGTGCTGAAGTATATGGAGGAGCATGGTGGCATAAAGCATGCTTTGACTCCAATTTAAATGGTAAATATGTGCTCCATACTCCAGAGGACTATACTGCATACTACGTACCAGGAGCCAATAGGCTCTCTTGGTTAGAAGGCGGTGCTTGGCGCTTTTATACAAAGGTTCAGATGAAGATTCGTCCTAAACGATGCAACATTGTTGAAGAATCACAATGTTCATAACTTACTACTATGAACTACTCAATGAGTGAATGTCACATAACATTAGATAGTATTGTAGTAGCTAGTACCTTGCTAGTGAGTATGCATGTTATATTTACACAGACACTATACAGGAGTGTCAACTTACTACTACTATGAACTATGAGTGAATCCCATAATATTAGGTTGTCAGTACTGTAGTAGAGTGCTCCTTTTATTACTAACAAGTGATGTTTCAGAACAACACATGCACGCATGAGTGCACAATTGGAGTTAAGTATTAGAGTAGAAGAGGAAAGTGCCTATGCATTTGAAAAATCAGAACTTTACACGTGATGGACATTTTACCAAAGGTTAGACCAGATGCCTTACGTCCATGCCTTAAGCCAAGTGCTTTGGCTTCATAATACCGATCTATATCAAACACTTATTCTTTAAAAAAATAATTACAGTTAATTAGCAGAATACAGTAGCAACAGTGTAGTTGAGTTGTACAATAGCGCTATTGGTGCTTGGTTGTTTTCGGAGATAGCTACTTCAACTTTATTAGAAAGCTTGTGATGGTGGTAAGTTGAATTGTTTAATCATGAGCAGACTTTCTCGTGGTTGTCGAGATGTGCACTCATCACTAAACATGTGAATAAACAGCACTTTTTGTTTTAAACTGAACAACTTGACTCACTTTAACACCCATCTGTGTGTATAATACTAAAAATGCAGCTATTGACGATTTGACCCCCTTCATGTACTATTAGCTACATGTATGTACTCCCGAGATACTTAGTACACAGGATTTGACCCGTCTATGTACACGGGATACTGAGGACATTCCTGGGACTCCCGGGATACTTAGTACATGGGATTCAACCCCTCTATGTACATGGGATACCTATATTTAGAGCAACCTATATTTAGAGCATCCTTATGATGTCCTAGGACAGGTTGTGGCAGTACTGGACATTGCTCTATATAAAACACAGCACATCATCAATGCGACATATCTTACTAGCTATGCACTATCTCAGTGTTGTGATAGTGGCCATTATCCTGGCCAGTGTGACAGGGAGTCCTAGTAACTGCAGCTACACCTATCAGCAACTAATGGATCAAGCAGCTGCAGTGAAGAGGACTTGCAGTGAGGCTAGCCTCAAGGATTGCTGTCAAGTAAGTCAAGTGCTGCTTCATTGTGAGATAAAGCTGTCACTATGCTACAGATCAAGAACGTGGCTCCATGGTCCACTACTGGTACTTATCAAGTGACTAATATATGCAAAGAAATCGATCATGCCTTTTCCAGTGGCTCAGTCAAGCATTATGCTCGCTGTGACATGACGAGTGATGGAGGCAAGTGGATGGTCATACAGCGCAGGATTAATGGCTCTGTTGATTTCTACCTCAACTGGACTGACTATGTCAACGGGTTTGGAGACTTGGAGGGAGAATTTTGGTATGGACTAGAGAACATACACTGCCTCACCACACGAGAGGACGTGGAACTGAGGATTGAACTGGGGAACGGGACTGTACCCTCTATCGTGTGTACCTACCAGCTGTTCAAAGTGGGCAGAGCTGACACTAACTATCGACTGACTATTGGCCAGGCCAGTGGAGTGGGAGGAACATTTGATGCAATGGCATATCAGAATGGACAAGCATTTAGTACTCGAGATCGCGACCATGACACTGCTGGTAGTGGCTATAACTGTGCTAAAGTATATGGAGGAGCATGGTGGTATAAAGCATGCCATCACGCCAATTTAAATGGTAAATATGTGCTCCATACTCCAGAGGACTATACTGGATCCTACTCACCAGGTGCCAATAGGCTCTCTTGGTCAGATGGCAATGTTCACCGCTTTTATACAAAGGTTCAGATGAAGATTCGTCCTAAACGATGCAACATTGTTGAAGAATCAACATGTTCATAACTTACTACTATGAACTCAATGAGTGAATATCACATAACATTAGATAGTTCAGTACTGTTCCTTTATAATCCACACATGTACTGTAGTAGCTAGTATCTTGCTAGTGAGTATGTATGTTATGTTTACACAGACACTACACAGGAGTGTCTAATTACTGGACTCATGAATAATGTAATTTTTCCACATAATAATTCAGTGATAATGAGAACAGAATAGCACAGTATTGACATCAAGGAAGTTTATAAAGAAGCTGCATTGTTACAGTTTGCTGATAACAAGTCACTGGTGACAACAGCTTCAGTATTTCTTACTGTAATTGAAGTATGTTCAAGTAGGAAAATGTTAAATGTTATTAACTTTGTTCCACTAATATCTATGCGACAATACTTTAGTTAGAAGAGTTTATGGTTAAAAAATGTTATCTTAGGCACTGGCAAGTTGAACACTCACACTATGGAATGCAGGACAGAGTGACTGCTAACATGACCAGACAATAAAGTGGAGCTCGGTGAAGCCTCGTTCTCACTAATAATTACCCGGACACCAATGAAACAGAAAATCTGTCCTGGTTAATTACATGTAGGTGCTGAAGGAACTGAACAAACGCGTACTACAACACACCACTTTCCTGTGCAAAACGTCTGTTAAAACATGTTGAACTCTGTTCTAAGAGGTTCATAATTATAAAATAGTGGAGATATTTGCGATAACTCATTTTCACGCATGAGTAGCTGCCATCTTAAGGTGGCGGTCATCCCTACATATCATTACCCGTGCGCAGTATGCGTGAGGGTTATGCATTTGTGTCCGTCTGTGTATAATGTGTATAATAATTATGTGTATATGTGTGTCGTCAAAAAACACGCTTTTTTACGTCTTACCGCTCGAAACCCTCCACGAAAAAACTTTCTGCAGTTTCTTCACTGAATTTATAGTCCTATGAAGACGTTTTCTGTGCTGGCAAGCCTTGCTCGAGCGGCTAATCCGTGGCTTTCTAAAGCTACGTGCCTTGTAAAAGCACTTTACGGTATTGTGGGTGTGTCACCCAACCTCCTATCCATGTCGATGTCCTCACTCAGTCTCACATATACCGTACGTCAGAGCTTCTTGAGGCCTATAGCTACGGTATCAGCCTTTCTTGAGGCCTTCTGTGATGTGCCAATCAACTGTTAGTGCATGTATGCTACCATCTATTTTTCTGGAGCTGTCTATGGGCTAGGCTGTAATGTGCATGTTGCAGTAATGCTGGAGTAGTCGTGTTTAGTTCCTAGCTCAGCGCACGGGTATGTGTTCATTAGAACTCTAGTTGACGAGCAGCAATGATAATAGTTGTAATTATGCTCAGGCAGAGTAATTATTTAGAAACTAACCCATAACTGAATTCCTACTTAAAGATCAATGTTCCATGTTTCTAACTGAAATTTCTCCTGTTGGACAGTGACTTTTCAACAGCAAACTGTAAGTAAACAGTCATTTCAGCTTTTATACAGTGCTTTCATGTCTTCTTGCCTAGGGAGAAGCGTAGACCGTAGACCGTAGACCGTCGCGTGCTAATGTGCTAAGTCTTTGTAGTGCTATTTGCGCCTAGCTAGCTGCTGTACCGCGTACGGTGCGGACGTAATACATACACGTACTGCGCTAGCTAGCAAGCTTACGTTACGTGTACAAGCACGTACAGCTAGAGGGCGGGGTACGGGTATAATAATCCGCCCCTCCCTACAAGCACGTGTATGAATCCAGAGCAGCGTTATCATGGGAGACGAGAATCAACCCTGGAATTACTCCTATTGGCCATCACATACTGGATTTTATCAACCGCCACTTTGTGATGCTGATACTAGCTATCTGCACTTTGGATCGAGCCACGAAGAGCAAGATTATGGTGACGACTTGCTGCCACGTGACCAGACATACGATGATGAAGGCGAAGAGCTAGAAGTAAGATATTAATCTTTTGTGTCTAAAAAAGTATTGATGTTTTGCTATTACATACAGCAGTACAACTACCGAGTCAAAATTATAAATACAGAAAAAAGGAGTGAGTTTGTTGTGAGAGAGATGCGTAGCCATAGGAGAAGATTCGATTCGATTCTTGAAGTGAAGATGGCGATCAAGAGTGAATTTAAAGACAGTGTGCCAAGTGGTAATAACTTTCAAGTCGGCTACTTTCTTGGGAAAAGATCCTCCAAGCATTGGCTCATTTCACCAGATGACCTACCGTCAATGTACCAATCTCTAGGGAGCAAACATGACGTGATGTTATGGTGCGATGGTGCAAAATCGCTTACTAATGAAGATGCTAATGTTGGAGGAAAGCGATCATCACCAAATAACCCACCACCAAGCAAGCGAAGGCTCATTGAAGACAAAGTGGGCGAAACAGTTGCTGAGCTGAAGCTAAGACATGAGAGTAAGTACACTTTGCCGCAGATGCGGCTGTGGGCGAGAATGATTGCTGCAAACCATCATGAAAGCCTAGATGATCCACCAGAGGTTCCAGCTATTACCGGAGTCGTGCCAAAAAGAAAGAAAAGAGAGTCAGTAGCGGAAGCTATTTCTACGTTAGCAGGAGCGATACGTGGTACACCACAAGACAATACACTACCAGGCACCAGCAATAGTTCACCACCAGCTGCAAGCACCAGCAATAGTTCACCACCAGCTGCAAGCACCAGCAATAGTACATCACCAGGCACCAGCAATAACTCAGACTCTAATTCAGCGGTAGAATACTCACCTCGAAAGAAATCAGAATTGAGGATGAAGTACTTACAGGAACTTCGAGAACTACAACAGCTACTTGAGCAAAATGTGCTGACTCAAGAAGAGTTCGCAGAGCAGAAAGCGATTGTGCTTGCTGCTCTGCGTAAGCTAGCCTAGTCACTGACTCATTAATTTTATTGATTCAAACCTTGTGATGTTATTAAAATGAATGATGTAATTTACATTGGATAGATTTCAGCATGCTCAATCCAACTAATACAATTTTCTGGAGTAATACTGGTAAATGCAGCTAAAACAATCTCTTCTAAAGTCATCTCTTGCATTTCCTGTTCTGCTTCAAAGTGCTTGACTACTGCTTTGAGCTTTGAAAAGAGTTCTTCAATGGGGTTATAATCTGGTGAATACGGTGGCAAAAACAGAACTAAAGCACCAACAGACTCAATCATGCTCACAATACCATCCACGTGATGGATAGATGCGTTATCCAACACTACAACGCTGTGTGGATTAACACCATCAAAGGGCATCAGGTGGGGTAGAAGATTATTCTGTACGAAATCGTAGAAAATGTCTCCATCCACTGTTCCCTGAATAACATGACAATCTAAGAGTCCAGAGGTACTCATGATTGCTATGCTCGAAAGGCGCTGACCTCTAACGAGTAATCTGTGAGCTACGGCAGGCATTCCTCTCCAGCTGTATGCATATCGCCTCAAAACATTTCTACGGTCAGTACCAGTCTCATCCAAAAAGATAAACATGTCAGCAGTGTAAATACTGACCTCACTTGCAAACATGGCTCGTATACTTTCGTCTCTCTGAGTAGCTACTAAACGCATTCTTTGCCTTGAAAACCCGCTCTTGTGCAAAAATTGACAGATGGTAGACAGAGCCAAGTGTGTGCCAATGGTATATTCAATCTCAGCTTGTATTTCGTGTAGCATTATGCCTGGTCGCTCTAAGACCGTCTGAAGAATTATGAGCTGAATAGTGTCGTTCAACTCACGCGGAAGATTAGAGGCATCATATTTTTTCTTTGTAACGTGGTTGGTACTACGAAACAGTTGTAATGTTCTTTTCACCGTGGATGAGTCAACGTTCAAGTTGGCTGCGATGGCATCGTACGTGAAGTTGAGGGCTTCGTGTTGGTAGACCATACGCCACCTGAGATCCTCAGAATAAGCGCTACAACGCCTTGGCTCGCAACTTGTGCGAGTAGCCATGAGCTCATGAGACAGAGAGGCGGAGTCAACTTGTCGTACACGTACGTGCACATAACTTGTATACGCGTACGCAAAACTGCTACGTTCAAAACTGCTACGCTCTCTTTCGTTAATTTGCAGTTAAAGTGCAAATTGACTACTACAAGGGTTTCTCAGGCAAGAAGACATGAAACCGCTGTATCACCCTCCTTATGTCAGTAGAAAGCTACTCTGTCCTTGTTACCATTTTAGAATGCATTATTATGTCATTCATGAGTCCAGTAGTCCAGTGATTAGGCACTCCTGACTGACACTATACAGTCTTGACTCTTGAGTTCGTAGATCAAGAATTTTTGACTACAAATTTTTTTTTTAATTTTTAAGGCTAACTGCACGTATAATCAATGTCGATTGTGTGTTAAGAATTTTTGTGCTGACACTAACTATCGACTGACTATTGACTAGGCCAGTGGAGTGGAGTGGGAGGAACATTTGATGCGATGGCATATCAGAATGGAGCAGAATGTAGTACTCGAGATAGTGACCATGATAAAGTTTGCTAGTAATCAAAACCATGAAAATATAATTCGACAAAAAGTTCTGCACTTGCTAAAAACAGAGCCTGAAAACCAATAGAATGTAAGTCGGTTGTAGCATTAAAAGCAATGGTTGTTGCTGCTACACAATGGTTGCTTCTGCTACTCAATGTCTAGTTCTGTTGTTCGGTCTTAGTGAAACTTAGAAGTTACACATCACTGATCATTGAGCAGTAACAGATGAAGCATAGGAGCAAAATCAAAATAAAAAACGCAATCATCTGCTGACCACTGAGACAGGCAAGTGGTACATAAAATAGTGATTGTAACAGTAAATAGTTGGTATAATAGCTAGCACTACTGAACCATGAAGTTGGCTTCCTAATCCTAGCAAGAACAATGTTTGTGGGAGTTTTGTGTTGCACAATCAATTAGATAGCATAACATTGAGCATGTCTAACAGCCATGCATGCTGCCTCATACTGGAGTAGCAATAATCAGTCACAGTCTAGCAATCCAGCGCCATGCACTATAGTAATCCAGCGCCACACAGTCTAGCAATCCAGCGCCATGCAGTCTATCAGTTTATCGTAAACAGGTCTGGTGAGAGTATATAAGACACAGCACAGCATCCAATACGACATATCCTGGTAGCTATGCATTATCTCAGTGTTGTGATAGTGGCCATTATCCTGGCCAGTGTGACAGGGAGTCCTAGTAACTGCAGCTACACCTATCAGCAACTAATAGATCAAGCAGCTGCAGTGAAGAGGACTTGCAGTGAGGCTAGCCTCAAGGATTGCTGTCAAGTAAGTCAAGTGCTGCTTCATTGTGAGATAAAGCTGTCACTATGCTACAGATCAAGAACGTGGCTCCATGGTCCACTACTGGTACTTATCAAGTGGATAATATATGCAAAGAAATCGATCATGCCTTTGCCAGTGGCTCAGTCAAGCATTATGCTCGCTGTGACATGACGAGTGATGGAGGCAAGTGGATGGTCATACAGCGCAGGATTAATGGCTCTGTTGATTTCTACCTCAACTGGACTGACTATGTCAATGGGTTTGGAGACTTGGAGGGAGAATTTTGGTATGGACTGGAGAACATACACTGCCTCACCACACGAGAGGATGTGGAACTGAGGATTGAACTGGGGAACGGGACTGTACCCTCTATCGTGTGGACCTACCAGCTGTTCAAAGTGGGCGGAGCTGACACTAACTATCGACTGACTATTGGCCAGGCCAGTGGAGTGGGAGGAACAAATGATGCAATGGCATATCAGAATGGAGCCCCATTTAGTACTCGAGATAGCGACCATGACACTGCTGCCATTAACTGTGCTAAAGTATATGGAGGAGCATGGTGGTATGCAGATTGCTTTGAATCCAATTTAAATGGTAAATATGTGCTCCATACTCCAGAGGACTATACTGGATCCTACATACCAGGAGCCAATAGGCTCTCTTGGTTAGATGCCAATGTTTGGCGCTTTTATACAAAGGTTCAGATGAAGATTCGTCCTAAACGATGCAACATTGTTGAAGAATCACAATGTTCATAACTTACTACTATGAACTCAATGAGTGAATGTCACGTAACATTAGATAGTTCAGTACTGCTCCTTTTATAATCCACTGTACATGTACTGTAGTAGCTAGTACCTTGCTAGTGAGTATTATGTTATGTTTACACAGACACTATACAGGAGTGTCAACTTATTACTGGCACCTGTGCACTAAGCAGGTACGATGTGCCGGTGCTATGAGCACTCCTGGAGCCCGGGCAAGGAACTCGCAGGAGGTACCAACCATGCCTCCCACTGCTGGTGTGGGCACCCTGTAGTCCCACCACTACCATTAGTGGTACAATGAGACACAGTCGGTGTGCTTTGCTCCCCCAGTACAAGACCAGGTACCCGTTTTACAGATGGGTGGGCTGGTGGGCTGGAGTACTTGTGATGTTTTTTTGTTGTTCTTTTTTTTCCTCCTGCCCTGGGATTCGAACCAGTGTCCTCCAGTGTCCTCTGGGTCATTGCCGAGCGCCTTAGCGCGAGGCATTTGATCGCGTAGTACAGTTTCGAAATTGTATGTTTGTATGTATATATGTCACGTTTTGGAACCCGCGGGGTCTCGGGGTCTACTTGACGTTCTTTCATAAACACTACGTTCTTTAATAACCATCCATTAAAATGGACGACAGCGATTTGCCCAGAGACAGCGATTCGTCAGACTCACTCGTCAGCACTACCGCCGATGCTTTAGCAAGATCCAGGGCTTTGGCACGGGAGAGAAAGCGCAGGTGTAGAAGAGTTAATTATAGGTAATATGCCTATTGGTCTCATCACTGCGCGAGGCAAATTCATGCTGTAAGTATACCTAGTAAATCCAGGACTCTACCAGTTGAACCACCAGGGCACCCACACAACATCAATACATGGATAGATCGTGCCTTCTTCTACAAAAATAGATATTTGACACACACGAAACCCAACAGATGGTACAGTTGCAATATGACAGGCACTGATGTCTCTTCCTTTGTCTAGAATGCTGCAGAAGGTAGTGTAGTTGATATCTGGGGCAGCTTGAATAACAGCACGACGAGCAGAAACAAAGTCCTGTGCTTGAGTAAGACTTGCAATGCCGATTGCAACAAAAAGAAACAGCAATAGAACAATACTGTGACTTCCCGAGAGAAGCTGAGGAAGTTATGTAGGAAGTTTCCTATGCTAGATACACATGCATATGGTGGTGACATGCTTCTGGCGCGAACTGATACCTCGTGATGCTATGCGGTTATAAAGTTCAGTACACCCATTTGAGGGCAAGAGCGAGCAAAGTACATTAGCTGCTAGAGGGTTAACTGCTAGAGTAAACAGCTCCACAGAGCTCACAAAGTGTAAGAAGCTGTCATCCAGCTAGATTATTATTGCCCACACAAATCAGCGTTACATGTACAAATTGTCGTAGATTCACAAATTTGTTAACCCTTTAACACCTAATGATGCCTATCATAATTAGCTCCACCTACTATAGATGTATAATAGTGTGGAAAGCGCTTTAAAAAGGTCAAACTAAGTCTATTTGCAAAGACAATTTTACTTAAAAAACCTCACTAAAACATATAGCACGTAAGAATTTAAAGAGGGTGTTCACCTGTTAACAGGTAATTGTTTACAGATAAACAAACAAACTTGGTATTCATACCATAGATAGACCATAGCATACCACAAATATTCCTGTGACAGAAATGCTACACAAACAATCACACAAAGTCACATAAGTATGATCAAGTTAGCAGTCAGTATTCAAGTAATACACGACACAGTTCATGAGGAGCCACACAGTCTAGCAATCCAGCGCCACACAGTCTATCAGTTTATCGTAAACAGGTCTGGTGAGAGTATATAAGACACAGTAGACCACAGCATCCAATACGACATATCCTGGTAGCTATGCAATATCTCAGTGTTGTGATAGTGGCCATTATCCTGGCCAGTGTGACAGGGAGTCCTAGTAACTGCAGCTACACCTATCAGCAACTAATGGATCAAGCAGCTGCAGTGAAGAGGACTTGCAGTGAGGCTAGCCTCAAGGATTGCTGTCAAGTAAGTCAAGTGCTGCTTCATTGTGAGATAAAGCTGTCACTATGCTACAGATCAAGAATGTGGCTCCATGGTCCACTACTGGTACTTATCAAGTGGATAATATATGTAAAGAAATCGATCATGCCTTTGCCAGCGGCTCAGTCAAGCATTATGCTCGCTGTGACATGACGAGTGATGGAGGCAAGTGGATGGTCATACAGCGCAGGATTAATGGCTCTGTTGATTTCTACCACAACTGGACTGACTATGTCAACGGGTTTGGAGACTTGGAGGGAGAATTTTGGTATGGACTAGAGAACATACACTGCCTCACTACACGAGAGGACGTGGAACTGAGGATTGAACTGGGGAACGGGACTGTGCCCTCTATCGTGTGGACCTACCAGCTGTTCAAAGTGGGCGGAGCTGACACTAACTATCGACTGACTATTGGCCAGGCCAGTGGAGTAGGAGGAACATTTGATGCAATGGCACATCAGAATGGACAAGCATTTACCACTCGAGATCGTGACCACGATATCTGGAGAGATGCTAACTGTGCTAAAGTATTTGGAGGAGCATGGTGGTATAAAGGTTGTTTTCGTTCTAACCTGAATAGTAAATATGTGTTCCACACTCCAGAGGACTATACTGGATCATATTCACAATATGCTAATAGGCTCTGTTGGTGTGGTAACAGCCGTTGTCAGCATTGTCAGCACTACACTAAGGTTCAGATGAAGATTCGTCCTAAACGATGCAGCACTGCAACATGCTCATAACTTATCATTTTAGAAACCCAATAATGTGAATGTCACAAAAATAGAATTTTATTGCTATAGTTGCATGTACTCCCTTTAAGGCGGCGGTACACTATTTAGCAGTCGTCCGGCCAATCGACGTGCTCACGTGAATTTATCTTTTGTATGACGTCATTTGTTATGCCGAGGTGGGCGGAGCCACGAGGCATACAGTAGTCTGTTCGTTTGTGTGTGTGTGTGTTCACAATGCGTATCTCAGCAACCGCTTGCTACTAAGCGCTGAAACTTGCAATACAGGTAGATCTCGATAGTCTATGAAAATCAAATTTGACAGATTTGCTATTAAAGCCTTTGTTTTGAAGTTATGGCGTGATTTGCTAACCTAAACAGCCGTTTTGAGTGCTCGGGACTACTTCATAGACAAAACTGTCTACAGATGGCTACAGTGCAACTTGAAGGCTTGATCTGTGATAGTACAGCTCGCGCGACTCCATAGGCAGCAGTGAAACTAGCGAGCGAAAGCTTGTTTGAGTTCACTTAGCTGCTCGACAGGTGAGCCGGAGCGAGCAGAGCAGTTACAGTCACGCCCAGCTACACATGAGTATTATTTTGTTTGGCTTCACTACAACTTTTGTACAACAGCTTGTGCAGTTGCTGGATAGGTACGACTAGCCTGCGCTTCCATAGCACTGTTGCTTTGATCTGCTGCTGCTGCTGCTGCTGCTGGATAGCTACCACTAGCCTGCGCTTCGATAGCACTGTTGCTATGATCTGCTGCCTGCTGCTGGATAAGCTATCACTAGCCTGCACTTCCATAGCACTGTTGCTATGATCTGCTGCTGCTGCTGGATAGCTGCCACTAGCCTGCGCTTCCATAGCACTGTCACTATGATCTGCTGCTTGCCTGCTGCTGGATAGCTGCCACTAGCCTGCGCTTCCATCAGAGCACTGTTGCTATGATCTGCTGCTTGCCTGCATGTTCCATGGATCTGCTGGTCACTTCTACTGTAGCTTGCATTGCATGCTTCTGTTTTGATGCTTCCATGGATCTACTGCATTCATGCATACGTGCTGTCATATGCATCTGCTAATTGCATGCTAGCATACATGCTACTGCACCGAGGCATCTGCACCTTTGGTGCTTTATTTTATCATTATTATGGCGCTCAAGAATGGCGTTGTGGACAGATGTGATGAAGGACCTGCCGTACAGCTCTATGAAGATAACCAGCATTTAAAAGTTGCCAGAACGCTCCCTGAAAAACTTTTGTTGTACTTTCAAGTCATTTTTTGATCTTGCTGGTGAATGAGTAGGCTGTCTATTCGGATATATGAGCAGCACTCTGAAATGACACTTGCTGTGTCGATGTTTGTTTGTGAGCTAGCATCCACGCGGTATTGTGGAACAACTTAGAACTCATGTATGCTGTGCATTGACTATTACTTTAAGTCGTGCATGTGTTTTTAGAGCGCAGTGTGTGTGGGCACCTGCTGGGCACCATGATTTTCCCATGTTTAGGAATAGGAATGACTAATAATAGTTTTCATTGATTGCATGAACACACAGGCTACTGATATAAAATGATCCCATTATACTTTGTGTCACTGACGGCCGATTTTGTTCCAAATTTCTCTCATCTTGCAATCTGGCATTTCGTCACATTCTGCATCCACTGGTTACCAATCACTCAAGCAATTGTTCACCATTCTTGTTGCAGATGATGTCAGATAAACCATCTTCACTGTTCGCTCTAGCTGGAGTAGATACAAGCCAGCTCTCTTACTGTCTTATCATCATTGTACACTGGCACTACTTTTCGTGTATTAGCAAAGTGTTACACTGACTAGAGTATTTTAATTTATATTATCAGACACTAGTTGTATCTGCAGAGCTCAAACATTCACACACTGCACATGACATACATGCTTGCAGTTGCACACATTTGTAATTTTGATTGTATGCATACTGGAGGACTAAAGAGCCATCAGAAACAGCCTCATAATGCTGGAAGAAACTTAATACTGCATTCTGTTGTATGCAAGCTAGATTGCAGTATCTAGTACAGGTTGTTTTAACCATTTTCTGTGCAGCTACCCGAAGTATTCTGGCATAACCAATTAACAGAATATTGATGTAGTTATAACTTTTTTGTTATACGCTAGAACAACTTCAAATCTGCTCTTCAGCAAGCTTATTACACTTATCAAAGAAAGGAACTATGAGATTGCAGCAGTTGTTGTCATAAAAAAATTCCTGATGCTGTTTTATTGTTGACTTTAAACAACTGCCGTTCGTGTACGAGGGTGCCTGGCGCCGTGTGTTTAGAGGAATACCAAGAGCAAGTACAGAAGATTTTAGGTTGCATAAATGAAAGGAAAAGAACGGAAGATAAAAAAGTTACAGCCGGTTTAGCTCAGAGATAACCCACGAATAGGTGATTTACGCTGAAAGATAAATTTGTATGGGTTTGATTGGACTTCCGGTCTGTTGGCCGGACGACTGTTAGTGTGCACAATTATGCGCATAGAATGCGAACTGTGAATATCGTTAGGCGATGACCACATCTGTGCAGTATGGGCATGGACTTCCTCGTTCTAGCTCAGTAAATGGCGACAATCTGGTGAACATTTCTGCGTCATCGTTTATTTGCAAGCAGCTCCATCCAGTAGATGGTATAGTTTGGTTTTTTCCAGTTGTACGATGTCATAGGCAGGGACAAGGAGTGGAAATCTCGTCAGAAAACTTGCCGTTCGAAAGTTATGGCTCAAAGAAGGCGCGAGATCTCCTTAGATTAATGACTTCCCAGCTCATTTCTCTACACTAGCTCATCGGGACACCTGCAGACTCTACAGAATGTAGATGCATTGGTCAGTGGTATTATATTCACAACAGTGTGACGATATTCACAACCTCCGAATGATATTCACAAGTGCAGACCTTATTACGAATATTAAATAGTACCGAGCACCCTCATAGATATCATGGCTAATTCTAGTCTGCTTAGCTTCTAGCCAAGAATCTGCACCTGCATAATTATTTAGTTCAAGATGAGCTAACCTACTTAAGGCTAAGTAAATTTTTCAGGTGCGGACAAAGCATTTTGTTGACTCACGCTGAACATAGCTGTTTTATGCACCGACAAACATGGGCATCTCTGCAAAATCAGTCATGATTTTGAATGTCAAAGTGTTTTTCTTTAAATCAGAAAACGTAACTGCAGAAACTCTTCGTCAGCACCTAGAAATGGTTTATAAGTGTTGAACTTCAGCTGGTATAAACCTTTGCTGCACGGTTAGCCAGGAGAGATTTTTGGGTAGAAAAATGTGTACATTGTATCTGTACAATGTCGATTATTCTTTGGTGTAGAATATTGTGCAACATTTCAAGCTGAAGTACAACATTTCAAGCTGAAGTATACATTGAGACACACTCATTGATGCATCAGAGCGAGTTTCACGCTGCTAGCGTTGCTCTGTCACGAGGTGCAGGTAAAAGAAAGTCACTCATATAGCATGGTGGGTGGAGACTGACTTTGGCTCGACCTCAAGAAAAAGTCGCCCGGGCACAAAGATCCAGTGACAGTGGCGGGCCGTCGTGCTACAAACTAGTAACAGCACCATCTGCTCGTGCAATACGAGAATTAATGCGCTAGGGATGACGGTCTCGACGCTGATACAGCACTTGGTTTCATCTCGTGCTGTATCACCATCTCAACCACACCCCTCACACAATATTGCACTTGCAACGGTGCTTTAACTAATTAGTACAGCACTCAATGTATTAGTATCACTAGGCAACAAAGTATTGCTTAGACAAAACAAATTAATGAGCAATTACGCTATAGCTCCTAAACCAACCAGTCATTCTTTAGACAATGCATCAAACTCTGTAAGCAACGTTGTTATAGTAATGCTCTAACAGACAAACTATGAACACTCTATATCAGCAATAATTACTATGGTGACGCACACAGTACTAGGAGTCGTAATAAATTCAATTCCCAAAAAATTCTGACACTTGTGATTAAACTAGTTTTAATCCAGTGTCACAAGTGTACTGAAGTGACCAGCTTGTCTAGAATTATGCAGGGATGTAACGATTAATCATTACGATTACCAACTACTTCAATGGTTCTTGTAATGATTACAATTACGATTAATAATATTAACAAAATCAAATATTGTAACGATTACTTTTCAATTACGTTTCGATCACACAAACACACAGCCAGAAATAAGGGAGTGGTTTCTTTAAACTATGAAATATTTTTACAGCCCAGGACATCTCTTTTTATCACAGCTTGCATTCCTTCCTCAAGTCAAATAATACTTATATTCACTTATATTGACATTGCAATTGTGGATGCCCAAATACAACAAAATGAATTACCATTACCAACTACATAGAGCTCCAAATTCGAATTGCAATTTACCATTACCATTACATAAACTTTGTAATTAATTTTAGCAATTACTAACTACTATTAAAACGTCACTGCTAGAATCCAAGAAAATTTTTTGAGTTGAGGATGCTCCTTCAGGAGCACTAGCTTTGTTACTATAATGATCCAATCGGTGATGCAGCTATGAAAGACACTACCAAAAGCTCATAGCACACAACAGAATATCACCTCAACTTGTCAAAGCAGTAGGAGCTAGGATATTTCATACAGATTTTATGAGTGGTACGGCAGTAAATGTTGACAATACACTAACGCTAGTGGGACTTCGAACGAGTAATAACTAAACAATTAATGCATGTCTCCTCGTGTAACATTGGATTTGTCCGCACTCGCTTCCGGTCTCGTTGTTAAAAATAGACCACTCGACCACAGACACCATAGACCACACCCCACCATAGGCCCCACCCCACCATAGACCCCACCCCACCATAAATCACACCCCACCATAGACCCCACCCCACCATAGACCACACCCCACCATAGACCACATCCTATTGTTCTGACCTTTGTGTTTTGGACCCACTGCTCAAAGTGTTGAGCCACCAGTAACCTGACCTCGGGCAGACCAGCTGCAACAGTCAAGAATTTGAGCTGATTACGAAACAATGCTTCACTAGGAGGCGGGGCCCTCCTACCCAACTGCTCAGTGATCAGTTGCTGTACTTGAGAGTGAAGAGAATGACACACCTTCATTGAGAACCTGGAGTGGTAGGAGAATGGTTTGATGAGCTAGCACATTTATTAGAATATGTATACACATGCATACGGTATTCAATAAAAATTAATTTATTCATTATTTCGAGCAAAAACATGCATTCAAACCCACAATACTGCAATAGCCGATGTGCTAACAAGTAACAACAAAGCAGAAGAAGCAGAATGATGGTCTTTCGCATGTGAACAAAGTCTGTTTTGTGATTTTGTCACATACTAAAGTACTGCTATTACTTTGTATTATACAAATCTATTGGACAGGTATAATTATTTGTGCAATAACAAAATGTAGTCGGATCTCCACAAGTTTGGTTAAAGCTATGTACAGTATAACCACATGTTTTGGTAGGTCAGTGCTTCATCACTGGGAAATACGTGATTTGGGCAAGGAACAGAAAATTGAGGAACACATATCCATGCTGCTGAGATTAAGTATTGGCTGGTTTACCAAGGTTTTGTAACCAGATCAGATCCATTGTTAGCTTAGTGAATATGTGTCCAACCACTAAGCTTGTGCTGGTTGCTTGTTGTGGTTAATAAACTATCCTTTCTAAGGTATTAACCAGCCCTGTCAGCAGGCACTATCATATAAGTGCATATAAGTGCATATAAGTGCGTATAAGATCCATTGTGTATGTGTCTGCTTGCTATACTGGGTGGCTGCTTGCTACTGTGGTGCTGAACAGAGATTGAGAAAACAGGTGAGTAAATATTTACAGGGTTAGCCTGATGTATAGATGATGTATTGGTATATGCACACAAACTTGCTGTTAAAGCATGGCTTGTACAATGCCTAACTAGAGACAAGATGTATGTTGTGGTTCTAGTTGCCTGATTTCAATGCAGCATAGCTTAGGTGACAATAGTGACATGTATGACATGTAACCTAGTTATAATAGTTTTCTAGCAAGTTTGTTATCGAGATCTAGCTCTCTTCTTGAGCCTTCAATGTTGCTTAAGGCTTCTTGAATTGTCTGCAAAGCTTGCTTAAATAGTTAAGCAGGCACTAGTAATGGGCATGAAAAGGTTACCAATGCTACCTTTATAATTATGCTATTGATGCTACTACATGTGTAGAAACATTCCTGCAAAGTGGAGTATAGCCTAGTACGCTTAGTGGGCAGCTATAGCATGCTTTCGCATCGTGCCAGTACGGCATCTAACCAACTGTGGATACTCGTAGCTACAGGATTGTATGTCCAAGTCTGCTGCCAACTACGTCTTGTCGTTCTTTAGTATTCGAATTTTTTTGTCAGCAAAACTGAAGCACGAGGTCAGTGCACATGTCACAAACGTGAACGGAAAATATCCGGTATTTCTGGAATGTCGGGAAAATTTCGTGCATTTGAAACTAGGCGTTCTATTTGGCGCCGAGGTACTAGGTTAAGTGGGGTATTGACAAATCTATGTGGTGGGTCATCAAAAAGCATTTTAGAGGTCGCGCGTGCTTTGTGCACAACACTCATTGCCTACTTCCAGCTTGAAAATCTTCTTGAAAAGGCTTTCAACAGTACAGGTCAATCATTGTCTTGTGATTACACAAGTGCTTTATGTTTTATTTATAATTTCCATGTGTAGACAATAATTATTTTGTTGCAGTTAGCATTGAGCCTCAGAGAAAAGAACTTCAATGAGTTACCTACAATGTACATTCACATTTAAGTACTTCACCCCAACCCTGACTGGTCCAATCACACACACATACATCATTACATATTGAGGTTAATAAATGAATGCAAATTAGATCAGCGATCACATGTATTGGCAAAACACGACATTTTAAGGTTTTGACAGCAAACATAGAGAGCAAATGATCACTCAACAACTTGTTGCCATAACATATCTCATTGTTGCTATTTTTCATTATGTGCTGACAATCACAATGATACAGTTAACGGCTCGTGAAGCAGGTTATAGCAAGCACATAATTGCAGTATGTCAGGCATTGTTTTCACGTGATGCAGTGAGTTCACATCGACAGAGAAGTAGTGCTAGATGTCTGTTAAAAAAACTTGCTCTGCATAAACATGTCTTAATATCACTAGCATACTGTCATTAGAGAAAGCCATAAATTTTTTTGTGATTTAAGCCGACAATGACACAAGCAGCACCAGCAGTGTTCTCTCTTCACGAGAAAAATTCATGTTTTTCACAAACAGAATATTCACATTTCTCCTCACAGGACTTTGTTGCCCCTGTTGACCAGAACCAAAAAATTTCTAAAAATATACATGAAAAATTTCTAAGTGAGGCATGCACTTAATGTTGTGGTTTATTTTTCAAAGGAACTAACATGAGATACTAGAAGAAGACCACCTGCGAGAACTAACAGCAAAGAAGAAACCTGCGATACAAGGCTAAGCTTTAGTGTCAAGGACAACATAACAACAAAAAACCAAAGGTGTTTCTTATCTGAATATCCGCTTCCGCAATGTCGCTGTTCTTCTGTAACTTCACGAATGATAGCGACTGTTCTAGTCTTTTTGAGCCAGTTTACACATCCTTCACTGTTGTCCATGCCGTCTTGATCTCTGCAATCATTCTGATCTCTCTCCCTATCAATTTTCTGATAATAGCCGCAATGATTGTCTACCGCGATACACTGGATAAATCTATCATCTTGGCGATTTCTGTGTTGATCTCAAATATAATAGCAACTTTGTCTCTGTCTGGAGAGATAGTGGTTACTTCCATAGCTCGATCGTGGCTGTTTGGTTACTGGGGCTGCCAGAGTGTCACCTTCATTGCAACGTGTGCCCTGTTTGCACGCTGGGTAACAGTCGGGCTCATCTCTCTGGACAGATTCTGCAGAGTCTTTTGGACGTTCAAATACCAGAGACACGAAACTAAGTCCATCATCAGCCTGCTTGTACTATCATGGTTGATCTCTGTCGTGATCACAATAGCCTTATTCTTTTGCAAAGCCTTCACCTTCTTCATAGGAGCTCCTGGCTGCTTCTTTGTCGAATACACTCCTGAAATGACCATAGTGGACAGCATAGCGACTAATGTATTGCTGTGGTTCACTCGTATTATAGCTTTGATTGTTCCTGTTATACTCTACACGATTATGTACATCCAGGCAAGACGAATTCGCAAGCGAAACCCGGTGATAGCTACAGAAGACAATCCCAAAGCAGAGAGATCGAGAGCAGCTCAGCACAGGGCTAACAGAGCTACTGTCACATATTTTTTAATGCTCAACGCTTTCGCTATCGTGAACATCATGATAATTTTAAAGGACATACTTGGAAAAGTATTTCTCGACAACAATGTCTCAATTCAAGTTGCAATTCCTATTGGCTTCTTCACCACTATCATTATTCAAGCGTATACTCTAGGAGACCAAGCCATCATACTCGCTAACAGACAAAATCGAGAGGCATTCCTCGGCCTTCTTGGTAAAATCATCAAGAAACAAGAACTGAAGCAAGCAATGATCGAACGAAAGATATCAAGATAAAGATGATCTACTGTGAGACAGTGACAACAGTAGTGTTATTCTGTATAGATAACAGCGCTGAATTTCACTATTCTAAACTACTGTATAAATTATAAAGTAACATTGAACTGTACATATACTAGTTTGTATCATCTCTAGCACACTTGTACCAGAAATGGTTGCATGCTTAACCATAAGCAGACAAAGGCACTGAGGCAGTTAACTCCCAATGGGTTTAGTCAAACCATCCTCTAATATAAGTCAGATATACCATAGTACAGTGGAACCCCTCTAAGGCGGACACCATTGGGACCTACAAAAATCGTCCATTATAGAGAGTGTGTCCTCTGGTCAAGGGTTAATTATACATTATGTGGGCTATATTTGGGATTCAGTAAGTGTCCATTATGGAGGGATGAGGGGTGTCCTCTAAGAGAAGTTCTACTGTATGGCTTAACACAAAGTGCGTTACTGCTGATACATGTATCAACTGATTTAGTTTGTACTCTGTTATTTTCAAACCTATCCTTCTCATTGCTGGAGATGAGATTCTATGGGCAGTCGTTACAATCTTGCGCAGCAACGATGCTTTTTACACAAAATAAGTTTAAACCTCACAAAAACTATCAAGTACAGATGGCTATTTCACAATTTAAAGTCATAATGTAGTGCATCACTCTCACCTTGGAGCAACCTCGATGGTATCCAGGAACATCTCTAGTCCACCTCCTCCTCTCCCTTTCTCCTCCTCCATCTCTTCAGTCTCCTCGCTGGTTCCCTCTCGCTTTGTCTCCGATTGATGAATACCCAGCTCACCGCTGCTCTTAGCCACGCCCACTTGACCCTGCCCACCACCAGAAGATGAACGTGTGTTGAATATCGTATTAATGTTATCAATGAGCTTCTGACAAGCATCAAATTCTGTCCACACACGATCACCAAACGCATCCTCAATATACACCTGTGACAAAAACAGTAAACAGTGAAATCTTGCAGGTAAAATTGGTGTTTCCGAAAGTACGCTTATGGGTAGTATTGGGTAGAGCTAAAGCATACATTATACTGGGTACAGTAGATGACAATTTGATGTACAGACATATTACAATGAGTGTTTGTGTATTATGGAAAGATTATCAAAAGAACAAAGTAGTTTCCAAATCCTTTAGTAAACATGCACACTAGCATACAGTACACAATATGTATTGTGTTGTTTACACTTGCGGTACCTTAGCAACACTCTCGGGCCAGTTGTATGAATCACTGAGAGCTACCAATAGCAGCTGACATGCTAGTGCATATGTGATAGGCTCTTTACGAGTCTTGTATATGGCAGAGGATTCCTTCTTTAGCACTGTTACTAGCCCCTGGAGAGAGAGAGAGAGAGAGAGAGAGAGAGAGACAGACAGAGAGAGAGAGACAGAGAGAGAGAGAGAGAGAGAGAGAGAGAGAGAGAGAGAGAGAGAGAGAGAGAGAGAGAGAGAGAGAGACAGAGAGAGAGAGAGACAGAGAGAGAGAGAGAGAGAGAGAGAGAGAGAGAGAGAGAGAGAGAGAGAAAGTGAGTTGGTGAGTGAGTGGGTGAATGAGTGGAGTGAGAGTGAGTGAATAAACACAATAGAGATAAATATTATGCATAGATATCAAGTTGAAAATGAAGATAGTGTACTACAAATTCAAGTACAAAGGATACACGTACTACAGCTGGTTTATGTTCAAAATACAAGAAAGGTATCAATTACCTCAATGACTGCAGTGGAGGAGAGTAGCTCGGTGTGCTGCAGTGCTATGGTAGTCAGGGCGTTATTCAGTACTGTGTCGACCTTCAGACGAGCGTTCTTGAGCTGTTTGAGGGCGCCACACAGCAACTTCTCAGCCTTGACAGTGTTGTTGGCAGCAAGGGCTTCCCTCACTGCACTGACAAGATCAGCTGGTCGAACTAAAGAGACAAAGAGAAATAGAGGTTACACATTAAGGGAAGGTCGATCTGAACATTGAGGATGAAGAGGTGAATAAGAGAATGTTTTTATATTACTTGGAACCAGCACTACCAAATTACCTGACACATTTAGTGGGTAAACTAATTTCATGGGGGTCTATCTAAACAGCAAAAATTATTGACAGAATTGACACTTAGAACAAACTTTTAGACCTAGTTTTGCGATCAATGAAACTTTTATCGATGAATTTTCTAGCCCTGCGAGATCAGGAGGTGACCACTGTGTCGTAGCAGATTTAAAATAAGCCCAAAAAACTAAATTGCAACAAAAGGAAGCAAGTCTCCATTACATGTGCATCCTTGGTTATCATTCAGTTTAGCATTTGAAATTGTACCAAAACAACAATAATTATTTGCAGTTTCACCTTCAATTGGTGGAATTGTTGATGGAGGCGGAGTCGACTTGGAACTACTAACCACACCCCCTAGTGATTTACTACCACTCCCTCCTCCAACAGCACTAGTGGATTGTGTGATCCTGATGGGGTCAGTGAACAGCCCGCCACCACTACTGGCACTGCCGCTAATGGAGTCCTCCTGCTGCTGCTGGAGATGTGGTTTCTTAGCCGGAGGAGCCGATGGATTGGGAGAGCCTTGCCGAGTGGTACCACCCTTGGAACCAAGTGGAATCAAGTCAGATGCAATCATATGACCTGTGGAGGATGAACATGCATGACATTAGTCAAGTATCATGGTTCTCTCTTCCTACCTTTGTGTCTTCCAGGTTGCCCTGGTCTCTTTAGACCACTCATCTTTTCCACTGATAATGATCACCTCTCTAATGGTTGCAATCCATCGTATGAAGAGCACAGAAGCTCAGACAGCAGACCACATGGGTTTAATAATTCAAAATTTCTTAATACTAACGACTAAATACATCAGAAATAATACTTTACGGAAACTTTTATTCTAAAATTTCTTCATAAAAATTAATTAATAGAGCGCTGGCAATATTTACGGAAGCAAACATAGCGTGTTGACAAATCTTCAGCAAAACTATGGAAGTACAAAAAGTAAACTACAGACGCCGTACAGGCGGAAGTAACGAGGACAGAGAGGTACTACGCCGAAGACGAGCTTCTGAAGGCAGCGGCATTGCTGCTAACTGGCGCGCATCGATGGCCGAGGTAAGTTGCAACATGGAGGTGTGGCTAAGTTAGCTGGTTTTGCAGGGAGACATAATGCCGCCCAGTCCGGCCGAGGAGCCGCTGGTGATCTCGGGCAACTTGCACAAGCTGGGTAGAATATTCAAGACATGGAAGCAACGTTACTTCGAGATACAGGGCTCCAATATGTACTACTACAAGAACTCAAAGGTTTGCTAATAAAATAATTAGTGATTCCTGCTAAACTAAAAAGGAAGCTAAGTTTGGTCTACAACCTTCAGCAGAGACACCATTGTATGGGTTCTTAACACAAAGTATACAATGGGTTTGAGCAAATGATTATGGACCAGCTATAGCTAAAACTGGGTGTCAGTTGAACAGTAAATTTGCCCTTTTGTCTGTCTTATACTGTCAATGAGTGTCAAATGCATTTCTGCCTGTACACACGAAGCATCCATCATGCTCTGCTGCAATTAAAGTAGCCATTGGTTTTTTATCTTGCACAGAAACCATGCTGTCTTGGCTACATTGATCTGAGCCAGGTGAGTGCATGTTAGTGTGTATACAGGTGTACACTGACTGTGTGTGTGTGGTTAATCTATCTGTTGTGTGTGTTTACATTAATACGAAACCTCTTTTTAAGTGTATAGTATTGGTAAGTGTCGTGTGGGCAGCAAATATAGTGAGCCCACTCATCAAATGACAAACACTTACAATCTACATTGGTTGGTGCTGTGGAAGCAAAGACATATCAACAACACAGACATATACTGTGTCTACTGTTGCGTAAACATTGACAGAAAACTACAGAAACACACACATGTGGAATCAATTCTATAAAACACACAGCACACACAAAGTGTCTCATTCTGTAAAACACACAAAGAATCATCCACTGAGGCTTACTGTTGCTGCTTCTCTACAGTGCTACACAGTTGGTGCTACCAGGATGGCAAGCTTTGGTGCTCCCTTTGAACTGAAAACTGCCAACAGAGTGCATGTTTTGGTGAGTGTATGGTAAACTTTCTGTAATAATTATTATTATAAAGGAAGCAGAAGTGTATGGTTCTAGTGTATATTAATGTATTACTGTTTATTTTATAACAGGCGGCAAGGAATGAAACTGATATGAATCAGTGGGTGAGTTCAATAAAGAGCAAGATGACTCTGTACACAAAGTGAGTATTAATGTGGACATTCTGTTCTAGTGTTGTATTTTAATTTCTCAGAGGAGGCGGGTTTGATGAGGGCCAGCCTGATCTGAAAAGAAGGAGAGCAACAGTGAAGCGCAGCCAAAGCAGACGAACTCATGCAGTAGTACAGCCAGCCAGCAGTAGGCCCCGTTCGCCTCAACGACCTTTACCACCAGAACCGGGTGCTGCAGGCAGTAACAGGCCCAAGTCACCTCAACGTCCCTTACCACCAGAACCAGGCACGTACCAGTCAGCAACAGTAGCTAGGACACATAAACCTAAAGTGCCAGCTGATCAGCGAGAGGCAACTCTGCCCAACTCACACAGCTATCATGGATTTGATGTGAACAATACGACTACTCGTCATGATTCCCCTCCTGGCTCACCTGAACACATCACTCTTCCTCTCCCTACACTACCCAGTCCCACAGCAGAACAACCTCACACACTTGACACTGTAGTATCACATTCTCCTCCTCCAACTGCTCAAATCGAGGCTACTCCTCAAACTGTAACAGAATCACTTCCTTCACCAACTAGCGTAGAACCAACCTCTCCGTCTTTCAAAGGTGATCCCAACTTGAGTCTTCCTCCGTCCATTCAGGAAGAGGAGAAAGTAGCAGCTCCCCTTCCTCGCTCTGTCTCACCAGTTGATGAAGCACTACCTCCTGTAATACCAGTCGGCATTGAACTCCTTCCTCCTCCCTCAGCTAACACTGACCTTCCTCCACTCGATTTTACCTTACCTCCAGTAGATGCTGAGCTTCCTTCTTCACCGATATTAGAGGACCTACCGCCT
Organism: Haliclona indistincta; assembly: GCA_964017065.1. Classification (NCBI taxonomy): domain Eukaryota; kingdom Metazoa; phylum Porifera; class Demospongiae; order Haplosclerida; family Chalinidae; genus Haliclona; species Haliclona indistincta. The sequence continues at coordinate 7,259,173 of OZ024787.1, read as the reverse complement.
TCTTCACCGATATTTGAGGACCTACCGCCAATGTCTCCAGTAGACGTTGAACTCCCTCCGCTCCCACAGGACATTGATGTTGCTAGCTATAGCTTGCCACAACCAACTGATGGCAGTCCAGTAGGAACTGATCTAGACACTGATGTTAACCGTTCTCCTTCACCATTAGTCATAGAACTCCCTTCTCCAGACCCGCCTCCTCTTAGCCCAGTTGAAGAACCACTTCTTCCTCCCACTATCCCAGCCATTGTTGACTCTGTCCCAGCTCCCACACCATCAGAAACTGGACCAGTTGACCGCTCTGTTAGTCCTATTGAGATGGAGCTGCCTACTCTTCCAGAGGACATTGCAACTACAACTGACAGCATCTCTACATCTCATGACAATGACCTCCCACCTTCAACGATTGAGTCAAGCCGATCTGTCTCGCCAGTAGAATTAGACTTACCTCCTGTGCTAGATATGTCACTGCCAGAAGTCATCAAAGAGGAGGAGCAAGAGCAAGTTGCCATGACAACAACACAGAAGCTAACAAGTCCTCTTCACTCTCCACCACCCATGTCAATACCAGAAGCTATCAAAGAGGAAGAGGAGGAGCAAGTAGTTGAGACAATCAACCAGAAAAGAACCGAGCCAAGAAGCCCTCTCCGCTCTCCACCTCCTCCTCCATCTGTTGAGCAGACTCGTAGCAGATCGGTTTCTCCTGACACTATTCCTCCTAAACTACCACCTCCATCTGTTGAGCAGACCCGTAGCAGATCGGTTTCTCCTGACACTATTCCTCCTAAACTACCACCTCCACCCGGTCCTGCTAATAGTGCTCGACGTCGATCTCTGCAGTCCCCTCCACGAGAGCCTCCACTTCCTCCAAACTCATTCATTGGTCGCTTAAGAGAACTAGTAGCAGTAGACGAGAGCTGGAGACAAGAGGACGAGGAGATTGACTGGATGCCATTACCAGGTGAAGCACCTTGGCTACAAGAAGAGAACGCAATGGACCAACTCCGTCATTTTCTTAGAGTATGTGACTAGTCACAGTGTCAAATTTTTACCCATTTTATTTGCATCAACT